>PVHX01000070.1:0-463774 GCA_004024805.1 Geosciurus inauris | reverse complement strand
ATGTATTTGTCAAGCATTTTCCTCAACTACTGAAAGCTTGCTTGTAACTTCTATCTTGATTACATTGATTATTCTCACTTCCTTGAAAGACTGTTTTTACTTGTCTTACAAGCATATCCCATTTCCTTTCACCAGGCTAGTTGCTAATATTTTTGTCTTTTTTATTTCTGTTTCATTTCCTCCATCTATATATTAGTTTGTGTGCTTTTAGGCTAAGTCTTTGAAAACTTCTCATTCTTTCCTTATCTTTTGGCTGGTGCTCTGTAACCTTTGCTTGACATGCTATATATACTGTATTTGTCCAAGTACAATCAGGAGACAGAAACCACACCAATCCTTTCAACAGAAAGAATATATAGAATCATTACTAAGCATAAATTCATTAACTATTATCACCAATAATTATCATTCTGAGCAACTCTATTGGGCAATATTTCCAGCAAGCAGAGACTTCAGAGCCTGAAGGTTTGAGCACTTTCAACTATCATGTATTTTTTTTCTTTGTCCACATGTAAGCTGTTTGGGCCTGAAATAACATTTAATATTCCTAGCATGTACAGTTAGCCAGCTATAGTCTATGCACTGTCACAAATTATCTCACTCCTTTTATTTGTACTTGTTCATGTGCTTTTGATTATTTTTTGCTTGCATTGGAGAGGTAAGAGTGTAGATATTTGAATTTGATCGCTATAGAAATAAGCAGAGTCTTTTTGTCTATTTTGATTTTAAACCTCTTAGAATCATTTGGATAAAGTTGAAGTTCTTCACAAGGTCAACAGTAATTCAATAGAATCCTGTATTGGAGTGTGGAATATATATCTATTCAAGAATGATATATTCTTTCTCATGCTCTACTTCTTATATGTCCATAGAATCCTTAGGATTTTGATTTCCCAAGGCAGAATTAGTTATCAGTCTATTTGGAAATAACATTGGCATCTCAGGTAACCCTACTTAGATTTTTTGTAATGCTTTTGTACAATTAAAAGGAAGAAAATACATATGACAATAAGAAACAATGTTAAATTCTGATTGTATTTTTTCTTCTATGGTTATATGGTTTTCTTATTATGCTTTTCAAAATTATATAACCATTGTAGTTTTGTCCATTTTTGTGTACATTTTTGCTCTGTTATCGAAATGCAATTGTTTACAATCGCTTATGTAAACATGATTAATGAAAACAAAACACTGGTCAAAGAAATATAATATTAATAATGCCATTGCTAGTTCTTGAGTGCACTTGGGCCTCATTACAATCTCATGAAGAATTCTGAACAACTGTCATCCTCCTTATTTTACAATCAATATTCACTGAGGCCTAGAGATGTTAACTGACTTATGCAAGGTCACAGCATTGTTTCATTTAAGTCATATCTTGTTGGGAGTCTTGAACACCCCAAGCTTCTTGATAATAACTTCTGTTTTGTTATTCAAGTGGATGTTGAGAAGCTTTCACTAAGTTAGATTATTTTTATTTCTGCAACAACAGAACAGGTTTTGACCCACTGAATTGGCCTTTCTAAAAGTTAACAAGAAATTAAGCTCCCAACAGACTTGAGATGAAAGATTTCCCCAGGACCTTCCTATAATAGAAAGATATAGCAGGTAGGGGACAGAATTTTTCTTTGTACATCATCAGGTGCAGGGGAGGGATTAATAAAAATGGAGGAATGAACTGCCTGCTAGGTACTTTTAATGTTTAAGAGCTCCCAGTAATAGTCTCACTTCTGTCCTTACTTCAATCAGCTACATAGTGTACTTTTTTGGTCTCTAATCATCCTGTCAGTCATTACACACCCATGGTCTCAGGACCACATTTTTCCAACAGGAGGTTTTAAAAGCAACAGAGAAAACCACTTGCTATTTCTGGGTTGGATTTTCTTCACCGTTTCTACACATGAATGCCACTGCTTCAGGTTCTCTAAGCTGTTGAATTCTGTACCTGCCTTGACCTTCAAAATTCTGTTGCTCTCTCCAGGCTTTTCTAAAGCCATGGACTTCCCCATTTCCTGTCCTCTCCTGACTTCAGATTTCTGTCTTAGGATTCACGATTTGAAGAACTTGTTGGATCCCTGACCCATTGATTGCTCTGATCTCACATTCACATCTGAAGTGCTCAAAGCTGATTGGAATTCATACTCCTCATTTTGCCTCTGATAGACCATTCTTGCTCCTACCAATGCTTTAAATTGGTTATTACATAGCTGTACCAATCATTATTCATTGTTCTCTTCCAGAGTTAACTAAGTTAGTTACCTGAGAATGAAGATGAAATACACAATAAACCCAAAGTTATTGCATCCATGGGAAGTTTCTGATGGTCTTTCTGAGAAACACATAATAAAAGATTTGTCTTTAATGAATTGAGTTTTTCCAGATTGAGTTCATAGCATGCTTAAATCTGGAAAACACATCTATTTATCAAAATTCTCCATTCCTGTTCCCCACCCAATATTTGTAGTGAGGGGAAGATCCACGAGAACTTGAATGAAAAGCAAAATCAAAGCAGTGCTTCAGCCCTACCAGGTAGCAAGGGTAGATTCTCTAAATATCAGTTTCCGAAATCTGGCTTTGCTTTTTCTTTTGCTTTGGGAACTGGAGATCTTGCTAAACTAGAGTTTCATAGGCTCCACCTAAATTATTTCACGGGAGCATAGCTTAGAAATCTGAATTCAACAAATTCTCCAAGTGATTTTGATGAAACAGACCAAAAAGTTGGTATCTGAGAAGTACTAGTTTTATTAATGGGGCAACAATTATACAGATCATAATTGATAGCAAGAAAAATCTTGTTAAATACATTTGACAAAGACTATGATTCACTTTGAAAAAAAGTAATTGAGAGGAGACAGGATTCTCTACAATTACTGAAGTCTTTGATACAAGAATTTGGGAAACTTTCAAAATTGTTCAAATTTGCAACATGGAAGAAGAGGATGAGAGAATCATTGTGGTGAAATCAAAATGTTAAACACACTAGAAGGGACATATTGCCCCTACCAACACCTAGTAGATAATGATTGTGCCAGTTTCCTAGAAACATGAGTTGAAAGTTAATGTTATACCTATAGTATTTTGGATTTGATGTTTATTGTGTTAAAACTATATCTATATAGATCTTTCATCATTGTGTATATTTTGTTGTTCTTAGTTCATGATGTCATTTCATCATGAATATCTTCTTTTTAAGAATAACAAGGCCCAAAGTGACATATCCCTTAGCAATTTTTATAGGTAGGTAAATAATTACAGGGTTTGTTATGAGTGGCAATTGTAGTCAAGAATATGATATTCTTAGTGAGAAATCTTGAAAAACAGTTTCTTCTCCTTAAAAATCCCAACTTAAGACTTGCTTCTATGTGGGAATGATTAGGGGTGAAACATGTAACAACTGCTTTGGTAATATAAGTTAACATATAAATAAAAATTAATTTAAAATTTCTTTCACTTTCTAAATTAAATATGTATACAAATGTGTGCAATGCACGAATGCATACACAAGATTATTCACCTACTTGTAACACAAATCATTCATCCAATATGGCAACTTTTAAGTTGGTTGTTGATTCGTTTAGATATAAATGGCATGATCTTTTGTTTGTCACAGCTTTCAGACTAAGCATTGCTCCTGTCTGGGTCATGATGTAATATTGTGAGCCACACAATACTCTTCCATTCTTCTTCATTCAATGGGTGGAGAACAGGTCCCTGGCACCTGCACTTTTTGTGTGTTAGAGGTGGCTGGCTGCTCTGCCTACACATGCACATCCCAGTGAATCAACCAGTGATGATAATGTTGCAGCTAGTACTACTGCTCCTGCTATCTCCCCTGCCACCTTGCCATTGCAAATCTTGGGTTACTTTAACATAGCAGGTGGGGCCAGGAAATGCCACTAGCACTATTGCTGCTAGCAGCTTGGTCTGGTCAGCACCCTGTCTGTACAAGCAAGATTCACAAACTCCATTTTCTGCCGTTTGTTACTGCTAAACAAACTTATTAGGTAGAGTTTGTCTTCATTACCTAGTGGAATAATTTTGTATTTCAGTATAGCCTGTCTATATTGGTATAAACTGGTTGAACTGCAGTTCTCTGTGTACCACCTGTATCAGGTTGAATAAAGTTCAGCTTCATATAATAGGTAGATTAAACAAGGTAGGAGCTTACTTTTCTTTAGGTGTGAAAATTTAGAGATAGGCAGTTCAGAGTTAGAATGCCAACTTGATAGTTTTTTGGAATCTAAATTCTTTCTCTTTTGATATTCTGCCATACTTGGCTTCCAATCTATGGTCCAACATAGATGCTCAAGCTCTAGTCATAATAATGTGTATAAGCCACCAAGGAGGAGGAAAATGGAACACAGGTGTGCTGTCTTTCTCTTTCTTTAAGAAGACTTCATGGAAGCCATCACAAACTTTAAGAACTTTTTCCACCACTTAACTATATAGTCACATGTAGTGCTGGAAAACAAGAGGCTGGAAAATGTCATCTTTAAGTTAACACACCAAGCATCTAGCCCATCATCAAGGTGATAGCCAAAGACTTGAGGATGGCAAGAACTTGCACTCTGCCACTTCACTATTTAATTAATTCCCCTGTTTCTTTAAGGATGGTAGAAAAATCATATGAAAAGAAAGAAACAGGTGGAATATATGGGATGCCCATTCAGCTTTCTTTTTTTAGTGCCTGGGATTGATCTCAGGGGCACTGTACCAATAACGCTTTTTATTTTATATTTTAAGATAGGTCCTTGCTAAGTTGCCTAGGTTGGTCTTCAACTTGGGATGCTCCTGCCTCATCCTGCTGAGTAGCTGGGGTTACAGGGCATGCGTTATGGTGCTTGGCTGAAGCTTTAGATTCTGGCTAATGAAAACAAGTGCCAGGAACTGCTTGCTTCCACCAATGTTCTAAAAGATCAGAACCCTCCTGTCCTTCTCTCACAGAAAGCCTCCACCTGGACTTGCATGCTAATATAGTCATGACAATATTTTCAGGGTATGCTTGGAAGGTGTAGTAGAAGAAACTGGATACCTGCAGTTCTGGATACTGCTGAGTATGTTCTATGAGTTAAGAGAACCAACAGACAGCATGGAATATATGGTTGTTGACCCAGGCCCATCACTTCTGCCACATCCAAATTGGAAGGATTTATAAGAAGAAATGACATTCTTCCAAGACTTCTAGACCAAAGGGGAAAAATCATATATGAGATCAATCTGGACATTTTCAAGAAGGCTCCTGACAGTTGTGTTTTAATCACTTCTTAGCCCTGTTGGTGTTTTGGGGATGGATGGATACAAGACACCTGCCACTGGAAGGATAAAATTGATAACTTATAACCTCAGAGTATCCTAGCTTGGGAGAGAAATCCATCATATATCATGTGGATTCGCACAGGGCATGGACTCAGAAGTAGAGTGAACGACTAGAGGCTGCAGGAGTCAGGTTTTGTAGTATTAAGAGGACGAGATGTCTGTGGGTCCTTGTGAGAAGATGTGATTGACTTATTGGAATAATTCTGCAGGTGGGCAGGAAATTGAAACTCAGTACTCAGGAGCAAGCATGAATTGTGCCTGGTGCCTTTGATAAGGAGGGCTATTTGGCAAGACCTTATCTATGGGAGCAGGGTTGGAAGGGAAACTGGCAGTTAGATCCCTTGAGGTCCTTCGGATTTTACCTGATGTTAAGGCAGGACATAATATTGAGCATTCATTTTAAGCCCTATATCACATACTGAAGTTTTTATTGGGCTAGGGTATTCC
This sequence comes from Geosciurus inauris, assembly GCA_004024805.1. Taxonomy (NCBI): domain Eukaryota; kingdom Metazoa; phylum Chordata; class Mammalia; order Rodentia; family Sciuridae; genus Geosciurus; species Geosciurus inauris. Next base: position 458,011 of record PVHX01000070.1, on the reverse strand, counting down.
ATCTGCTCATCATTGGAGATATGTTTAAACAGGGAGACTTGAATCTGTTATTTTTACCTCTGTTTGATCAAGTACAGTAAATACTCAATGTTTGATTAAATTTCCTTTTCTTTAAAAAGTACACTAATAGTTGTGGAAAAATCCAAGTCATATGGTTCAGATGCTTGATGCTGCATAAGATAAAAGGAAACATATGCCTTTTATTTCTTTGTCATAGGACATGAAAGCAACAGGACAGCCCTTATCATGACATACTTAGGATCTTTTGTAACACGCATCTCTGGCAAAGGAAAGGAAGCTGGGCTGGAGTGGAGAAATGGGCATAGTTCTAGCACTAGCCCATGGGATGATCATAACTCAACCACAATATGAAAAAAGGTATGTTGAGCTCACATGTAATTTAGAATTGGCTTTTATGTCTTTGGGAGTAAACCAATGGGTAGTTTCAATCACTGGTGCTTTCCAAACCCAGGAAGTACCTCAGGGACCTTGACAATGCATGACTAATCCAGTGGCTCTGGTAAAAGAGAAGGGTCCAGCTCTGAGTGAGGGTTCTGACAGATGTTTTTGGTATAGCATCAGGAGCATTGCTTCTTGCTCAGCAAGAAACACTGCAAAGCTCAATCAGTAGCAATTGAATGACTCTAGCAGGTAAGGGACAAGAAAATTTAGTGAGAGTTTTGGTGTCCAGATTTTATCAGGAACTGATTTTTAAAAAATTTGAATTGCTATCAATCTTCCCACATTTCAGATTTTTCTCTTTTATTGTATCATTGATACAAAATATAATAAAACAAATTTTCTTTTTTTAGAATTCACTTTTTAGAATTTCTGTTAATTGTGTGGGGGAACATAATCTATGTTTAAAACACATAAACCACACCAAAATGAGGCTAATGTGATAATGAATACTAATTGATCACTTGAAGTGAAGTATGTGTCAAAAATCTGGCACACAACATTAGACCACCCAAGTACATAAAACAAATATTATAAGGGAGAGGTAGACTTCAGTATCCCACTATCATCAATGGAGACATCATCCAGACAGAAATTAACAAAGATACATCATAAGCTAATCCATGTGCAATCTATAGAACAAATGGACTTAATAGGTTATCAACAGAACATTTCATCCAATAAGAGCAAAGAACACATTTCTTCTCATCAGCATATATAGCAGTTTTTTGGATAGATCCTATGTTATGTCACAAATCAAAATTTCAATAAATTAAAAATAATTAAAATCATATCATGTATGTTCTCAGACCATAATGTAATGATACTAGAAATCAGCAACAAGAACCATGGAAATACACAAATGCTTAGAGATTGAACAGAATGCTCCTTAACAACTAATGGGTCACTGAAAAAATCAAAAGAGAAACCAAATTATTTATTGGAACAAATAAAAATGATGACACAACACAGTAAAATCTGTAGGGTACAAACAAGCAGCATTAAGTGGGAAGTTTAAACAAAAATGTATTCATAAAAAATACATTTAAAAATCAACAACTTAATGATGCACCTCAAGAACATTGAAAAGTGAAAACAAACCAGTCCCCAAATTAGTAGAATGAAATAGACAAAAATCAAAGAAATAAATGAAATCAAAACTTAAAGATATTGCTAAAGACCAATGGGAAAAAAAGATGTTTTTTAGAAAAGATAAACAAAATTGAAGCACCTCTAATAGTCTAATCAAGAAAAAAAGGACAGAAAATCCAAATAACTAAAATTGGAGATAAAAAGGGAGACATTACAATTAATACCACAATAATACAAATGAATATATGAAACTACCATGAACTATCATATGCTGACGAATTAGAAAGCCTGGAAGAAATAGATAAATTCCTGGACACATAAAATAACCAAGATTGAATTAGAAATTCAGTATCAGAACAGTGAGAAATAAATATTTACTTTTAAAAAAATAATTTGTATTACTTTTTTTTAACAACAAAAATTTGGATTTTCTAAACAGACCAATACTGATAAATGAGGTTGACGTGGTGGTAATAAACAGTATCTTGTCAAAAGAAAAGTTCAGGAACTGATGGCTTTATCACTAAATTCTACAAAACATTTATAGAACCATTCTTTCCAAAGTATTCCAAAGAATTGAAAAGGAAGGAACTCTACTATTTTTTATGAAGCCTTTATTACCTTGATACCAGAGCCAGACAAAGACACAATAGCAGAGCAGAAAGAAGGTGGAAGATGAAGAAAACTGCAAAACATTATTCCTGATAAACATAGAGGCGAAAATTCTCTGCAAAATACTAGCAAACTGAATCTAATAGCACATCAAGATTATAAACCACCATGACCAAGGGGGATTTATTCCAGAGATGCAAGAATATTTTGACATTTGCAAATCAATAAATGTAATAGATCACATGAACTGAATGAAGAACAAAATCCAGGTGACCATCCCAATAGATACAGAAAAGACATTCAATAACATTCAATATCCCTTCATGATAAAACTATCAACAAATTAGTTATAGAAAGGATATACTTAAAATATTAAAGATTATATATGAAAAACTCACAACCAATATCATACCGAACAGAGAAAAGTTAAGAGTTTCCTCTACAACTTGGAACCAGACATGAATGCCCATTTCACTATTCTTATTAAATATAGTATTGGAAGTCTTAGTAAGAATGCCTACGTAAGAGAAGAAATAAGTGGCATCCACATTAGAAAGAAGGCAAATTATCCATGTTTTGCAGATGGTATAATTTTATACATAGAAAAACATGCCAGAAAAAGCTATTAGAACTGATAAATGAATTAAGTTCCAGGATACAAAATCAACATGTAAAAACAGTAGCATTTTATAAACCATTAATAAACTTGCTGAAAATTAAATAAGCAAAGAACTTCTATTCACAATAGCTACAAAAATTTAGGAATTAATTTAACTAAAGAAGTGAAACATCTCTGCAATGAAAAATTTTAAAAAGTTGATAAAATTAAAAAAAGACAAAAAGTAAAAAGGTATCATGTTCATTGATTGCAAAAATAACCATCCTACATAAAGTAATCTGTAGCTTCCATGCAATGTCAATCAAAATACAATGACATTTTTCACAGAAATAGAGAAAACAATCCTAAAATTCAAATGGAATTAAAAGAGACTACAAACAGCTAAAACAATCCTAAGCAAAAACAAACAAAACCAACAAAACCAACAAAACCAAAGGTGGAGACAACACAATATCAGACTTTCACACTACAAAACTACATGGTATTGGCATTAAAACTGACACATAGACCAATAGAACAGAGTTTAGAACCCAGATATTAATCCTTATACAGTCAACTATTTTTTGACAAAGGTGCCAAGAACATACACTGAAGAAAGGACAGCCTCTTCAGCAAATGGCAAAACTGGTATATGTATATAGAAGAACAAAACTAGTTCTCCACTTCTCACTGTACACAAAATAAACTTAAGTTGCATGAAAATTCTAAATGCAAGACCCAAAACTATAAAATAACTCCAAGAGAACACAGGAGAAATACTTCAAGACATTGGTGTAGGCAAAGATTTTGTTTGCCTAGCGTCCTAAAAACATTGGCAAAAAAAGCGAAAATAGACAAAACAGATTTATATTAAACTGAGAAGGTTCTGCAAAGCAAAGTAAATAATCAATAGAGTTAAAAGACAACCTACAGAGTGGGAGAAAATATTCATCTAACAAGTGATTAATACTCAAACTATATAAGAAACTCAAAACAACAATAACCACCACCACAACAAAAACAATTTAAAAATGGGGTAAAGATATTTCTGAAAAAAAAATACATACAAATGACCGGGTCTATAAGAAAAAATTGAATATTATGAATCATAAGGGATATGAAAATCAAAGCCACAATGATATATTACCTCACACCAGTTAGAATGGCTATTATCAAAAAGATAAAAAAACTAATGTGGCAAGGGTGCAGAGAAAGGGGAATTTTATACACTATTTATGAGAATATAAATTAATACATTTATTAATAAATGAAAATTACTTAAAATCTAAAAATAGAATTACCATATGACCCAGCAATCCTACTACTTGGTATCTATCCAAAAGAAATGAAATCATCAGAGATACCTGCATGCCCATATCTGTTGCAGTACTATTTATGATAGCTGAGATATGAAATGACCAAGGTGTTCATTGACAGATAAATGGATAAAGAAAAGGCACACAAAAACAATGCAATGTTTCCCTCCATAAATAAAAAGTATGGAATCCTGTCATTTGCAACAACATAGAGGGAAATGGAGGCTATTATTTTAAGTGTAATAAGACAAACACAGAAAGACAAATACTGCATGTTCTCACTCCTTTGTGAAAACTAAGTTGATCTCAGATTATTGTAGTGGAATAACGGTTATTATGGGAAGAATTAGGAGAGAAGGAGTGGAAAGAAATAGATAAGGGGACCAAAACACATTTAGGAAAAATTTGTCTTGATTTTCTATAGCACAGTAGGGCAACGATTGCTTACAATCATCCGTGACATCTTTCAAAATGGCTAGAGGAGTATGAAAGTTCCCAAGACATAAAAATTGTTAATGTACACCTGTATCAAATTATACATTATGTTGTACACTTGTATTAAATTATCATACTGTGCCACATAAATATGTACAAATATTATATCCTCAATAAAACAAAATAATTCTACATGAGAAATGCCTATGACTGCCCCCTTTTATGTGCTCATAAGTGACTGGAAACAAAAATAGAATGATCCAGAGTTCCATGAGAATTTCTGTGTAGTATTTGGAATGAAGAAACAATACATTGTAGTAGTCTGATAAGAGAAAATCATGGGATAAAAGACCTGAAAGATGGGAAAAATTACTTTTAAAATAAAGTTTATGTTTATACTAAATAGGTGCTGAAAATAAAATCTTACTAAAATATGAAAAGTAATTATTAGTTTTGATTGCTACTGATAATATTTTCATGCATTTGCTATTATCTTTGATATGACATATATTCTCTAATTTGCATCTTCCAAATTCCCTAAAATTTTGTAGGATATAAAGATTCCATGACATACTCACACAATTTGAACTTTGTATACTTTCTATAAATATTTATGGATAGATCAGTCAAATAGAAGATAGCACTTTGGCAATACAGAATAACATTAGAAATGCTATCTTACAGGGCTTAAACTATTTAAAGTAATTAAGAAATATTTTTTCCCACACACTTGGCATTATTATTGTAATTTTTAATATTTACTAACTTTTAGGTTAATGTATCATTATCTAAGTTGAGTTTATTTGATTGAATACTTATCCATATATTTTCTAGTTGACCATTTTTCATGTCACATACATGTTTAAATCTTCTGCACATTTATCTAATGTCATCTATGTGTTTGTCATTGGTATCTGCTATGTAGAGTTAATATTAAGAATTATAAAAATATTTCTGTATGCTTATTTTACATATATATTTTCCCAAATCAAGTTTAGGCATTATTCAGATCAATATTTTGTGATGAAAATCTGCCAATCTACTTTTTGTTAAATAAAGTGTGGAAATCCTCTTAGGTGGCTTATTGTGCATAGATATTGTTAGAGATAGTGCTTTTCAAAAAACAAGCAAAAGCCAAGGCTGTGAACTGATCAAGTTGGAATAAAGACCTCTGGAGTTATTACTGATGCCCAGACTTGGGAAAATGGTCAGAGATAGTGTTTAGTTGTGACTTTCAGAGCAGGCAAGATTCATTTGAGAATTGAAAAACTACTGGTGTTTTTGAAAAATAAGTCCCATACTAAAAATCACTTCTTAAATAGTTTAACTTGTGACCATGAACAGGGTCAGCTGGAGGCAGAAATGAATGAGTGTGTGGGTAAACAAGGTTAATTTGTTTGCTATTGCTGCTGTAACAAATTACTACAAAGCTAGTAACTTAAAACAACATGAATTTATTATCTTTCAATTCCAGAAATCAAAAATCTGAAATGCATTTCATGGGTTCAGGTGTAGGGAGGGATGTGTTTTATCTAGAGACTCTGAAGAGAATATTTTCTTTATTTCCAACTTCCAGAGGCCACCTGTGTTCCTTGGGTATGACCCCTTTCTCCACTTTCAAAGCTAGCACCATCACATATTCAATTTTTTCTGATTATGACCTTCTTTTCATCATCGAGCTTCTCTGGCTTTAGAGCCTCCTATGTCCATTTTAAAAGAACTTCTGTTATATTGGACCTATCTGGATAATCCAGGATAATCTCTTCATGTCAAGATGTTTGATCTAAATACATCTGAAAAGTTTCCCTTTGCCATGTAAAGTGATGTATTTGCAGGGTTTGAAGATCAGGACATGGACTTATTGGGGAGCCATTATTCTGCCTACCACATAAGGATATGGTATAAAATCATACATGAATTAATGGAGAAGCGAACTATAGTGGTGGCCAGGTTACTGACACCCTCTGTACCTCCCTCCATAACTAATCAGACATAGACATTGGTTGTCTTCATCCCTTAAAGCTATTTAGTTCTTACTTTAAATCCTGCTGAACCACTCTTGAATTGAGCATTTGTGCTCTTGCTAAAACTGTTCAGTTAGTGTAACAATGATCTCCTATAGCCTCTTCTGTCCAGACTTTGCTTATTCATTGTTAAATTGCATTTCATCTTGTGGTTAAAATGAGATGAACCACATTTAGGCTTTCTTCCTATTCTGTGAGACTTCTGTTGAATTTTTATTGTTCTGTCATTTTTTTCAGAGTATTAGTCCTTTCTACAAACATGGCAGGTAGTCATACTGAGTTTTCTATAAATCACACAGGAAATTAATCCAAATGGTCACTTTTATCTTAGAAAAATAAAGCTTAGGCAATCTATTTTCAAATAATAAACTTAGTCAGAACCTATGCTTTGAATCATTTGTTTTTGATTGTTTCCTGTGTCTTTTTTCCCCTCTAGTCAACAAGCTATTTCCATTAAAACAAAACCAAAGAATCTTAAAGAATAGCTAGTGGCGTTTTCTCACTTTGGAAAGGAAAACCTGAAGATCATAAATTTAATGATGAAGTCACTGAACTATTATATGGCAATATAATAATACTTGAAGCCCAGACTTTTGAATCATTTTTATAACATAAAGCTTTCTATTACATCACACTGCCTGCAGTCTACATCAATGAAAATTAAATCCTCATATATCAATGAATTTCTTCTTTCAAAGTATTATGAAGAAAAGCAAATTTATGATAATCCCTATTTTTTACTTTTCAATCATTTGTCCTGGCATTTTGCAAATTTAAGACGCAGTATATAAAAATGTGAAGACAATACATGATTAATCTTTTTACTTACTTTCTAGTGAGCATGTACCCTAGAATGAAGCTGCTGAAAGCAGAAATTTGGTACCATATTTCCTTCACTGACCACATTCAAGTGACAAACTCATTTTTTGCCATTAAAATAGGAAGAAGTTGATTAGATTTATCAGAGCAGTTTTGTGGGGTTAGTTGGACCCTTGGCTTTCCTTATCTGCCCCTAATAGTCAGTGGGGCCCATGTCCAAGATTCAGTCTGGACCATTTCACTGACAACACTCAAATAAATTGTCAGAAGATGAGTCTACTGATTGGTGAATATGTGGACACATGGACATTATTCTTCTCACTCATTAAGGGATTTTGCCAGATCTAGTTCCACCCTGACTTGGAATGCTGACTTTTAAAATCATTAGTCTGAAGTTGGGATAGAGTCAAACCATTAATCACAAAATGCATCACGAGAAGGAAATGATAAAGTATTGAGGGAAAATGGGCACATTATAAAGCTGTATTCTCTTTGAAGAAGAAAGGCAACAAATAGCATAAATAAGTATTTGTAAGAGAGTATCCACATTCATTAGGCAAGTTTCTACCAGGACACCAGTCTGGCCACAGAAAAAATAATCAGCTGACTATGGAGGGCCTTAAAAATAAGGTTAAATCTGAAAGCTTTCCACATTTACCTTTTGATGACATCTTTTCTCATTTTCTCAGTCTGGCCAGTGGGCAATTCCAAGTGACTGAGTTTCAGGAACAAAAAGAAAAAGAAAAGGTGGAGAGTGCAAGGGCCATTTCAGAAATCCAGAGTGGCATGCATGCCTGCATGTGTGTTAAACGCTAAAACATGATTTCTGAATTGCGGTACCATGTTCCACTCTTCACAGCAAGGGCAGATTTCACAGTGTTTCACTGTGAGTACATCAACAACACAGAGTTCAAAAGTATAAATACTGTAGTCAAAAGCAATGGGGTACTGGGAAGGATGTTTGGGAAATCTTTTAAGATTGAAGCTTCTACCACTCTGCCTATAAGGGATTTTCCACTAAGTCCTGTCATACATGGTAAAAGACCACTTCATCATAAATGGAGGAACAAATGTTCTAATACAGAATGATTGCATTTTAGTGCACAGTGAGAGAGCAGGAACAAACAGGTAAGGAACTAGTAAACCTTCCAGAAGACAATGCTTTATTGCTTCAAATACCTACCCTAGGCTCACTTGACCCTAAATCACTATAGTAAATGACCACAGAAAGGCAAAAGGAGCAAAACTGTACTGAACATTTCCACACCTACAGCTAACACAATATTTTAACTGACAAGAGGTTTAAGCATGATGAAGTGTAATTGTGGCAGTGCCCACAGTTCTGCTATCCACAAATTCTACTCAGGTAAGAATATATGAAGTGAAGATGTATGGCCAATCAACTGTGGCAAACGTAGCAGGACAACAATAAAGTGATGAACTATGATGGGGAATAGAAAGCTGCATGAGCCTTTGAAGACCCCACTGGTGCTAAGAAGTGGCTCTGGAGTGTCAAGAAAATCTAGGAAAGAAAGAAGACAGACATGGTAATACCCTAAAATAGTTAAGTAGTATTTCTGGCCCCACTGGAGCGGGGCTGGTAAATATGACCCTTGGGTGAAAAGGAAGGTGATCAGATACCGATTAGGTATGGCTTATGTTTCACTGAATGTGAGGCTATCACAATCCCTGCATAACTTAGAGGTGGTTCACTTATTTACAGAAACAGAAATGGATAATCTGTTTGAAATCGAGCTCATAAAAAATATGTCATTGTTTTCAAGATTCAGTGCATGTGGGAGAATTCTAAAATATTGCAAGATTAAACAAACAAGAAGGTAAAACCAATGCCTTGTAATTCACAATAAAGGCTTAAATCTATGGTTGTGAACTATGGATTATTTTTGTCTATACTGTGTCAGTCACCTTTTCATTAGTATGATAAAATACCCAAGGAAAACAACTTACAGGAGAAATGGTTTATTTAGGCTGATGATATTAGAGGTTTTAGTACATGGTTGGCTGGTTCCATTGTTTCTGGTCCTGTGGTAAGGCAGAATATCATGGTAGGGAGAGGGTGGTAGAACAAACTGCCCATCTCATGGCAGCCAGGAAACGCAGGGATGGCGGGGTAGGGAGAACATATAGTTCTTAAGAACATGTCTCAAGGACCCATTCCCTTCAACTAGGTCCAACTTCCTACGGTTTCACACCACCTTCCAATAGTCCATTCAGCTATGAACCCATCAGTGGGCTTCGTCACTTACCAAGAGTTCCAACTTTGAACATTGCTGCATTGGGGACCAATGAGCCTTTAGGGGTGACATTTTATATCCAAATGGTAAAAATATTCCAAGTATTTGAGTCATTTAGAAAATATATTTTGAATAAACAGGAATGAAGGAATTTGGTGTTTGTATACTAAAATTGATTAAAAATTCTCAGTATGTATTAAGTGTACTTGACACTGGGCATTGCAATTCTCTTTTATAATAACCTTTTAATATTATTGAAGGTGTGTGTATGCATATAAATGCATATACATGTAATTGATAGGAGTTTTTAATGGAAGGGCCTGTGTTTATCAGATTAGCATTATCTTAGGAATGATAAACATGTGTGTATATAAATGCACTATATAAATAGCTGAAACAAAATTGTGATTATGCTAACAGAGATTTGAGATGGAATTTGGAGCATTTAGTACAACTTGATCATAAAAGAAGTTTTTTTGTCACTGCAACAGTTTAAATGAGTTAAATTAGTATAAATATAAACTAGGTTAAGAAACTAAAAAATGACTATTTGCTTACTCTCCTTTATATTTGTCATGAATTATAGTGTAGTAGGTATAATTAGGCTGAAGACCAAGGAACAACTCTAGCTCCAAATCATTGCTTGTCCTCCTCATATAATTCTAAGAGATAAAGGAACAAGGAGCTATCCCTCTGCCATTAGCTGGGTTTGTTGTCCACCAACGTGGAAGACTGCAAAAGCCCTGGTTTTCAGTGTCCCCAAAATAGCACCCCTATTAAACTGTGGGTTTCACTGTCCTTTGGCCAAATGTAGCCCAGGACAGGAGAAAGGGAGAATAGGGTCTGTTCAGAGAAAGCAAGCCCTGGGGGACTTTATATTCCTAGCAGTGGAAAAGGGGAGCTTCCCCATGTATGAGAGACCTCTTAATATGCAGTTACTTCATCCCAGCAGGGGTAGTCTAACCATTCCCTTTGTATCTGACTGGTCTGGTTAATGACAATTCTTTGTTTGTGTTTTTGGTACTGGAGATTGAACTCAGGGGCACTCGACCACTGAGCCACATCCCCAGCCCTATTTTGTGTTTTATGTAGAGACAGGGTCTCACCGAGTTGCTTAGCGCCTCGCCATTGCTGAGGCTAAATTTGAACTCACGATTCTCCTGTCTCAGCCTCCCTAAGTGCTGGGATTACAGGCAATTCTTTCTAATAAGTACAAGCTGGAGCAAGAAGGAGATTTGATTATGCCCATCCTTATTGGCATATAGTTCTTGATTAAAGATAAAGGTAATCATAGATTCCAATTAAATGTTACTATATTATAGTCAGAAATATACTGTAATATGCATATTTAGGAATATTTGAATGATGACCTTCCAGATCTTAGGAGAAATTTCCATTTACCTTTGTATCAGTGGGAATCTAAGGCACAATGGTAGGTCAGATAGTGAGAGAGAGAATTTTTATTTCTTTCCATTGAATGCATCTATAACAAAGATATACAGTCTTAGTCAACCAAATGCCACAGGCATCTAGACCCTCAGTTTCATGCCATTCTTTCTTATTAGCTCCTTTGTGCATCCATTCAGGGTCTAAAATGCCTAGTAATTTAACTTTGGCTAGAGGAAAAACACATTATGAACAGTTTTTTATTCTGGAACCGAAGATGTTAGTAAGAGTGGCCATGGGCATGTTGCCTTTTGTTAATTCTCCTTTTCTTTTTGTTTTTTTTCCTCCATTGATGGTGTAGAAATATGTGTCTATCTGCATATTTGGCTGACGACTTATGAGAACAATAGCTCCCACCTTAAATCATTAGAGACACTGAACTCTTAAATGTGACTATAAAATACTAGAAAATACATAGAGGTCTAGAAGATGTGTAGATCCACTGCTGTTTCTAGATTAATATTTAAGATGGAGAAAAGTATACTTTTGGCTATTAGGGAAATCATGAAGAATATGCCCTGCTCCCAGTTGTAGGTAGATATTATGCTTGGTTTCAATTATGAATAAAAAGAGAGAGAATGTATACGTAAATATGACATCTATGAACAGATCTTATAACATCACAAAAGAACATTTTTTTTTTTTGGCACCAGGGAATGAACTCAAAGGTACTCAACCACTGAGTCACATCCCCATCCCTATTTTGTGTTTTATGTAGAAACAAGGTCTCACCAAGTTGCTTAGCGCCTTGACGTTGCTGGGGCTGGCTTTGAACTCCCAATTCTGTCTCAGCCTCCCAAAGTGCTGGGATTACAGGCGTGCACCACTGCACCTGGCTACAAAAGAATATTTAAATGCAGGTACACAGTGATGCATTATTGTACACAGAAATGAAATTTAAAATCTGTTATTTTATAATTTCAAAAATTCAAAAGGGGACACTATGAAATAGTTCAAAGAGTACAATGGGAAATAGACAAATGAGAGATGAAAACAGAGCCAGACAAGGTATGTAAATATTAGGATGATGCTAAAAACTGCCAGTTAAGAATTAAAATATGTATTAGAAATAATAAAGATAAAAACTGACATCCCAGAAAAGGAGATAATTGATATAAGATGCTCATTGGGGAAGCTTCTCTAGGATACAGGGTGAAAGGATTAAGATGTAAGCATGACAGTGAAGATGAAAGATGAAAGATTAAGGGAAATCAACACAGCAGATAAATGAACAGAGCATAGAACAGATGGTCCAAAAAAAATCAGCAATCAAAGTCGTATCTATAGAAAACTTTCCTGAACGAGAAAAAGTGTTGAGTCTGCAGAATAAAGGGTCTCACAGAGAAGCAGGCGGCATTAAGGAAATGAAGCCAATATTTAGACACATCCTGCTGAGATATCTGAATTTCAAGGGATAAATTTAAAAATCCTGCAAACATTCAAGTAAAGAAACTTGTGTAGGGAAAAAAAAAAAAAAAGAAAACAAATTCCATGAGTCTAGATGTCTCCATTGCTAGATGGCAATGCTGGGAGCAATATTTAAAGTGGTGACAGAGACAAGAACACTGTTGTGACTACAGATCTCCCGTGTGGGCAGATTGCCTTTCCTGTGCAGGCAACAAAGAGACTTTCTGCAATAGGAACAACTGGTGAGATGCACTCCACAAGTCCTATCCCTGTTCGTATTACTCAGAGGTAGTCTGTCACTGAGAAAGAGCTGAGTCAGATAAAAACACCGTTTGAGAATGGGGGTAGAAGCAGCATTGGCAATGAGTGGTAAGATCCATCAAACGAAAAATATAAGTAATTGTGATGATTACAAACATAACAACAATATAAATTTCAAAACAAACTTTAAAGAGATGATTAATAATATAAATTATTAAAATGTAATAATTTAAAAATACCTGAGTATAAAATTTTACATCAGACAATGAGTGGTAGAAGTGGGTAGAACTAAAAGTATGAAAAATTTTTAAAAAGTACTGATTTTTACTTGAGTTAAAATGCATGATGTCAACCGATTTGCGTTTTTAAGTACACAATTTTTTCGTCTATAATTCCTCATAATACCATTTATTCATACCCAGTAATTTTATCTTTTATTTCTACTCTTCATTTCTGTAGTGTTTGCGGAAACAGACACAAAAACCTGCTTTTGCTACTGCAACCAACCGGCCAGCACTGCATTCCAGAACTCCTGGTTACAAGACTGGTTCATACTTTCCTTTGCTGTTAAGTCCACTCAGTGTCTCCTAATGATCACTGACAAAGCTGTTTCTAGCCTGAAGGATTCAGAGTAGATTCCTAATGCTTAATTTCCTAGGACTTCAAAGGTATTCAGATGCAGTTGGCTCCTAGACCACTCGGTGTGGTGAAAGTATTTCTCTTTAGTTGCTAATTAGTTCTTTGATCAGCATTAACAATGTCAGTCTAGCACGTGCCAATGTCATCCTGGGAACACAACCCCATTTTTCTGCGTCTATACTTGTTAGTAATTTTAGAAGCATATAATGGTCACAGTAATCCTACTCAATGAGTGACACAATCCTAATTAGAAACCAGACTGTGCTGTAAAATCACCCTGAGGACCGGTCTGCATTTCCTTCGTGCTGTTTTAAATGCAGAGGCAAGGTGCCTTCCTTGTGGCAGGCTGCTGTTGCTGCTCAGAGGGTCTCAGCCCCTGCCCACTTGAGTTTATACGTGCTTCTTTTCCATCTTTAAAAGTCCTGTAGCATGTTTCTTTACTCCCTTGTGTAGCTTTGTTGCATCTCAAATTGTGTGACCCTGGTGATTGGCAAGATCTCTCCACTTCATTTGGGCCAGAACTCCAAAATCTTCTGGCAGTGCACAACATCAGAAATCTCAGTTCAGCTTTTGACCTTCGAGTTGCTACTTTCTGTCAAGGCTTGAAGAATTCTGTCTCCCACATGTGCATCCCAGCATCCTCCAAGGACCCAGGGGAAAGCCTGTGCCTTCTTCCCTGAGTAGCTCCTTCCTCCTGGAGTCCTACTTAGGACATTCCAGGTTTATCAGCACTGTGCTGTCCTATCTCTGATCTCTGTCTCCTCAAGCTCAGCAAGATTATTGCTTTCTGCTGGGACTTCAGTTTCCTGCTTCATGACTAGGAAGCTGCTCCCTGGGAGAAAACCCGGATAAACATGTGACTCAACCGTGTGCTTTTGTGCTTTCATGAATCACCGTCTTGTCTGTAGCCTAATGCTTGAAAACAGATATTTCACATATTTTGTTCAGTGATATATTTTTTAATGCAAGTGTGATCTCAATCTAATTTTTTTCTGTCATGGCCAGAAGCCCAGAATTTTGTGGTTTTGTTTGTGTTGATAATATAGAAAAGTTTCTGGCAGTTTCACAACTTATCATTGGTCATGCCATGGGTATTTTTAATGAGTTGCCAAGTTTGGGAAATTCTTTGCCCATTCATAAATTAATATATCCTTCATAGATGAGATAAATGCAACTCCAGTTAAATGTCCCTTAGCATCACTACACTAGCATCTTCAGAGAGGAGGTAAGTCATGGAGTCAGAAAACAGATAGAAGTCTGGATCAATGCCCTTTAAAACTTCTCATTGTGAAAAGTCTATAAAAACCAAAGGCTGTATGAACAAATGTTGGTTTCTTGTCCAGACTTTGGAAGGGGCTTGTGCAAAATCAGCACCCTTGGGTTTCATTACCTTTATACTGGGAACCTGGGGCACATCCATTTCTTTTGCAGTGTTCTCACTAAGGATGTCTGCCTCTGCTGCTTCTCACATTTATAAAGTCCACCTTCTGTCCAGGCCATGCTTTTTGAACTTTCCTTATTCACAAAAACATTTTCTCTGTATTTTTGACACATCTTTTTTAGCTATCTCCTTCCCCCAAATGATAATAGCTTCTGATAGCTCCTTATAACAGTCACTCCAGCAGATAATAAATGATCTCTCACAGGTGTTGTAGCCCTGCCTGATGAATGCAGTTTCTGATTTGACTTCTTCAGACAGATCTCTGAGAGTCCAGACAGTTCAGAATAGCTAAACCTTGCACTCATGCCGGAAACCCACAGAACTACAGGTGAAAGAAAGTGTTAGAATCCTCAGAGTATTTTAATTAAAACAGGATTTTAAACTGCTTTTTAAACGCAAAGATTGTACATCCTGGCAAATATTCCTTTACAAATACAACTTTTAGATTATTTTTGTATGTTTTGACACCTATTTGTGAAACTAGAGTTACTTACTCAAATTTATTTGAGAAATTTAACATAATCCTTGGAATTAAAACCCAAAATGGTAATGTTGAACTTTAAAAAGTAGCTCTATTAATTCATCATTTAATATAAAGAATGTCACCTGAAGATTTTTTTTCAGGTTGAGAAGATGTCTAACACACACACACACACACACAATTTTCTTTTGTATTTAAGCTTTATATAGCATAATGATCTGTCACAGATTTTCATTTCCTTGGATTATTTCTTTTAAAATATCTACTTCTAAAAACATCTTATTTTGAATATGCAGACAATCCTAAAGATGAAAATGTAATTTGTGTTATATTGTACTTAAAATTACACAGATTTAAAATCTTTACCTTTAACAGTGGGAAGATCCTGAAAGATCACTTAATTAAGAAGTTACTAATGAACAGATAACTCATTGTTTATTTAGGAAAGGTAGGTAAAGGGAATTTATATATAGTTTTTGTTCTGTGTTAGAAATTCAGATTTATGGTGATTTTTTTCTAAATATCTAGGTGAGCCTTTCATGTATCAGACTTGTTTGTACATCAGAAAAAGTCTTTGAGGAGGCACATGAAAAGCTTACTGTTCTTAATTAGAACAGTAAGAAATCACTGTTTCAGCAAAACTATATGTAAGTGGGAAAAAGGAAAATGAAAATTTGGCATTCTAACAGCAGTTGACCTGACTAAGCCATCTTAGAGCAGTACCTTAGATCTCTGGTGAGATGTTAGTTTTTATTCTGTCTTTACAACCCATTAAAAGTTTTTAGAAAGGTTAGTCAATAATGTAGCTTTGACTCTGTATAATAGCCATTGATTTCTCTTATGGCATAATACTCATTTTTCACCTTGCAGGGACTTCCTTTGGCTAAATTTCATCTCTTATTTTCGTCTTGCAATTCAAGAGGGGTTTCCCATACTACTGGCCCCCTGGTGGATCTTTAATGGCTTCAGTCAACCAACTTATTCTTATCCACAGTATCACAAAATTTCAAAGTGGCTTAATAAAATATAGCCATCCTGTTCTTTCTCTATCTTTTTATAATTGGAATGCTAATAATAGTGGATATACTTTTTATTCAGCCTTGGATTTTGAGGCTGTGTGAAGTTAACACAGAGACTTCACAGTGAGAACTGAATTTTTTTCCCCATTCTTGGAGCTGAATATAGAAAATTTTCAGTTGTTCTTCCTTAGGAGAGACATGGGCATATTTGAAAAATAGGTGGGTGGGCCTGTGAGGATACTGTGCTGGTGTTTACAATCCAAGTTACTTATCTCTTTCTTCTTTCCCCTTTTTGCTTTGCAAAACCGCTAGTTCAGCATTCTCAGTCAGATATGGTCCTCAGTTGGCTTGTTTTTATTGATATAACCCAACTTCTCAGCCATAGCAATTGCTTCTCAGTCAGGCAAACCATCTAACCATAACCAACACAATGCAAGAAGAGGTTTGCTGGGAATTTGAGAGAGTAACTTTCTCCCTATTCCCATAGAAGGTGTGGTGTGGGGATTTCAGATATGCAATGTCTACAGTAATTTTAACCATGATTAGAGAATCTGGAGGTAGGGGATATTTGGAAGAAGCATAGTGTAGTGTTTGTCATGGAAGGAAGAACAAAATGGGATCCTTGGTAACATCATTTTTCAACCACTAGATCAAGCTGCCCTTGAGATTAGCATCAACTCCAACAGTTTAAAATAGGTGAGCCAGTAAATTCTATAAGGTAGAGTGCAGTGGTTAAGAGCAAGACTCTGGAGACAGACTATATTCAAATTTCATCTCCACATTTATCATTTGTGATGCATTGGGAAAGTTAATGCCTTTAACTTTTTTTCTCCATCTGTATAATGTAGATGAGAATATATTTAATTCATAGGATTGTGGCTGAATTACATGCAGTAATTGTTTATCTATCATCTATATAGCTACATACCTACCTATTTACCTCTCTACCTGTGTATGTAGAACATTACACTACATATAGTAAATACTAAATAAGAGTTTATTTTTGTGTAAGCCATTTTGAGTTATGTCATCTATCATTTGCAATTGGAATAATACCAATTGTTGCAAATCTTACTTTCATTCCTTTCAGAATAGATGATAATCCCCATAGAACTTTTATTTGAATGAAAAGAAAATTTTGGAAAACTTTGTAGCAAGAAGCTTCTGAAAGATACAACTTTTCAGGAAAATCATATGCTTTTAAAAGAGAGTGAAGTTCCACTGTAATATCCTCCCTATTTTCCTGGCTCAGTGGAGCATTTGTTTTATTCATATTCTGTGATTTTGTTGAATTCATCTAAAAACTTGTACTCATTAAAGTTGATTTTAATAAGTATGTTTAATTAAAACATTTAAGGGGTTCTACCTTAATGCTTCTCCAAACTTTCACCGCTCTTACCTTTTCTATCATTTATGGTGATTCTCTGTAATTTAAAAGTGTTTATGTCTCAATTTAAGTGTCTTGAGAACAAAGATTTAAGCATAGCATCTCTGGTGCTCTTCATGACCCAAGACAACCTCTGGCTGAATTACAATCTAACTACACTCCCTGTTAGGGAGGTAACAAAGGTATATACATATACTCTTATATTCTCATGGTAAGATTTTATTCTCACATGACAGTATTGCCTTAATAGATGATCATCCTGCCTTTTAGTCACTGTAAAACAAAAAATGACTCCAGATCATCTGTTTTACTATTGGGCTAACAATCAACAGTTCTATATATCAGATCAAGTCTTTTAGTTTCCCACAAGTACATTTTGCAACTCATCTATCTTGAAGGGATCATCAGAACTCTTCATGGCTAAAATTAGATATTCATTTGCTTAAGAAATTGAATAAGCCTCATGAATAAAAGAATCAAGGGAACGAATGGTCCTTCTGCTGCCAGTGTTCTCCATGGAGCTCTCTCATCACAGTATGTCAGCTGCTCTTTGCTTGTCAACCCTGCTGGGCTCTGGCTGATGCCCATTGACATTTCTTCAGTATCAGTCTTGTGAGGGAATCAGACACATGCATGTTGCCAAGTCCAGTGTATACCTCCATCCTCCTCTTCATTTTTTTAAACCTTCAATATATTTAACTTGAAGGATTTTTCTGAAACATCTTTCTTGTTCTGCCAACCTCTCTTCCCTTTTTTTTTCTATCCATCTAGCCCATCTTCTAAGCCTCTGTTGTTGATTTCTCAACTGTCCTGTAAGTGTTTGAGTTCTTCAGGGTTTGGTAATTCTCTCTCTAAAGGCTTTATATAGTAGATCGTATATGTTCACACACATTTAAGCATCTATAAATTGATGCCTTTCAGTTTATATATTTGGATTCCTTCCAATCTTGTAGTCTAATTTGCCCATTTAATAACTTCATTTGGACGTTTTATGGACATCCCAGATTTAATTTTGGTCTTCTGAATCCTTTTCCATCCATAATCTTCTTCATGTCAGACAATGGTACAGGCTTTCCCCAGCTATGTTATCAGAAAACTGGAAAAAATTCTTTATTCTTCCTTCTTCACATCCATCGGTATTTTCTGGAGGTCTTTCCCACAATTACATCTCCCACCCACCACTCTCAACTTCTAGCAGTACTCCCTCCAGGCCACACAATACAGTTGTTCTTGACCTACTTCAATAATCTTTAGGCTTTCTACTTTCTTTATTGCTATTGTCTGTTCTCCTTACAGCATCCAAGGTGATTTTATGTTTCACTACTTGCTTGCTTAAAAATATTTCAGTCGGTCGAAACTACATTTTGAATTAAATTCAATCTTCATATATTGGCCTGATAAGCCTGATGTGAAATGACCCTTACTTATCTCCACAATCTCACCTCATATCTTTTGCTACTTTCTGGTCATGTTGCTTTTTACTTTCCCTCCCAAGGTTTTACCCACTTCAGAAACTTTGCGCATTCTATCATTTCTTTATAGAATATTCATTCTCTGGCATTTCACACAGATGGCTCCTTCTCAGCTTAATGATCACTTCTTAAGGGTAATATAAGGACTCATTACTCTAAGAAGTTTCTTTCTCCTTTTTTGTTATCATGGCACTATATTTGATTCATCCATTTATTTTTTATTTAACAATTTTATTTTCATCTCCTCACTAAAACACTTGAATCTGATTATATGAATAAATAATTGAATATAGATATGTGATGTGTGAATAGTTTGTATAATCAGTTTAGGTTCTTGTAATGGAGAGAGGCTGACCAAATGCATTGCCTAGTAGTTAGATCGTGGAAACTTAAAACAAAAAAAATGAAGCATGAAGCTCAAGAATTGCATTCTTGACTTGGATTTCTCTACTTATAAAATAATACAATGAATATGATTTTAGCTATGCAGCTGCTCCATATTTAAAGTAGAGTAGTTGTAGTCTTTGCTCACCTTCTAGGCCTCAGGTGAAAATAAATAAAATATATAATAGTTCTTTGAGGAAAGGCACTATATAGTTCTAAGAATATTCTAGGATAACAGCTAGTAGAGATGAAAGTTCATCCTCTGCTATTCATTATTGAAGGTATATTTTATGAAAATTTGAAAGATATTTATCTTTAGGGCTTTTAAAAATTTAACCCACCAAATACATCCTCAATGTCACATGTCAAGACCTAAGAAGCATGACATCGTTTGTAAACGATGTTTGTAAACACCTTAAGGTGTTTACAATTTAGTACAGGGAATAGTATGCAAAAATAACTATACTAAAAAAGTATGTGATAATTAGTGGTAAAAATTAGAAATGTTCTATAGAAATTGAGAAGAGAGTGAGATGGGAACAGTGATTAAAACTTTCCCAACTATGTAACATTCCCCATCTATAATGGAGACAATAAAGCCATTTATCATACTCTACAGGACCTAGAATACCTCACCACATTGGAGACTGATGGTAGAAAGTTGTTGAAGGAATAATGTGTTGAAGTACTAAATTGGACATTCTCACAGAGAAAACCCTTGGTTCCTTGGGAGGCTTCGCACTTTATTATATTCTATACTCCTTTGAGCTTCATTCCTGGCTTAGACTCTTTCCTTTTCACAGTTTGCAATCCCAGTTAAACAAGATCTGTTAAAAATCTGGGGTGTGATGAGCCAAAATCAATGTTGAAAAATACAGCATTTCCTACTTTAGATGTTTGAACCAGAGCCTAAAGTTTTGCAAGTGAAAGTGAGTTTTTGTATTTTTCCCCTCCAGATTTGTAATTTTTTGTTTGCTTGTTTCCCATATTTGCTTCACTAGTCCTCTTCTACTTCCTGTGTTGCCTAGTCACTTAGATCACTTACACCTCCTAACACCTTCCTTTAGTTTTCTATTGACTCCTTTAGGGTTTCTAGATTGAAGTCTGTACTGAAGTTATGTATTGTTTAGAATGTCAGGAGAAATGAAAGAGGAAAATGACTGATTCACCCTCTCTGTAACATCTTGATTAAATTAGAGCTGTAGCTCTATGAGTAAAACTCCCCCACACCTCATATGCCCCCCCAAAAGAGCTTTCATGTGGAAGCCAATCTATTCTGAAAAGAGTGGTAGAGTTGGGATCAGTAAGTCTTTGACCTCCTTCTCCTGCAGGAGTTGGGAATGTATGTGTTTCCTTAACACAGTCAGGAGGACCATCATGTTGTACTAGTGATCAGTCATTTCAATGCTGTATGGTATCAGTGGAAAGCCATCCTACTGCAGAGCTGGAGAGAAGCAGAAAATCTCCGTGGGTTTTTATTTCATAGGAAAGCTTCAAGTGCCTTAAATCTCTCTACAATTGAATCCTTCCCCCCTCCATTTTGTATAAAATAGAATTTTACATTTAGACCATAACACATGTATCCATTAACTTTTGTCTATCTATTACGAAAATGGAAAAACTCAGAAATATGATCTAATGGTAAATTTAATAGCTGGTAACTCACTTCTGTGATTGCCTATAAACAATCACATATTATTTTTATCTTTTGAGGCTGCTGTAGTGCATTTTTATTTCTCATCTCCCAGCTGGTTACAACTCATATTCAGATGCTAAATAGAATACGATTCCAATACAAACTAGCTTAAAATTCATAATTAAATACTGAAACTCTTATAACTGGCAATAACGTAAATGGCCCTAAGATATAGGTTTTCTCGGGAGCACAGTTCATATTCTGCATCTAATAATGGAAAGCTCTTAGTGATGGCTAAAATAGGTGAATATTTACCTTAAGTCTGGTATTGATACTTTTAACATCAAATGTTTTTTGAATCAATTATTTGTTTCAAAAAGAAGACATCATGATGACCTTATCTGCTTTCTAATTCAGAGTGCTTCCAGAAAAAAAAAATCAACCCCCTGAGAATAATTTATAATAAACCTTTGCAAATTTCCTCTTTTCTCAAATCTATTTATGTAGTGAGATTAGAGTAATTAAAAATAATTATTTTATCAACTCAATATGTTACCCACAAGGTGACTTTTTGAAAAAAAAAATCAATATTTCACCCAGTGAAAATGTTATGGAATGAGACATGATAATTAGCATAAACAAATTACTTCTGTAATGCAATCCAAAGTACACAAACTCTCCCCCATAATCATCAATCTTTCATTTTAGCAAAAGTGGTTGTTTGAACCGACTACAAAGCATAAGGCATATCCCTCGCTTCAACTAATGAAGCCATCAGTTAATATTTGAGTATCAGCTGGGTATAGGGAACCACACTGAGACCCAATGAAGATACAGTTTCTGCTCTTGAGGGGTTTATATACTACAGCATCCACCAGGTAAGAATGGCAAAAAAACATACTTTGGCTTGGTATCAATACTAAGGGAGATATCCAGATAATTGCTGAGGATGGGTGTATTTTAGCCCCACTGGGAAGGCACAGTGGGGTGTTCAGAATTATGCTCCTTTCCCCAGACAGGTGGCAACATTTTAAACCCTTATCTTGATAATCATTCTTGAGATTAAGGTTTGGGGTTCTTGCATGCAGCCGCCATAAGAAGAGAGCCACCAGAAGGCAGAAAGTCATGTTCTAGCTAATGGGCACTGTCACTAAGTGGGTAGCACAGCTTGAATTGCTGAATGCCCCTGAAGCAGCTAGAGAGCAGAAAACACCATCTTTACAGGCAGCTCACCTGTAGGCGAGCTGGGGAAGGGCCTGTAGCTGTTGTTGTTTGCTCTATTTTCAGAATAAGTTTGAAACATTATTGGCAAATCAAAGAAAATGAGAAATGCTGTGCATAACCATGCCCAAAACATACTTTGAAAGAAAAATGATTTTGCATGGATGTCTTTATTCTGACTTTATATACAGTAGAAAAAGCATGAAAGAAAAGAAAAAAATTAACATGCTTAAGTACACTGTTATTTATCATTTCATAGTACTATTTGGCTACCAATAAAATTATAGTTATGAAAACCACCTAGTAATGAGGGAAAGCATTTTTGAAATTTTTAAATGACTAAAGTAGTAAACTGAAGATCACATGTTTTGTATAACCTATGAATTTGAAGTCAGAAGATCTGGGTTTATAACCTGTGCTCATCATTTATGATGTGCACTTGAGCAAGTTAATGAGTCTTCTTGAATCTTAAATTGTAAACTGGGCATAAGGATGTCAACCTTCTTGACTAACTTGCCTGTCATCAATACAGTGCAGTGAAGAAAACTAAGGTAGTCTACTTAGATTGCCACATATTGTTTTGGAATTGTGGACAAAATAACTTACAAGGAAGCCTTAGTTTCCTTACTAGTACCTAGGATGAAGATTAAAGGGATTAAAAGCTTTTGGTATTAATCAGTCTTTATTGGCATTGGTAAATTACTTAACTTTTCTGAATCTCAATCCCCTTGTCTGTTAAATGAGGATAAAAACAGTACCTACCTCATGAGTCTTTGTTAAGATAATATAATTTAGTGTGTTATTAGAGTTTATAGGATAGCACCTGGCACATAGTAAGTACTTAATGTTAGTCATTTTTATTCAGAATAAAAGGAAAACATTGAAGTTGAAGGTGATCTGAATTTGGATAGGAGCTGAATGGGAACCCAGATAAAAGTTAATGCTACTACATTGGGATGATGGGGCAGTGGGTGGGTGTTAGTTCTTGTTTTAAATTTTTTTTTTTTTTTGCTGCTCTAGTTTTTGTTTGTAAAATAAATCATAATAACCTATGGAAAACAATGCCTTACGTACCATTTCCCGAAGCAGTGCTTCTCAGTGACTGACTGATCAACTAATTTGTGTTGTAGTATTAATGGTTGGTAATGGATTAACATGTTATCCATGCAAGGTAATCTATCTGCATCTTAAACAGGCACCCATGCTAGGGAACTGCCTAAGGAAGTGAACAGTCTTTGTACAACCGTGTGAGGATGTTTTTGACTCAAAGGAAGTTTTTGGCACTGCTACAGTCACTGGACCTTGGTATTTAAGAACCACACAAAGGAAAACTGAGTTCAGGAGGGACCTGAGGCTGCCTACAGCTATCTTTTATCCTGCCAGTGAGTGAATGGAGAAGAAAGCAGCCTCCATCCACACAAGCAAAAACAGACTCACTCCACAGACCCACTGGTTTGCCACTGTAGAAAATCATGCCCAACCCTTGCTTCCCTCTCTCCAATCCCTGCAGAAAGAGAAATAGCCACTTTAAAATAGCCACACCTAATTGATCTGCCCACAAAGCAAGCATAACCCATTAATCTGTATCTATAAAGTTATTTATGTTGCAAATATTTTCATGGTCAAATTGTGGTCGTTTGAACGAATGATTGGTAGTTGGCTTCTCTAAAGACATCCTGAATTTATTTCACAAAAATTTACTGGGCACCTGTGAAGTGCCAGACACAGGGGCCTGAGTAGAAATATAACTTCAGTTCTTCCCCACAGAGTTTATTTTCTGAAGGAGTTATTTCTGAGAATGATTGATGGACTTAGTTGAGCTTGAAGTTATTTCAATTGCAGTCACCTCCACCCTGGCGAGGTGTTGTCTGTCCTCGCCTGCTCTGGTCTCCTTTCCCTTCAACATTCGCCTATGAAATCATTAAGCTCAGAGGACCTGACATATTGCTATTGCTTCCCCTGAGAACCCCAATGGCCTTGTTAAAGGCACCAATTTCAGCTGCTCTTAAGGTTTCCAATCCTCAGGGAGGTGTATTTGTTTGAGTTTCTTGAAAACTGATGAAAGAGGAAACTTTGTCCTTCACTATGATCTCACTTTGTGAAGAGTGCCCTTAGAGTAGCTCTTCTTACCTTACAAAATTCCATTTGAGTGTATAAGTTAGATTCTGGTCACCTTCTCACTGAAAACCTCATAAAGGCAGGTAGAACCAACTATGACTTTTGGTCCTTCACCCCTCTGATCATAGATCTCAAACACACACTCAGAAGCCAGGTATCCTTCTGCTATCCTTGCCATTCTCCTTTCAGGGCTTCTTTCTAGAGCACACTCCTCTATTTTGCAGATACAAACATTCTCCACTCCTCTTAGTAAAGAGTAATATACACCAAGATGGTATCTTGGTCTCACTGAGGTCAACCCCAAATGCATTGTTGCATTCTTAAAAGGAAAAAAAAAAAGGTGTAGGTCTAGAGATGAGAAAAGTGAGGTCAATATGCCCAGGAGAGCAATAATAATTCAGAACACTGAGGCTAAACAAAGTCCATGTGTGAAATCAACAGCAGTTGAGCATGTCTCCTTCATAGCCCACATACGGTACTGGTACTTCCCAGTCAATTCTGATAGAAAAACCCAGGAGAGCAGAAGAGAAACATGGATCTTCTAATCTCTCACATCAGATGTCTCAAAAGGCAAACACTTCCCTTGAGTGCGCTTTTGTCTCTAAAGTCCCATTCAAACAAGTTTGTTTGGGACTTAGAAATTTTTCTTGGAGAAGGAATTGGAAGCATGATTATGTCCTCACATTTTCCTTATTGTTTCCTGGAAATTGGTTCCACATAAAGGAGATAATGGACTACTGCAGAGTGAATAGATCACATACCAAGTAATCTTTAGTGCAATCCTATAGATTTTCAATGCATTAAAGAGTATAGTGATACAGGTTCTTCTATTTGACCTTTTCTCAGTGGGGGCTTGCCCTTGGGGATTATATCTTGTCCCTGCCTCCTGGTTTGTGTGTGTGCATGTTCATGTATATGCACAACCTGGCCCTGCTTCTCTGCTTTCTGGCTGCCCTAAGCTGAGCAGTTTTCCTCTCCATACATTTCTGCCATGATGTTCTGCCTCACCTCAGGTCCAGAGGAATGGAGTCTGCAGATCACACACTATATGTCTGAAACCGTGAGTCAAAAATAAACTTTCTCTTCTCTGAAGTTGTTCTTGGTCAGGTATTTTTGGTCATAGCAATAAAGAGTTGACTAACACAGCAGTCATGTTTCATGGACTTCAGTCCTAAGGGAAACCACATCTAATTATATCTTTGAATGAAGAAGAAGCAGTCTCTATTTACTGGTTTGAAGAAACAAATTGAATGGTGTGTTGAGGACAAAGGATGGAGTTCTTTTCTCTAAAGTGTAGAAATGCTGATACTTTTTTATGGGGATAAATATTTATTATTATATTTCAAATTGAACTTTTTTTTATGCCCCACTGGCAGGTGGGATTCTCTTGACTAATCAGAACATTTGGCATATTTGGCATATTTTTGAAGAATTTGTTCACTTTCTTTATAAATAGTTTCTCTCAGCTACAGTGAACAGATAATCTCAGTAGTTCTAGTGAACTGCATAGACATTTGTACATTGTAAGTAGAGAGGTAAGCTTCGTCTCCTCCAAAGAAAATATTCCAATTCACATGATTTCCAAGAGACTTTGCTTTAAGAGTGTACTATACTTTAACTGCTTTATCATCCTCTGAACATATTTTTATGATGCTCTGAGACTACTCCTCCATGCTGACATCACTCTTTATATTATCCATTTCTATGTGGTCTAAATAAATGTAAAATATGCACATTTTTAAAAAATCTCCACTTTAAAAGTAGAAATAAAGGAAGATATTCTACCATAGCAAAAATATTCAACATTATTCTTTCCCAATTATTCCCTAAACAATGCAGTCTTTGTGTAGACTGCCTTGTTACCATGACATTTATGAATGCTAGAATTTTCCTGTGTGATTTACCTTCCCTACCACTCTGTAATTGGTGGAGAATATTAAAAAAAATTCTCTTGATAGGAAAAAATAGAGAAAAAACCCAACAACAATAGCCAATTATTCTGCTATTTTAAACCAAGAAGCAGTGTTGAGGTCTTTAGCAGCAAAATCATATTCTTTTAAGAGAATTTTATGTTTCTGCTTTCATCTCCAAAAAATATCCATCTACAAGTTTTCCATTTCCTATGACCCTGTTCATTTCTACTTACATTTAAACCTTTACTCACAGCTATGGGAAATCAAGCCAAAATCAAAGCCTCCCAGGAGGGAAAAGGAAAGATGAATGTATAATATGTGCAGGGTAGCCCTACCAAATAACTTGGCAGTTCCCCTAATGAGCCACATTCTCTTATCCCGCCTGTCTTTCTACAGTGCTGCCTCCTTGCATGAAATATTCTTTGCTGTTATTTCCTGGGTAGCTCCTGTTTCTTTTGCAGGACTCAGCTCTGGTATTGTTTTACCAGGCAGCCTTCTCTGGCCTCCCGAGTCTAGTTATGTGTCCTCCTCTGTGATCCCCAGTGCCCTGTGCCTTCTTCTCTGTGTTGTGATTGCATCCATGCCTCTGTCTTCTCCAGTAGAGAGGTAATATTCTGATGGTCTGTCTACTTTTCATCTCTGAGATGCCAAGCCTGGACCAGTGCTTTTCTTGGATGATTTGAGTAAATTAAATGAATGTGGCTGTGCCCTTTTGCTCTTCAAAAGGAGAAAGGGACACACTGCTGAATAAAGCTGAGTTCTGAAACATTTTATTTTGGTATGATAATTTGCTTTTCTTTTCCTTTAGCCATTATTTAGAATCTTTCCATGAAAGCTTAAAATACGGGTACTAGGAGAGAGGGAGATCTCTGGATTTCCATTTTCAGAGAAGTCTTGGGCATCAAAGAGGAAAGCATTTTAGATAGATGAAAATAACTGGGCAAAGACACAGCACTGTCAGAGAAGCAATGGGGATGGGTAGGTGTGTGCTGGGAAGTCGCCTGAGGTTCTCGTGTGGTGCTGATGGTAGGTTGAGGGCAGTGGGCCTGCCAGGAACTTGTGTGCATGGTCTGCAGAGCTGGTTGTATAGATGAAGGTGACATGAGGCTAAGCCATTCAGTGATTAATACCAGACCTGGACCATGTTGAGAGAATCTCAATCAATAGATATACCAACAGCTGCAAATGCCGGAAGTTAAGCTCCTACCAGGAGATGTGCACGAGTGCAAACTCAAGGATAAGAATGAGGTCAGCGTCTCTGTTTTGGCCCCTTGCATCCTTGTCATATTATATCTCTTATCTATACATCTGATATTTTCTTAAGAAGAGATACTGGGAAGTGAAAGCTACCTGAGAGATGAAACACATTTTATTCCCAAAATGCTGAAAATCATATAACATAGACTGCACATGTAACAGAATGAACAACGGCTGAAACTATTTTTTTAAAACTATGTTAATTTGCTTGTAAATTAAATCACCAAACCCATGTGAGTGTTGTACAGGTACATTTACCAACATCTCCCTTTTATACATGAGAAAATCAAAGTAAAAGAACTGTAATAGCATCTTTAAGGCCAACAAAACTTCTGCTTATACCAACAAAGTAAAAAGGAGAATGGTATCAATTATCTCTCAATTATTCAGAAAAGCTGTCATTTTGGTCTATTTATGCACAACTTCCTTTTAAAAAACATACACGTTTGGCTAAACAGGAAACAGCTGTCTTCTTTCCACCTGTGCCCCATTGAAAATCTCATGGATTTATTATGCCAATGTAATTTCCCCAGACAATGCTTATTCCTATTTTTCACTGAAATTCTCCCAAAGTAAAATAGAAAGTGGATAAGAGAAAGGAGAATAAATGTGTTTTCAGGAGACCTGAATTAATGTAGTCTGCTGATCATTTCCTGCCTCATTTACAAATGCAAAGCAAATAGAATATTGAAGAAATTATCTGAACAATCCTGACTCCTGTCTTGGTTCTCATGTCTTTCCAAAGAGGAATGGCAAAAAGGTCTTTGTTTAGGATTCTTTAAGCCTCCTGGATTTCTCTAAGCTTCTATCCAAGCACTGGCATGACTCCTTTAGATGTGCTAGAATGAACAGCACTTCATTTGAAATTCTTAGTGAGAAGAGTTGAGATAAACTCATGGTTTCATCATCTCATGTGCTTCCAGAGCAGTGAATGCCTAGGAATAAACTTTTTAGGGCTGTCTGAGGTAAGGGCTCCTCCATTCTAAATTCGTCTAGAATTGTGCATGTTCTTTGATATTTCATATAATGTAATACTATGTTAATAACATCTTAAGAAAGCTAGGGGCACAAAGAAAAATTCATGTGCTGGTATTTTTCAGAGTGGTGAATAATGACTTGCATCCTCAACACTGATCATCCTAAACATAGATGTGTTTTGGATTTTTATAAAGTGCTTTGTTAGGTCACTCAATCTCCACCTTTAGCACTCTGGGTATGATTGAATCTCCCCTACCTACCTGCCCAGATGTTTTGTTTTCTAGACTTTTAGAAGGGTTTGAAATAGAGATATATCTTTTTCCTTTTGCATTTTCATGCTTTTCCATATCCCCTTCCCCTATGATATGTGCCCTGTTTCAAGACTCAATTCAAGAATCATCTTTTCCATGATGTTTTCCTGACACTGTCTGCTTCTCCTGCCCACTCAAGGAGAAATGTGACATGGTCCTTCCTCTCCACTCCCTTAGCTTTCAATAATTGCTATGGCACAAACTTGTGGCACTGTATTAAATTCTGAGCCTACAGTGCAGCTCCACTGTAGGCTCAGAATTCCTTCAGGGAAATGGTTTCATCTCCTTTATCTTTAGATATGAAGGGCTAAAAATAATGCCTGCTACATATTAGGTTATTTCAAAATATTTTATTCAGCAGTAAATAAGATAACATCAATTATTTTAAATGATAAATCTTAACATCCTTATTTTGACACCAAGAATTAGAGATCTGGAGATTTAAAAGATGTACTCAAGGAATTAAAGCTGACAAAGGGAGGGTGGGAACTTGATGTCTAGTAACCTGACTCCAGGGAGAATGGTTTTTCCAGCTGGAAGTTCTGCCCATTGGAAGAAGTCAGACTTTCCCAGTTTTACCTTTCTGAAATTAAAAGACGTCATGCTTTCGTGCTTTCTTTGCTAAGTGGGTTTTACAAATAGGAAATTGCATAAGTGGAGGTTAAGAGATCTGACTCTGCAGCTCACCTGCCTGTGCTCAGGTTCCAACTCTCACCTGCTGCCAAGTGCTAATTCGTGCGTGCCTGGCATGTCAAATGAAGATGAAGCACCCATCTCTTATGGTGTCAAAAATGTTAAAGAAGTTAACCTAAATCATTAGACCAGTACCCAACATATTAAATGCTCTATGCATTTCCTTTTATTATGTATGTTTGTTGTTATTTTAAAATGGAGAAATGAAGAATTCCTTAGTGTGACATTTGACAGATGAGATATCTCAAAACAAGGAATGAAATAATACAGATGTCCTTAGTGGAGAAAAGGTTGAGAGTCATTCGATGTGTTGTTTGTCCTTCTAGCTGAACTTTAGAGATCATCAAGTAAAATCAAATACTTCATGCAGTACACAAGCAGAAAATGTCCCCTTTCCAGGGAGGATACTGATGAAGAGGTACAAGCAGATTTTCTAGTTGCTGGGAGCAATTTGGCAAAGAAATAATATAAGCAGACATCATTTCTAGTAAATACTCCCTTTACAATAGTCACTGAAAAGCTATTAAACATGCCTCCAGATCAAAATTTACAGCAGAACCCACAGATAAGATTCACAGCTTTTGGTTTGAAAGGGGCCTCCTGTGGCTGCACAGGGAATATTTAGGGAGCTCTTACTTTGTAGCACTATGTGTTATTTAAGTGATATTATGCATGCTAAGGATTGCTGTGAATGCAATAGAAATAAAGCATAAGGGTGATACAATAAAATTCAAATAAACTGAAATCTCATGCCAGTTTTGGGACTCACTAGAGCATCTTGGAGTCACATTGGTAAAATAACACATCCAGATTTGGCAATTAAGTCAAGGTCCTCATTAGAGGATGTGAACATACATAAAGGGAGTACCAGTGTTGAACAATATTAAATGAGGTGTTGCTAAATCCTGTTGTGTGTTTGTGGGATCCACAAGTAAAAAAATAATAATAAAGCAGATATCCCCAGGATCAAGGAAGAAATTGAGACTGCCTATTGCTGACAGTTAAAAGGCAGCATGGAAGAGGAGAGCATCTGATGAAAGCCAGGAAAGCTGGTGCTTGTCTCAGTTCTTCTTGTTCTCAGCATTATGATTTTAAGAAGTCCCATAATCTCCGAACTCCAGTCTGTATATTGGGGGTTATAGTACCCGTCTACTTTGCATGCTTGTGGCAGGCAAGAATCAAATGAAGCAATGGATGTAAAAGCACTCTTGAAACTTTAAAGGGTCCAAGAAATTCAGGTTGTTCCCAGAGATAATTTTTAAAGCAAACTCCAGATGTACATGTTTCTTATACATGGAACTACATTTCTTATTTCAATGGAGATTGAAAATGGGCTGCTTATTTGCATAAGAGGGATAAAGTAAGAAAAAGTAATGGAGCTAGGAACAAAATGGTTAGTGTTTAACAAGTGAGCAAAAACAATTGTGTTCTGTTTTCCCCTAAAATGTATCCTGGGAGGCTATATAATTGAAATTTTCTGACTCTCAGATGAGCACAGACTATAATTTTTGAAGAGGCCTCGCTTAGCATGAGTTCTTAGGATTGCATTCTTCAGGCCTTAAGGGAAAATTGAATGGAGGGCTCAGGGTTCCATTAGGAAGCAATTTTCCTCTGGCTGAGTAACTCAGGATAATACCGCTGCGACAGTAGAAACCTTGCCAGCCGCCCTGGTGGCACTGTGAGAAGATAACCTGAGCTATAGGGCTTCTTTTTCAGACACTGTGCCTCTGACTGAATCAGGAATGGGGCCAACAACCCCACAATCCGTGTTAGATAGTATTATTTTTCATCCTGAAGCAGAAGCTTAAGTCTCTAACTCATGAGGTCTATTTGACAGATTGCATATTGGGGGTTGGGTGGGGTAAGAGATAGAGGACAGATCCCAATAGTAAATTATAGACTGTGTTTTAGAAATTAGATAATTCATAGTGTTACCAATATAGGATACATCATAAAACTGGAGAGTTTTGGAAAAGATAGTGGGGAAAAAGCACTATTTTGGGGGGGGGGGATTGAACTCAGGGGCATTTGACCACTGAGCCACATCCCCAACCTATTTTGTGTTTTGTGTAGAGACAGAGTCTCACTGAGTTGCTTAATGCCTCCCTGTTGCTGAGGCTGGCTTTGAACTCGTGATTCTCCTGTCTCAGCCTCCCAAAGTGCTGGGGTTACAGGCGCGTGCCACTGCACTCGGCTGAAACAGCACTTTTGAAAATTCTCAACACATTAGTAGAGTAAAATGACCAAAAGGAAACCCTGGTATGAAGGAAACATCAGTAGTACTGAAACAAGAGATATTGCCAATTACAAACGTTTTAAGACTGTTTGTCAGAGAAAGCATGATTGATGCCAAGAACCAGAATATAACTCATCCTTTTTAGTGGAAGCTATTGGACCCTTCAGAAGTTAGGTGCAACCTTTCCGGGTTGCTTTGAGTGTGTGCTGCCAAGGACTCACAGCTTCCCTCCTCACCTGAGCTCCTCCCTACTCCTGACCCCCTCCCCTCCCAGGACAGCCAGTGACCAATGACTGACAGACATGGGAGACGAAAGGCTGGCCCTGTGCCTAAAGGTAGAATTGAATCTGAGGTGCAGTTTTACTCCAGAGATTCCCAAGAGACCAGACTGAAAGTCTGCAGCTGAGAAACCTTATATTAGCTTTCTTGCCCTTCCCTCTCCTGCCTTACTTCTTCTGAAAAACTCCCTCAATACTTCAATGAGAATCCCCTTCTTAGTTTCTGCTTTTAGAGAGACATTTCCAGTATATCTTATAAGACTAATACGTTCTTTAGGATAAATACTAAGGACTGATATAGCTGGGTCATGTGGCGGTTCCATTTCTAGTCTTTTGAGGAACCTCCATACTGATATCCTACGTATATATGCACATCTATGTTGTAGTAGCACAAGTCACAGTAGCCAAACTAGGGAACCGGCCCAGTTGTCCATCAACAAACGAATGGACAAAGAAAATGTGGTATATATGCACAATGGAGTTTTGTCCAGCCATAAAGAAAAACAAAATTATGTCATTTGCAGGAAAATGGATAGAACTTGAGATCATTGTGTTAACTGAAACAAGCCAAACTCAGAAGGTCAAGTGTCATGTATTTTCTCTCATATGTGGAAGCTAGATAGGAAAAAAAAGAAAGATGTGTGGGGTGGAATCTCATGATTCAGTAGAGAAAAAGGACTAGAAGGAGGAAGGAGGGTAGGGAAAGGGGAAATACTGGGGAATAATATTGGCCAAATTATATTGTTATATTGTATGCATGTATCCTACCATTATGCACAACTATAATGCACCAATAAAAATATGGGGAAAAAGAGTAATACATTATTATGTAATACAGGTGAAAAAAATTTTGTAAAATTCTACCAATAGCTCTCTGTTGGGAAGGCCCAGTGGCTTGGCCAATTACTTATTTTCTCTGTGATGATTTTCTAGTAGTAATGCTCTGACTGCAGGAGGAGAACTACTGTAGTATTTATCTATTGTTAAAAACCAAATCACAAATGTAATGATTAAAAAATAGTATGTGTGTTAACTGATTTAGCTTTAAGATAATCTTCTAAAATTGCAGAATTTAGTCTGCCAAATTCTAGCTTCTTGTTTCTCAGATGAGATGCTTAAAACTTTTCTTCTTTGTTAGAAATTTCTGCTAGGAGCAGGAAGAAGTCAAATTATGGACACAATAGTTTTTATCAGGATATGTCTGACTTTGTGCATGCCATTCTAGTACATATTGGAACCCAGTAATGTCTTTCAATTTGAAGCGTCAAAAATTTCTTAAACTCAGATAAATTAATTTTTTTCTATTAATCATATAACTACTTTCTTTCTTCCATTAATGTATTACATTTCTGGATATTTCATCTGTATTAGTTTCTAATGAGCTAGAGTTTCTGTGAGTTCCTGTAACAAATTACTATAAAATGGGTGGCTTTAAAGAATAGAAATTTATTCTCTAACAATTCTGATGCAAGAAGTCTGAAATCAAGGTGTCACTGGGGCCATAATCTTTCTGTAATTTCTTAGGAAGTATTCTCCCTTGCCACTTCCAACTTCAGATGGTTACTAGTAATCTTTGACATTTCTAACTCTGTCTCCTTTTTCATACGGTCTTCTTCCCTGTGCCTCCTCAGTGTCTCCAAATGTCTTGCTCCCTATAAAGATACCAGTCATTAGATTCACAACTCACCTTAACCCAGAATGATGTCACCTTAACTTTATTATGACTGCAAAGACCCTATTTCTAAAAGTCACAGGTACTTGTGGTTATGAATTTAACATATCTTTTTGGGGATACATAAGGAACAATTAATCATTCAAAACTCTAACCTCAGAATATCTATCTCTGTGAGATACTTATACTTTATATTCAATTTTAATGGATGCTGTTGCTAACAGCTAATATTACCTCTAATGTGTTAAATTTTAATCTCAAAAAGTATTTTTATTTGATAAAAATATTTTGTGCTTATTGACTTTCCCTATGTGCTCTTAATGTTATTTGCTAGAAGCTGCCTGTTCTTGATTTTCTGTTTGTCTTAGCTCTCTTGGGATGGCTGGAACTTCATAAACATGTCTTCTCTTTTTCATCCATTCATGTTTCATCCTTTGAGCATGAGATTGTTGGACTAAATGTATGTGAAGGTGGGAACTACTGCAATTTCATTCCTTAGGGACAATGATGTCACAGGTGGTGATTTATCAATCTTCCATCCTGGACTCCTTAGTTGTAGCATGCAGGGCAGAGGTCTTCAACTGGACTGGAAATTACCTTAGGAGACTGCAAAGTACCAATGCTAGTGCCACCCTTAGTTTAATTAATTGGTCCAGGTGCCTAGTCCTTGGATTACATGTAGAACTTCTTATATTTTCATGTACACATAAATCCCTGGGGGCATCTCGTTGAAATACGGATTCTAATTCTGGGAGTCTGGAGTACCACCTAATTTACTATTTCTAACAAATTTCCAGATGCTGCTGCTGTTGCTATCAAGAGTAGCTAAGAGCACTGATTCTTAAACTTGGCTATGGATTGAGATCACTTGTTGAACCTCAAAAATTCTAATGGTTGTGTTCCACCCCAGAGATTCTGAGCTAATTGAAATGGGTTGTAGCCTCAGCCATCACAATGTTTAAATCTCTGCAGGTACTTCCATTTTGGAGAACACCTGGGCTAGAGCTTTTCCAGGTCCACAGATAGGGTCACACAGCTGTTGCATTTAGTTTCCCTACAGTCCCTTGAGAATGTGCGTTCCTCTCAGGATTCTTGGCAGTCAGAGGACGGTGTCTCCCCAGCCTGCTTGGTGCTATATTTCACCTCCCTGAGCCTCTTATTGCCATCTCCAGATCTGTGTCCATCCTGAGGGGCAAGGTTGACAGTCTATTCTCTCCACCCAGGCCCCAGCAGAGCCCAAGACCTTCTCTACAATCTTCAGGCTCTGCTGGCAGTTGCTACTCTTAAGAGGCTGATTTGGAGGTTGGAAGAGGGATGACAGGGCAGTAGGGATGTGTGATTCTTCTCTCCAAATCCAACTCTTTAATTTTTAATATCTCTTATTCTCTGTTTTTGCTTTTATAATGCAGTATTTTGTTTGGAAGGAATATCTTCTTAAATGTCATTGATTCTAACTTGAAGGTCTTTGTCATTTCCTTATTACTTTTTCCAAAGGTTGTTATTATTTTTTAAAAATCTTGGTATTTATCTTGCATGGTGCAGCCTTTCCTCAAACGTCTTGTGTTTAGAATTGGATGATGGGAAGTTAGGCTGCATGATCTATGGCAGTAGCTTATGTTTATTGACTGCCAGGCTTTTTTTGGCATAAGGAGAAATTGTTTATTGGGTTAGAAAGCACCCATATCATAAAATGAGGTGTGTTTACCAGCACTAGTACCCAGTCTTAGCTGCTTTAATTATTTCTTGACTTTTTTATGATAAAGTTTTATTTATTTCTATTGCCTAATTGTATTAATTATACATATTTATGGAGTACTTGTGATTTTTTAACATTTTTCTGTAGCAAGTGCTCATCAAATCAGGGTCGTTATCATTTCCATTCCCTCATTATTTCTCTGTGTGTGGAGCTTCCCATTCTTCTCTTCTAGTTCTCCATAAAATATATAATGGGTTAGTGTGAACTGTTGTCACCTCCCTGTGCTTTGGAACATTACAAACTATTTTCTAAGTGTGAGGTTGCCCATTATCCAACCTCCTTCCATTTCCCTCTCTTCCCAACCTTTAGTAATCACTACTCTACATTGACGTTTTTCTGGCTTTCCCATAGAAGAGGGAACATGTGGTATTTGTTCTGTGTCTGGCTTATTTCCCCCAGCATCCTGTCCCCAATTTGATCCATTTTGCTGCAAGATTTGTCTGGGCTTGTGTATAAAGAAAGCATCAGGCCACCACCTACTGTCTATTTTTATCTTTTCATTATTTCTTCACTTTGCCTTTCTTTGTTGTACTTGCTGGTTGATTTTTTTTTACTGATACCGATATGTGAGTTCCAGACTGTGGCTTCCTTTGCTATGCCTCATCTGTCCAGAATCTTCCATTTACCTCCCATTGCTTATTGCTGGCTACTCTCTTTTCCTCTTGTTTGCTGTGGGCTCATCTGTTTTAAACATTCCCTTATTATCATACAGTCTAAAGAGAGTGAGAAAGACCTGTCTTCTTACATCAGAAACACTACATTGTCAATTAATGGCTGCATAATATTATATTTTATTTATGTATCATTTTATTTGGTCAATAAGTGGTCTGATGTTTGGATTAAATTTTCCCTTAATGTTTACCACTATAAACAATTATACAATGATCAACCTTACAATAAAATCTTGTTGCAAATAACTCATATATTCCTAAAAGTATAACTGCTGTTAATTTGCATACACTTAAATGTATTAATAAATTATGCCCATACACTTTCAATACAGATTGATCAATATACGATGCCCATTCTCTGATGCTCACTCAAACCTGGAGAAAATAATTTTTTGAATCTTTACTAGTTGCATGAGTTAGAATTTTGATCTAATTATAATTTATCTCTGTGAAAAGACTAACTGCCTTATATATATAGCATTCCTCTATGCAAACCAGTTATTCCCTGTAAATTTACCTTGTTAAGGTCTTTTCATAACACTTCCTGAATCTGGATTTATTGGTCCCTCCCACTTCTTTTTAAGTTCCATGAGATCAAGGGCATTATCTTCATAGCTGTACTCCCTGAATTTAGCAAAAGTGCCTGTACAAGCATGTATTTTCCAAATTAAAAATTTGGGAAAGCATATTAAATGAATTTGAAACAGTTACCATATTATATTTAAATGACTCAATTTTTAAGTATTTAATTTTTGCTCTAATTTTTATAATCAAAACCATCATACAGTCTAAGCTTTAATTTGCATGTAGTTATACCAGCCAAACAAGTAAGGGATGTCATTGTTTGGATGTGAGGTGTCCCCCAAAAGCTCACATGTGAGACAATGCAAGAAGGTTTGGAGGAGAAATGATTCAGCCACACCCTTAACCCAGTCACTGAATTAGTTCCTCACAGGGATTAACTGGAGGTGGGTGGAGTGTGGCTGGAGGAACTGGTTAATTGAGGGCATGGCTTTGGGGTATATATTTGTATCTGGAAGTAGAATCTCTCTCTCTCCCTCCCCTTTGTGATCATGATGTGAGCTGCTTCCCTCTTCAGCCTCACCTGGAGCCCCAATGAACAGAGCCTGCTGTCTATGTATGTAGACTTCTGAAACCTTGAGCCCTTAAATAAACCTTTCCTCCTTTACAGTTGCTCTGGTTGGGTCCTTCAGTTACAGTAGGGAAAAAGTTGACTAAAACAGTAAGAGTTATCTTTCTATCTATGAAAGCATAGAAGACCTTCTGGTAATTATTGGGGATATCCCAGAACTTATCCCTATAGCACTGATTTCATTGCAAGACAGTGGATGCTTAGCACCTTTTGTCTTTATTTTAAGCTCTTTATGTCCACGTTTTTCCTGTGATTTTAGTAGTAGGAAATGGAATAACCGATTCTGTACAGATGTCAGAAAACCAGCCTTACAGACAGCTGGAAGAAACAGGTGTGCAGAAATCTAGGGACTATTAACATATCTAATTGAATAAGTATTGGTGGTTACAAAAGTAATTAAGAATAAAAGAAAGCCTTGTGAAGTCCCTAACAAAAACATTGTTGGTAATCACTGCCAACTTAAAACTCATTCTGCAAAGCTTTCTAAAAAATGGGAGCATTTTATATTGAATATTACCTTTTGTCTTGTAATTTACATAGGTATCTTTAATGAACAGCTCATTTATAGTTCCACTGAGTCTTTCCTGTGTGTGTTGCAGGCATCTTTGAAACAGCAGTATCAGCAATTTAGAGTCAGCGGGCTTCCTCCTGAATATTTATAGAAAGATTGCAAAAGTACACCTACCAATTTTCTTTAAGTTGTCTTTGTAAAATTACTGTTTTCTCCTGTACAAACACCCTTCTTTTAGAATAAGAAAATACAGTTTCTTCATTATTAGGATTTTTAGATAGAATTCTGTAAATGGTTCCATAGAACATTTTTTGACTTTTTTTTTCTAATTGTAACAGAAGTGCAAGATTATAAAACAAATAAACAAAGCAAATAATTTAGATAGAAAATCTATCACTCATGATATAGCCACATGGAAAATGTGTTATATATATTGCAGCGTATCTTTTACAGGATACATTAGTTTGCTAGGATTACTAGTGCAGAGTTCCATAGACAGTGTAGCTTAAGTGAAAATTGTATTTTCTCACAGTTCTGGAGATTATAAACATGAATATAGATGTCGTCAGGGTTGCTTCTTTTAAGACCTTTGTCTTTGGTTTATACATGGCCACCCTTTCTTGTGACTCTCCCTGGTCTTCCCTTTCCATGTGTGCATGTTTGTGTGCTAATCACCTACACTTATACAGACATCAGTCATGTTCAATTAGGTTCCAACCATTAAAAAGAATTTTGATTTTTTTTTCCTTTTCTTTTTATTGCAATGCTGGAACTTGAATACACTTAGCTACACCCCAAGTTAAAGACCTAATTGTTTTGATATATCTTTATTTTATTTATTTATTTTTACGTGGTGCTTTTATTTATTTATTTTTACGTGGTGCTGAAGATCAAACCCAATGCCTCATGTGCCAGGCAAGTGCTCTACCACTGAGCCACAACCCAGCCCTGAAGACCTATTTTTTAAATTTTTAAAATTTGTTCTAATTAGTTATACATGATAGCAGAATGCATTTCAATTCATTGTACACAAATGGAGCACAACTTTTCATTTCTATGGTTGTATACAATGTAGAGTTGTACCACATGTGCTGTCATACATGTACCTAGGGTAATGATGTTCATCTCAATCAAAGTTTATCTATTCTTCCCATGCCCCTCCATCCTCATTATGGATCAGCATCTACTTATCAGAAGGAACATTTGGCCTTTTGTTCTTTGGGATTGGCTTACTTCACTTAGCTTGATATTCTCCATCTCCATCCATTTACCTGCAAATGCCATAAATTTATTCTCTTTTAATGCTGAGCAATATTCCATTGTGTATGTATACCACGGTTTCTTTATCCACCCATCTGTTGAAGGGCATCTAGGTTGGTTCCACAGTTTAGCTATTGTGAATTGAGCTGCTATAAATATTGAAGTGGCTGTGTGACTATAGTATGCTGATTTTAAGTCCTTTGGGTATAGACCGAGGAATGGGATAGCTGGGTCAAATGGTGGTTCCATTTCAAGTTTCCTGAGGAATCTCCATACTGCTTTTCAGATTGGTGGTACCAATTTGCAGTCCAACCAGCAAAGTATGAGTGTGCCTTTCCCCTCCACATCCTTGCCAACATTTATTGTGGCTTGGATTCTTGATAACTGCCATTTTGATTGGTGTGAGATGAAATCTTAGAGTTGTTTTGATTTGCATTTCTCTAATTATTAGAGATGTTGAACATTTTTTCATATATTTGTTGATCGATCATATTTCTTCTTCTGAGAAGTGTCTGTTCAGCTCCTTAGCCCATTTGTTGATTGGGTTGTTTGGTTTTTGGTGTTAAGTTTTTTGAGTTTTTATATATCTTGGAGATCAGCGCTCCATCTGACATGCGTGTGGCAAAAATTTGCTCCTAAAATGTAGGCTCTCTCTTTACCTCATTGATTGTTTCTTTTCTTGAGAAGAAGCTTTTTAGTTTTTTTTTAAAGAATTAACCTTTATTTATTTTTACTTATTTGTTTTTATGTGGTGCTGAGGATCAAACCCAGTACCTCACACATGCTAGGCAAGTGCTCTACCACTGAACTACAACCCTAGCCCCAGCTTTTAAGTTTGAATCCATCCCATTTATTGATTTTTGATTTTATTTCTTGCACTTTAGGAGTCTTGTTAAGGAAGTTGGGATCTAATCTGACATGATGAAAATTTGGGCCTACTTTTTCTTCTATTAGGTATAGCATCTTTGGTCTAATTCCTAGGTCCTTGATCTATTTTTAGTTGAGTTTTGTGCATAGTGAGAGATACAAGTTTAGTTTCATTTTGTTGCATGTGGATTTCCAGTTTTCCCAGCACCATTTGTTGAAGAGGCTATCTTTTCTCCAATGTATGTTTTTGGTGCCTTTGTCTAGTATGAGATAGCTGTTTATGTGGGTTTGTCTCTGTGTCTTCAATTCTGTACCATTGGTCTGCATGTCTATTTTGGTGCCAATACCATGCCATTTTTGTTACTATAGCTCTGTATTGCAGTTTGAGGTCTGGGATATTGTGATGCCTCCTGCTTTACTCTTCTTACTGAGGATTGCTTTGGCTATTCTGGCTCTTATTTTTCCAAATGAATTTCATGATTGCTTTTTCTATTTCTATAAGGAATGACATTGGGATTTTAATTGGAATTGCACTGAATCTGTAATTGTACTTTGGGTAGTATGGCCATTTTGACAATACTGATTCTGCCTATCCAAGAGCATGGGAGATCTTTCCATCTTCTAAGGTTTTCTTCAATTTCTATCTTTAATGTCCTGTAGTTTTTATTGTAGAGGTCTTTCATGTCTCTTGTTAGATTGATTCCCAAACATTTTGTTTTTTTCAGGCTATTGTGACTGGGGTAGTTCTCCTAACCTCTCTTTCAGAGGATTCATCACTGATATATAGAAGTGCATCTAATTTATGGGTTTGATTTTATATCCTGCTATTTTCTGGATTAATATTAATCTAGAAGTATTCTTGTGGAATTTTTTGAATCCTTTTAGTATCATGTCATCAGCAAATAATGATAGTTTGAGTTCTTCTTTTCCTCTTTGTATTCCTTTAATTTCTTTGATCTAATTGCTCTTGCTAAAGTTTCAAGGAACTATGTTGAATAGCAGTGGTGAAAGTGGTAATGCCTGTCTTGTTCCTGTTTTTTGAGGGAACGCTTCCAATTTTTCTTCATTCAGGATGATCTTGGCCTTGGGTTTAGCATAGACAGCTTTTACAATGTTGAGGTATGTTCCTACTATCCCTAGTTTTCTAGTGTTTTGAACATGAAAGGGTGTTATATTTTGTCAAATGCTTTCTCTGCATCAATTGATAAAATCCTATGATTCTTATCTTTAAGTCTATTGATGTGATGGATTACGTTTATTGATTTATGTTGAACCAAACTTGGAATGAACCCCGCTTGTCATGGTGCACTATTCTTTTAATATGTTTTTGTATACAATTTGCCAAAATTTTATTGAGAATGTTTGCATCTATGTTCCTCAGGGGTATTGGTCTGAAATTTTCTTTCTTTGAGGTATCTCTGTCTGGTTTGGGCCTTAGGGTGATACCAGCCTCATTGAATGAGTTTGGTCAGGTTCCCTCCTTTTCTGTTTCATGGAATAATTTGAGGAGTATTGGAGTTAGCTCTTCTTTGTAGGTCTTGTAGAACTTGGCTGAAAATCTGTCTGGTCCTGGGCTTTTCTTGGTTGGTAGGCTTTTGATGGTATCTTCTATTTCCTTGCTTGTAATTGATCAGTTTAAGTTATAAAACGTCCTCCTGGTTCAGTTTGGGTCAGTCATATGCCTCTAGAAATTTGCGAGTGTTTTTGGGGTTTTCTATGTTACTGGAGTACAAATTTTCAAAATAGTTTCTAATTATCTTCTGTATTTCAGTAGAGTCTATTGTGATTTTTCATCACAAATTTTAGTACTTTGGGTTTTCTCTCTCCTTTTCTTTAGGGTGGCTAAGGGTTTGTCAATTTTATTTATTTTTTCAAAGACCAGCTTTTTGTTTTGTCAATTTTTTGCATTGTTTCTTTTGTTTCAATTTCATTGATTTCAGCTCTAATTTTAATTATGTCCTTTCTTCTGCTTCTTTTGGTGTTGGTTTGTTCCTTTTTATCTAAAGATTTGAGTTGTAATATCAGGTCATTTATTTGTTGACATTTTCTTCTTTTAATGCAATGAACTTTCCTTTTTGTACTGCCTTCATAGTGTCCCAGATATTTTTATATGTTGCATCAGAATTCTCATTTACCTCTAAGAATTTTTCATCTCTTTCCCTGATGTCTTCTGTTATCCATGATTCATTCAATATCATATTATTTAGTCTCCAGGTGTTGGAGTAGCTTCTATTTTTTACTTTGTCATTGCTTTCTAATTTCATTCCATTATGGTCAAAAAAATGCAGGGTAGTATCTCTATTTTTTGTATTTCCTAATGCTTTTTTCTGTGGAATATCATATGATCTATTTTGGAGAAGGATCCAGGTGCTGCTGAGAAGAGAGTGTATTTGCTTGTGGATGGACGAAATATTCTATATATGTGTGTGGGTTTTTTTTTTTTTTTTTTTTTTTTTTTTTTTTTTTTTTTTTTTTTTTTTTTTTTTGGTACCTGGGGATTGAACTCAAGGGCACTCGACCATGAGCCACATCTCCAGCCCTATTTTGTGTTTTATGTAGAGACAGGGTCTCATTGAGTTGCTTAGCGCCTCACCATTGCTGAGGCTGGTTTGAACTCTTGATTCTCCTATCTCAGCCTCCCAAAATGCTGGGATTACAGGCATGC
Source organism: Geosciurus inauris (assembly GCA_004024805.1). Lineage (NCBI taxonomy): Eukaryota > Metazoa > Chordata > Mammalia > Rodentia > Sciuridae > Geosciurus > Geosciurus inauris. The sequence continues at coordinate 415,268 of PVHX01000070.1, read as the reverse complement.
ACCATATGCCTGGCAATTCTATATATGTTAAGTCTAAATTATTGATTGTTTTATTGAGTTCTGCAGTTTTTTTGTTTAATTTTTATTTGGAAGATCTATCCAGTGGTGAGAGAGGTATGTTAAGGTCACCCAGTGTTATTGTGTTGTGGTATATTTAAATTTTGAAATTGAGAAGGGTTTGATACACATAGATGCCCCATTTTGGGGGGCATAGATTTTTAAGAATGTTATGTCTTGTTGGTGTATGGTTCCTTTAAGCAGTATGAAATGACCTTTATCCCTTTTTGCTAACTTTGGTTTGAAGTCCACTTATCTGATATGATGATAGAAACCCCTGCTTGTTTATGTGGTCCATGTGAGTGATTCGTTTTTGCCCATCCTTTTACCTTCAGTCTGTGGATGTCTTTTCCTGTGAAATGATTCTCTTGAAGGCAGTATATTGTTGGGCCTAAATACCTACTTTAACAATTCTATACAGATTCCATCTCCAATACCGTCACATTCTAAGGTAATAGAGGTTAGGACTTCAACATATGCTTTTTGGTGGAACACAATTCAGCTTATAACACCAGGCTTTCAAAAACTGTGTGCACTTATGTATTTAATAGCTTTATTGTGTCATTGGCATTTAATAAACTGCATTGGAGGAAAGTGTAAAATTTTATAAGTTTTGATGTAAGAATCCATCCTAGAAACTGTTGCCATAGTCAAGATAATAAATACATGATCATCTTCAAAAGTGTTCCCATGGCCCTGCAATCTCTCTCTCCTTTTCTGCCCTACTTCCTTCCCCAGACAACCACCAATCAATAGTTTTCATTTACTGAAATTTTATAAAATGGTATCATACATCATGCATACTTTCTCTCTAGGTTTATTCATTCAGCATGATTATTCTGAGAGTAATTCCTGTCACATTGTGTGATACCATGTGTGAAACAGTAACTGGCGCATGGTGGGTACCTTAATTATTAACTCAATAAGTAAATAAAAATATAAATTTATATGTCCTTTAGAAGATCAAGGACATTGGATGTTATAATACATGCAGTTGCATGGTACTGATAATTTTGGTTTTCTCTAGGAAGTGTTTTATACACGGAAGTAAATGAACCACATCTGTTATTTAGAAAATTCCTCTTGTAGCAGCTTGAAGAATAGATATGTGGCAGGGAGAAGCTGATGTAAGGGATCAGATACTTAAACATGTTATATAATTGTTCTTATAAGTAGCATTTAATCAGATTGGCCATGTTAAAATATCTCATAAGTGGTTAAACCTATGAACCACCTGGACTTCATGGTACATGCCTGTGATCCTAGTAACTTGTGATCCAGTGACTCAGGAGGCTGAGGAAAGAGGATACAAATTCCAGGCTTGTCTAAGCAACTCATTGAGACTCTGTCTTGATATAAAAATTGATATCTTTATATGTCAAAATATAAAAATTTACATTTTTAATATGAAAACAAAAAGGGCTGAGGATATAGCTCAGTGGTAGAGTGACTTTGGGTTCAACAGTACCAAAAACAAACAAAATGTGAACCAGTAGGAAGACTGATTCAGTGGAGATGGAAGGGTTGGTTGGAAAATCAGGATAGGGAAATAATTTGCTAAACGTCTCTGTGAAGTTATCAAACAACGTCATGCATGCACAATGGAAAGAAAATGGATATATAAAAATTGGGGTTCCAGACATTAGGTCACTGTCCTTAACACTTTAAGTAAATAATAAGATGTCTTTGTTTCTGTTTCCACGTGTTTTCAGGATCTTTTAATACTTGTGTTTTCAAATTTCACAATGACAGGCCTACGAATGGATTTTTATTTCCGGTGCTAGGACCTTTTGTTTTGTGCATGGAGAATTCCTGTCTGTTATTTTTGTAATTTTTTCCCCCTTCTCTATGATGTCTGTAATCTGTTTTTGGAAATCTTATTACTCAGATAGTGATATTGATATTTTTGGCTTGAAATGTCTTTATATTTGCTCTCATATTTTTCATTTCTTTCCATCCTTGGTGAGGTTGTCTTAATCTTATTTCCCAACTTGACTATTGAAATTTTAACTTTGTTAATCTCATTTTGTAATTTCCCAAGGGCACCTTCTGGTTTCTTTTACTGTTACTTTTTTCATAGCAGCTTCTTCATGATTTATGGATATCATATTGTCTGAGCCTTTTTTAAAAAACGTGAATTAGAATGTTTGGGACTTACATTCTCATCTTTTATTTCTGTTTATTTTGTGGTCACCTCTTCCCTTTGCCTTTTTTTTTTCCATATTGCAACTTTTTGTATCTTCAAATGTCTCTTGCTTTGCAGCTGGGAATATACTTGACTTATAACAATTCTTTCTGAACACTTCACCAACTTGACTTTCATCAGAATTCCATTGCCTTTTCTTAGCTGGGAATAGATGCCCACCTAAAGGCTATCTGTGAAGGTGGCATGCAGGGGCTTACGTGGTGGAAATGACAGTTCTGTGGAATCAGTCTATCATCTTCTCAGCCTCACTTCTAAATGTTGCTCTACGCTGCATTTTGAATTCTGATATTCTCTCTAGGGATTTTCCAGTTGAACAAATGCCTTCTTTGCTCATTCTCATCATGTTTTTTTCTTTTTGATGTCACAGCTTTCTTCCCTCTGTTTCATTAATCAGTGTACCAATATCTATCTTCCAAAAATTTGCTGAACTCTATGTTCTGCTAGTGATCCTTTTGTTTTCTTATTAATATTGTTAGACTGGGTTTATACATTTTCATTCTGAGTTGCTCTTCTTTTATCATTTAATGGACTTGACCTAATCTCAATTTACCATCGTGAAGCCTATAAGTGTCATAATACTGCCCAACTTCAAAATAACCTGACAATTATATGATATTGCACATACAGTATTTCTTATTCACTTATTACTAGTTTCACTTTCTCATTATCTGAAAATTTCTAACAGAAATTTTCATATAGATGAAATAGATGTTCTGCCAACTAACCTCATAGCATAGGTAGTAAAGTTACAACATATATAACTTTGATTTTGGATACCGTTGTCACAGAAAGCAAATACACTTCTTGACCACCCCAAATAGGATTCTCTAAATTACAGATATTTTAGGAAGCTAATTCCACTTCTACTTTTCTTTCTGAAGTAGTCTGCTTTCTAGTCAATATCTTGATTTCTAGCATTTCCATTCCACTACCCCCCAAATACATTTGTAAACAGAGATTTAAGTTGTGGCTCTTGGGGAAAATATTTCAACCTTTGATCTACTCAAGTACATTCCATCAGGAAAGGAAATGGTGATCTCAGCTATATAACTGCAAGCAACTGGATTCTGACCAAAACCTAAGTATACTTGGAAGTAGACTCTTTCATTGTATTCTGATGAAAGGCAAGTGGGCCAACACTTTGATTTTGACCTATGAGATCTTAAGCAGAGAATCCAACTAAGCATACACAGGTGTCTGACATTCAATTCTGTGAGATAATAAATAGGTGTTGTGTTGATAATAAAATAACTGATTTGTTATATAACAGTAAATAATGTATACAAATCAACTGGAGGGGAGAGGGACGGGAGTCAGGAAGACCAAGCTTTGTATCTCTACTCTTGTTCACTTGTTAGCAAAAATGGTGTACCTTGAAAGTCCTTAGTAATTGAAAAGGGATAGTTTCTTGTTTTATTATATCCTCCACATTCATCATACCCAGGAGTCAGTAGTCACTACTTGAGTAAAAATGCATTAGATCTATGAATAATGGTATCATAGATTTTATGATTTTATTTTTGTTCAAAAAATATTTATTTTATATTTTCTATCTCTCCTTGGGGAAAGATTACTCTGCTTTGCTCCACTGATACAAAGCAAGTTTGTGCTATGATGTGAATGTTTGTATTCCCACACCCAAATTCCTAACGTTAGATACTTAATTACCAATGTGATGGTGAAGCTGGGTGTGGTGGTGCATTACCAATGTGATGGTGAAGCTGGGCGTGGTGGTGCATGCCTGTTAACCCAGCACTTTGGGAGGCTGAGATAGGAGAATCACGAGTTCAAAAACAGCCTCAGCAACAGCAAGGTGCTAAGCAACTCAGTGAGACCCTGTCTCTACATAAAACACAAAATAGGGCTGAGGATGTGGCTCAGTGGTCTAGTATCCCTGAGTTCAATCCTGGTACCAAAAAAAATAAATAAAAGGAAGTAGGGCCTTTAGGAGGTGATTAGATCATGAGGGGAGAGCCCTATGGAATGGGGTTAGTGCTCTTCTAAAAGATGATTGTCCTTTCTACCATGGGAAGACACAGCTAGAAGGCAAGATCCATGCACCAGACACTGTCCAAGCCTTGGTTTTGTACGTCTCAGCCTCCAGAATGGTGAGAAATAAATTTCCATTGTTTGTAGTCTTCCCAGTTTATGGTGCAGCCTAAATAGACTAAGATAGTCTTATAACTAGTTTGGACATTTAAATATGAGAAGTGGGCATATGTGTCTTTCAAGAACAAGCGTTAAGTGGCTGGTTATACCAGCCTTGCTATTGTTTTGCCATAAGACCTACATTGTAGCTTGGGCTTCTCTTTTAACCTGGACCCTAGAGTGGGGTTTCATAAAGCAGAGCTCAAACTAACTCATGACAGACATGAAGGGTGGACAATAAGTTAAAGTTTACTATTGTAAGCCAATGAGAATTTTGGATGACTTTTTACTCTTGCATGACTTGCCTAACTTTACTGAATCATTTTTTGGTACATTGAATAGAAACCTCCTATAACAAAAGCTGAAAATATGTGACATTGGCTTTAAGGTGAGAAATAGATGGTGAAGAATCTATTATTGGAAGCTAGAAAGATGCATGCCTACCTTTTGCAGTGGTGTGATATTTTCAGTAACTTTGGACTCATGACTTTAGACAGAGATGTGGGAAACAAAATATTAGTAGTGCTTCTTGTTATTATGGGTGAATTTAACAGACCATTTAACAGTGGTTTTCAACTCTGGCTAGAAAATGGAATCAACTATGAATTAAAAAAGGCCGATTAAAACTCAGTCTTTTGAGAAGGACCTACACACGACTGATTTTCCTAACTTTTGTTAAATCCTCTGAATACATTTGTGATTGTGCTCAGTAAATCTTTTTAGTTAGGTAAAAAGACTAGAAAATAAAAGGTGTGGTTTTAAAGAAGTCTGGTAAATTCAAAGAATGGGAAATTAAGTCTGTTATTGGTACATAACTGGAACCAAAAAATAAATAATTTCAAAGTTTTTGAGAAAGATGTTACACCACTGAAGGATTTACTGATGTAAGCTAAAAGAGACTGTACTTCTATATGCAGGAAAAAGAGAAAAACTATTCAGCCTTTTATTCCCATGTCAGCTGTGGGCCATGGAGGATAATAGGAAAGTAGAACCTCCCAGAAGGTGAAGCTTGGGATCAGGGAGGGCCATGGATTGCAGGTTACTTTTAGAATCAGAACTGGGGCCTCATCAAGCAACATTTCCCACCCCAGAGTAAACGACTGTGATATCTGTCTTGCAGGATTTCAGAATTGCTATGAATAGTGACACAGTAAGTCTCCTTTTAAAGTGGAGGTGGTTATTGTGCTTTCCTGGACTATTTTCCATTATTTTGTATTGGATGTGTTTGCTACACATAACTTGCATTTTCAATTCACAGGTCTTTGGATCAAGAGAGTCAACAATTGGTTCTAATGAAGAGACTGTCATGAAGTTTTGACCTCTGAGTACCATGCTTTGATTGGGTGGGACTTTGGGGTTTTATCCCTTGAGTAGCATTGGTAGGGACCACTGAATGTGAGTGGAATTGATATAAGCAACTTCCAAACAGAGGCTTTAAGAGTCATTGCATGGTCCTGCTGTTTTTCTCTTTTCTATTTACAATGAAAGCTGGCAATGTCCCAGGATGAACAGGGGTGAGCTCTTAATGTACATCCTGGAATGAAGAAGATATAAAGCAGAGCTAAGGCTATCTCCCAGTGGACATGTAAAATGAACAAGAAACAATATAACTTCTGAGATTTCTTCCTCTCCTTCCTTGCTCCTCCTTTCTGCCCCAGCATCCTAAGCTAAATTGATATAGTGATCATTTTACACAAATAATTAAATACCACCACGCATGTAATTGAAGAGTTTTAAAAGTTCTGCTGAGTATTAGATCTTTCCTTTATAAAAGTCAGTTTTTCATAAGAGCTGATGAAATTGACCTCAGGCACATCTCCTGGCAAAGAATATTTAATGGGAGAGACAGTCAGTCTGTGGGTTGTCTAGAACATATATTGGAGGAGATAAAATACTATCTCAATAGGTCAGGAAGATGAAATTATCAAGAGAACCAGGCAGCAGTAGCTGGGGAGTGGAGTGCTTGGGTTTTATTGCAGAACACCCTTCATAGATTCATGTTTGAGAGATTGCTGACCAACTGACCACACTTACCCATGTAGGATGGAATGTTCCTGAAGTTGCAGTTCTATTATGAATGTTCAAATGGAATAATAACAAAGATCTGAGTGAACTTCTATAAACACAAAGAACTGTCATCTTTTTAAAGGAGGAAAACATAAAAACTTTTTTCCTATAAGAAGGATGTTCTTGTGTCAAAGCAATGAATTTGATTTTACATAAAATAGAATAAGCTAACACCTGCACATAAAATAGCACTTTGGACAGGCATGGCATTGGATTGATGTCCATACTACCTAGCAGGTATGTGTAGGTTGGTTCTCAGAGTTAGCCAAAATGCAAAGTTTAAGGACAGAGTCTACAAACCTTCTCTCACTTCTTATCAGCTGTAAATTTAGACGGTTTCCAAAACCATTATTAAGTTAGACAATTTTTTAAAAGAAATCACAGAACTCATTGAAATTTATTAGACTTATGATTTAAAGTTTATTTCAGGGAAAGGACATAGACAATAAATCAGCCAGAAGAAGAGATGCATAGAGCAGGGTCTGGGAGGTTCCAAATATGAAACTTTCACTGTACTCTTTTGTGCAGTTAGGAAGTGTTACCCTCTTGACCTAGAAGTAACTATGTGTTAAGTATTGTTAACAAGAAAAACTCTCTTGAGCTTTGCTCCAGAGCTTTTATTTGGATGCCATTATGCAAGCATGATTGATTAATGGATTGCCCACATGTTTGAACTCAGTTTCCAGATTAGTTGATACTGCATGACCAGAGGCCTCTCTTTAAATTATATGTTGGTCTTTCTGGCATGGTCAGTTCTTACCCTAAGACTGTTAGGTGAACCCAGCCCCACCCTGAGATCCCATATGACCAGCCCCTACCTCAGTAAATACATCCCAGTCAGGTAAGACATAAATTATCTCCCAGACCTCTCTTTGGGGACAGTAAAAATTTGTTTTACACACATTCCCATTAGAAAAGACAGTAATACTTTGGGGAGAGAGAAAATAACTTGTAAGTGCCTGAGAGAAGGCAAGGAAGAGCTTGGTTTAGTCCAGTTCCATGACTTCAAGTCAGTAAACAGGAGACTGCCATGTGTCTAGCTCACAACAGGGCAATACCTTAAGATCCGTTGCCTCACAGTGATCCTCACAGACACCATTTCTCAACCACCAAAACTTGATGTCTGGCCTCAGGCCTCATATTTCCTGTTTATGATCCAAATGAATCCAAGAGTCTCTTCTGAGACTTGATATTTGTCGTCCAATACAGTATAGCTGTTATTCGTTCAAGCTCCTGGTCTCACATTTATGAGAGTGCTTTCTAGTTTGCGTATAGATACGACTTTGGAGAGAACAAACCAAGGACACATTTGTGATACCGCATTAAAATTTATTTACATGCAAAGTTTAAGGATATGTGTTCAACCACTTCTTATTTCACCTTCTTTGAAATTATGACAGAATAGGAGAGAGATTAGGAAAAGTATTTGTTTCCCAGGGACTGTCAGGTATGCTCCATCCTATTACCCAAGACTCATAGCCATGGGGATATGACTCTGAAATTTTTTGTAATTCTGTTCTTGATGAAAAGAACCCGAGACTGTGTTTTTCTGTTCCTTCAGATTTTGGTGACAGCCAAAGGCATAAACAAAATAACTATATAATTTTACCCTGGCCCCATTTTTTGTTTGCATTAGTGAAATCATAAAATGGCTTTAAATACATTTATCAAACTCACTTGGCTCTCAAAAGATTGCCTTAATTTGCACTGTTTTAAAACCTAGCTATTCCTCAGAGATTTTCAAAGTTGAAAGATAACTGATGTGTTTTATTTTGCCTAATTTGCTATCAGAGTAATAAAGAATGTTGACAAAAGGAAATTCCCAATACAATCAAAACTGAATCCCTTTAGAATTTTTAAAATTCACCACAGGTTCATTAAGTACCTTTGTCCTAGAAAAGAACAACTTGTATTTACTACAAGGCCACATTAGTAAATGAATTAAGCTAGGTTATTTAGCTAGCAATGTCTTGCCTGGTTGTTTTAATCTGAGGACATTTAAAAGGCTTTTGCTATAGAAAAGCTTGCATGGCCCTGGTAACAATACACTAATCACATTAGCAAACATTAGTGAGCATGATAAAATTCAGTGTTGCTAGGACTTTAGGCAGCACATTCACTGCTGGTGGCACTGTAAGAGGACTTAGTCTTTCTACTAATCAATCAGATATTTTCCAAAAAGTGTTATAAATGGTCTTTGTCACTTGACCAAGGATTTACTCCAAAGAAAAAAGAAATCCAATTTTGAATAATTCACTAAGTCACAGCAGTTTTTTTTTCTTTTTAAGTATAAATCGGAAATAACCCAAATCTTAGAAGAGTTAAAATGTAACACATAAAAATCATGGAATTTTAAATGTTAGGAAATTTGTTTTAGGATAGTGTGTATTGCTTCCCAGTCTGGCTGCATACCCTGGTCACCAGGGGACCTTTCTACTTCTTCTCCACTAAAGGTGTGTTTATCTGGAATTCATGACAAAGATGGCAAATGGATGAGGAGTATGAGTGGGGCTGTTGGTGATGTTTGCCCTTATGGGTTTTGTGGGAAACTGAACCTAAATGATAATCATTGGTTTATGAAGCTGCCCACTACACTTGAGAACATAATTATTCCTGAATAAATGCGTGTCCCACTATGCTCTATCAGAATGCAAACCCTTTCACTAAGCCTCATGGTTTGGTGATGAGACAGAAGTGGGTACCGTCACATAGCCAAAGAGTCGTACACCCTGGCTGTTCACTGTAGACAGCCTTTTATCCCTGCTGCCAAACTAGTTGGGTTAAGAGCACTTAGCCCAGAAGGAGCAAAAATTGTTTTTGTCTTTATCTTCAAAAGAGGAAAAATAACAAAGGAAGAAGCCCTAAGGAGCACGTAGTTGAGTGCCTTCCAGAACTGAGACCACAACACTAGACCATTGTATTTCAGAGTCTCTTTAAGAAGCTGTGACTACATGACAGTTGGAACTGTAGATGTGAGCCCCCCCTCCATGTCTGTGGCTAATGGTAGCAATGCTGTTGATATCTTTTAGCTAGTAACCATTTGGTCTTTGGTCAATAGACTGCCTAGTTGTAAGAAAGAGTTTGACTAGTTCTTTGCTGTCTGAACTCGTTTTCATATGTCCATCCCTCTGTGCAAGATAAAGAACTAGAAAGTATCCCAGTCAGTGTTAAATATGCCTGGGAGAATTCCTGGGCACTAGTTCTATGGAATGATTCTTCCATTATTTTCCTTTGACTACATTTGGTCACTTGCCACCAGAGGGCACTATTAGAATAGCTGTGGGAAGAGGCTGACCAGTAAAATACTGGTCATCAAATATGGCCACTGGGCAAAGGCTGGGGCAAGGGTGGGGAGTAAGTTTGGGTGAGATTGGGGGTGGGGAAAGGAGTTTGGCTCCGTGGTTAAGGATCTTTGCAAATCCTCTGCAATCCAGCGAACTTGAGAAAAGGTGACGTTGAGCTGTGTTGGCTTCAGAAAAGCTGCAGTGTGTATATCACAGCACCAGCGCAAAATGGAGTTCTTGGAATCCAAAGCTGCCTGGGGAAAACAGCTGAAATTTCCCTCTCAGGTGATGCAAGAGACTGGGGTGACTAGTGAACAGATCTCTGGACTAATCTGGAGTTTCAAGATATGGCTCTTCTCACGGGAGCAGTCAGGGAGGTCCTTGGCAACACATTCTGCTGTGAAAGCCAGGTAAGGCAGGCCTCTTTAGAGTGCAAAGACAGTTCCCATGGATGTGTGAAGCACAAGAACTTGAATTGAAGTAAAGGGTCTGCAAATATATGGTCAGGCAAAAGGTTCAGACAAGAAGCTGGTGTTTTTAAAATTTGTTTTGTTACCTTTTTTTTGGCAGTACTAGCGAGTGTACCCAGGTGTGTTCTACCACTGGGCTAAGTCACCAGCCCTTTTATTTATTTTTTTTAATTGTTTTTGCTTTTTATTTTTTAATTTAATTATTTTATTTAAATGTGTTTAAACAGAGCTCAGTTTTTCCATTTCTCTGGTTGCAAATCAGATAGAGTCACATTATTTGTGTGTTCATACACACACCAGGGGCAGTAATGACCCTCTTGATCAACCATCATTACTATACCCATTTCCCTTTCTTTCTTCCCACCTCCCCGTGCTGCATCCAGAGCTCCTAGGCTTTCACGTTCACTAAGTTTTCCAGGCTGGCCTCAAACTTGTACTCCTACTTAAACCTCCTGAACTGTTGGGATTATAGGCATGTGCCAGTGTGCCTGGCAGAAGAAGCTATTTTATTCCAATGACTTCTAATTAGGACAAACATTCTTGGTGAAAAGAGGTCAAATAAAAGTTTTTCTTATTAGCGCATTATAGTTTACACATAATAGTGGGGTTCATTTTGTTCAATTCCTACATGCATATAATTTGCTCCATTTCAATCCCTAGTATTTTCTTTTCCTTCTTATCCCTCTCCTCCTTCCCCACATCCCCCTTCTTTTCTCTACTATTAATTCATTATTTTTTAATTGGTGCATTATAGGCATATATAAAAATGAAATGCATGATATATTCCTACATGCACATAGCATAGTTTGGTCAATTTCATTCTGCAGTTCCTCCCCTTCTCCATCTATCCTTCTTCCCCCTTGATCTCCTTCCTCTACTCTACTGTTCTCCCTTCTGTTTTCATGGGATTGCTCCACCACCACCACTTTCACCTATTTTTTAAATTTCTATTTCTCTCTAGCTTCCACATATGAGATGAAACTTGCCTTTCAGAGTCTCTTATTTCACTTAACACTATGTCTTCTAGTTCCATCTATTTATCAGAAAATTCCCTTATTTTATTCTTCTTTATGGCTCAGTAAAACTCCGTTGTGTATATGCACCACATTTTCTTTATTCATTCATCTGTTGACAGATATCTGGACTGATTCTATAACTTGACAATTGTGAATTGTGCTGCTATAATATGATGGACATCATAGTGCTAGCTTTATGTATGACTGCACGTTAGTTGTGATTCTACATCACATACAACCAGAGAAACAAAAAGTTGTGCTCCATCTGTGTACAATGAATCAAAATGCATTCTGCTATCATGTATACCTAAGTAGAATAAATAAGTAAAATTTAAAAAAAAAGATTGATGTGCATGTATAACTATAGAATGCTGATTTTAGTTCTTTTGGATACATACCAAGGAGTGGGATAGCTGAGTCATATGGTTGTTCCATTCCTAGTGTTTTGAGAAATCTACACACTGCTTTCCAAAGTGGTTATACTAATTTGCAGTCCACCAATAACGTATGAGTGTATCTTTTGCCCACATCCTAGCCAGAATTTACTACTATTCATATTTTTGATGATTGCCATTCCAACTGGAATGAGTTGATTTCTCAAAGGAACTTTGGTTTGCATTTATTTCCCTAATTTCTAGGGATGTTGAATATTTTTTCATGTATTTTTTGGCCATTTGTATTTCTTTTAAAAAAAAATGTCCTTGAAGTTCATTTGCACTTTTATCTATAGGAGTTTTTGTTTGTTTCATTTCTTTGTTTTGTTTGAGTTCTTTATATGTTCTAGATATTAATCCCCTGTTGGAAGAGTAGCTCACAAAGATTTTTCTTTTATTTTGTTGGCTATCTCTTCAAGTTCTTGTTTCCTTTGCTGGCAGAGCTTTTTAATTTGAAGTTATCCCACTTATTGATTCTTGGTTTTATTTCTTGAGATTTGAGAGTCTTATTAAGGAAGTCAATGCCTACACATATACGTTGGAGTGTGGACGTTGTGTTTCCTTCCAGCAATTGCAGTGTTTATGGTCTAATTCCTAGATCTTTGATCACTTTGAGTTTTGTGCAGGTTGAGAGAGAGGGATCTGGTTTCATTCTTTTCCATATGGATACCCAAGGCATTTTTGTTTGTTTGCTAGAAAGGAATTTTTCAAATTTATAGTATTTCTCTTTTGCTAAGGGTAGAGACTTGAATTTAGCTTTGGTACAGATGGTGTCTTTGTTTTGATGAAGTCAAAGTGAATTTTTGTTATGTACAAGTAAAGGAAGACATCCTGCAGTCCTGAAGACCTCTGAGGCACTGGGATTTGGTCTATGTGATTAACATTATTACATAGCTGTGGTGGATGAATCCTTGAGATAATTATGTTTATTATAAACACAAATAGTGAATGAACTATGCCTGAAACCTATGTTAGGAAGCATGAGTAGCAAGCTTGATCTTTACTTTGAATAAGAGAAAAGAGCAAGCCTGTGTTTGAATGAACTCAGACTGAATTGACATGTTAATATCCTGAACAGCGTGTGACTTCAGCCTTTATTGATGTTGGATCGTCAGGTTCTAGTGAAATTCAGGCTCACAGGGATGTCCCCTTTCCGTGTGGGTCGGAATACCTTTGTGGTTACATTTTCCTTCTAATGGAATTCATTTGTATTGTCAATCATCCTTGGAAGAGGCTGACCCCTGGGAGAGGAAGTGAGAAGAGGCCAGTAAGGTGGGACAGAATGAAGGTCATCTGCCCTGTCTGTATTGTGGAGATTATCCAGATGGTCTGGGCCAGAAGTTCTTGAGCATGAAACTGTCCAAACCTAAGGATGGGACTACTCTAAGACGGCACTTTTCTAACAGTGATTTAAAGTTACTCTGTGTTGTGCTACTCTTTCTTTTCTTTCAAACTTAAAGTTTTATTTAAATTGCAGCAGTGCTGTTCATACTTAGGGAAAAGCAGTATAAGGGAGAGCAGTGCAGACTGAGGGGAAATGGTAATCTCAGTCCTCAGGCAACCATCTATAGCAGGACATCATTTTAGGCACAGGTGAAGAAGGAAGAGCATATCTGAGGAATGTTTAATTGCCTTCCAAAGATTCTTGGTCATGTTTGGGGAGGGCAACTTGTTAGGAGGAGACATCCTGCAGGTAAGATAGATGAGTGCTCTAAGTCATTACAACTGAAATAATTAAACCCTTAATGGCCTCAAAATGGAGAGTTAAAATAAAATTCCAAGTTCATTCCAAGTTCATCCCCAACTTCACCCCAGGTAACTCCTTGTTTATAATGTTTTCATCACTCTGGCTTCTTTCGATTTCTTGATCAAGCCTATCTCTCTCTAGCTTTGGGGACTTAGTCATGCTGTCACCTCTGTATAAAAAACTCTTCCAGCAGCTCTGGTTCCTAAAGCCTGATTTCTTTTTTTCACACTTAGCATATCAGCTTAATTGATAACTCCTTAAAGTAGTCTTTCTGCCGGCAGTACTTAGGTGTATTCTCTCTTCTCCTTTTTGCTTTTTTTCTCTAACAGTATGCTGCTCATTTAATTCAAAGCTCTTCACAATCACAACTCTTTATGTATTTTTCATTTATTATCTGTATTCCCCTCCAGACTACAAACTCCACAAAGGCAGGGACTGTGACAATTCAAGCACTGCATAATGAAGAAGTCCCAACTGTAGTTGTTTGATCGTAGTAAGCCTGTAATACAAAATTTTGATGAAGTGAATAGTGTGCTTATTAAGAAAATGCAACTTGATTTTAGTTGTCATACGGACATGGCCTAGGGAAAATTAAGTTACATAAAATTATTTCCCCAGGCTTTTCTAAACCTCATGTTCTCATACATTTCTTATATCTGCAGTGATTCTATACTTTTAAGACAGTCTTGCCAACCCATTTGCCACATGCCTGACAACATGTAAAGGTTAAAAACCATCCTTTCAGTGTTTTAAAAAGAATTGAATGGGAATCTTCATCTGTTTTACTCTGGCTCTTTTTTTGTTTCCTCTGCTTGTAGTCTTGGGCTGTATGGGCTTTGAATCCACCTATGATCCCAGCTTTGGTGTTTGCTTTTGGTTTTTTCTACTTCAACTTTGAATGCCCTCTGAGGACTTCGGTTTGTGGACAACCTCTGCCTGTTTCTATTTCTGGCTCTCTCAGGTTTATTACCCTGGCTTAGCTGTGGCTTGGGACCTGCCGTGCAGAGCATCTGATCCCTGTTTGATCCCTCACCATATTGATTGTCCAAGTGAGGAAGGCCAGACACGTTTTTGCTCAAGATTGTGAGGTTGTCATCTATCACGATTGTGTCCTAGGCATTGTATTATGCTAGTGTTCCTGCACTCCTCTCTTCACCATTTTTTTCCTTCTTTTTGAAATCATACTCCAGTCACACTGCATAGTGTCTGCATCTTTGGGCCTGGATAAAGCACCACACTGTGGGGCAGAGGTTCTGGCTTCCTGAAACGTCTCAGGGAACTGAATGATGGAACCTGAGAGTGCAGGCAAGTTAGCTCTCTGTGGCAAGACCACTGTGAAAGGTGAGGCAGGAAAGAGCTACGTTCCCCTCCTTTCTCCATCTCCTGGGCTACTCTGAGGCTCACTTCCTCCTTGCAACCTTCTGGAGAAGTCCTGCATCTGAGTGACCTGCTGTCTTTGTGCAGGTTATGGTGATGGGAAAGTGAGTGTGGCAATACGTGGCATACCAACTCCCTTCCTTTTATCTCTTACCCGTGTCACACTGTGCTTCCTCCGCTTTCCACAAAAGGATTAGGAACTTCATTTTTCTCCATCAAGTTTAAATTGCATTGTGTGTTCAGAATGGGTCAGTATGGCAGAAATTCCAGCAAAGAATAACTAGAAGCGATATGTGAGGCTAAATTGAGGAGTACAAGATTTTTTTTTTTTTTTTTGGTACTGGAGATTGAACTCAGGGACACTCGACCACTGAGCCACATCCCCAGCCCTATTTTGTGTTTTATGTAGAGACAGGGTCTCACTGAGTTGCTTAGCACCTTGCCCTTGCTGAGGCTGGCTTTGAACTCGCGATTCTCCTGTCTCAGCCTCCCTAAGTGCTGGGATTACAGGCTTGCGCCTCAGCACCCGGCTATAAGATCTTGACATATGATTTCAAGGTGAATAGTCTAGGTGAATTTCACCCCAGAAAGGGGAAGCTTTGTATACTTCCATACATTTCAGTAGGAATTCCAACAAGAATATGTAATTGACCTATAAAATAAGGAATATTTTAAATTAAATAAGGCATGTAAACAATATCCTAGGTAATAAAGAAAATTGTATCATAACTTGGATTAGTCAACAATTTGATCTCTCCTTTTTGTTATACAGGATTTCCTTTGAATAAAACTGTGCAAATGGTGATTGTTAATTGTTTGTGTTTGGAGGCAGCACACTGTTCTTGTTATTGTTATTATTTGCAGGGTAAGTCTCTAATTCCTAGGACATGTAATTTAAGCTGCGCAATTCCAGCTTACTCATGTGTATATTTAGGTGTTTCAATTTTTTTTTCATTATGCAGGAGAAGAATGATAAAAAATAATGAAGTCCAAGTTGTACCTTTCAAATAGGTATCCCCTGAATATTAGTAGGTATAAGTCTACTTTTGGTGCAAGCAATGATTGATTTCCATTATTCTACTCAATGTGTCTAAAACACCTTATCTATAGAAGAATAATCAAAATAATTGTCCATGGCCTGTGAAAATTAGATAATGTCAGCAAAAGTGCTTTTAGTTCCTATAGTGGTATTATGAACTTTATTCTCCACTTAGAATTAGTCTGAAAATAGTTTCATGATAACCTCCCATTAAAGCTTTTGAGTCTGTTTCAAGTCAATGAATAAAAAGAGAATAGCCATCGACCTATTAAATAACTAATATATAGAGTTTAGGGACAGGAAAAGAAAAAGATAACTGTGGAAGAAGGTTGTTAAACTTTTGACACAAAAGTTGACTAGATTGTGATAAAAGTGATCCTTTAAGAGCTTGGAGTCTTTCTCCTCCCTTCTCCCTCCTTGCCCTCCCCAAGGCAGTTTGAGAGTTTTAGAAACAAGGAAATAGCTGAGACAAGTGAAGAAAGTGCTGAGAAGAAACTTTAAAAACCAAAAAGATTATTCACATGTATCTACATTAATGGGTACAAAAATTGAAGAATTTGAACTATTGTGAAATTATATTTTGGTTTGAAGAACTATGCTTCTTGAACTATTGTACTTTTTTTCTTTTTTTACTCTATGAAGCTAATGCTCTTAAAATGAGTTAGGTTAAATGCAAGAGAAGCGAAGTAAAAATAGTAAGAAAGAGGAGCAGGTGCATAATAATGAGCATAAATTGTTAAAGTTGCTGGATAGAGATACATACAAGTTCCTTTGGTGGCAGTGAGGAAGGAGCTATCATTTCCATAGGGAACACGACATTAAGAGACCATCATAGTCCAGTTTTAAAAGTAAAACACACAAAGCCCTTTTACCCTAATTGTCCAAGTTGTTTATTGTGATTATTTTGTTCCATTTGTTGCTTTAGGGGTTTGGAAAGTGATGCATTTGGGCTTGATGTGTTTTAAAAGATAGTTTTCTTTTAGAAAGCTTAGTTTTTCCAGTAGCTCACAGCATTGCTAATGGTATGAAATGGTTTTAAAAATGAGTCACCTGATCCTGACCACAGTCATTTCCTATTGGAACACAGGGGAAGTGATTTGGGTAGATTTTAATAGATTCTTCAGGTGCCTCAGTGGAGGGTGACTCAGAAGAGGCTGGGAATCCAGGTGTCTTTGTCCAGAGTATTGTAGAGGGTATACAATATCAGAAAGCATGTCACGCTTGACAAGTACTTGGGTAAATTTCTACATATTAATATTTATGTTTTTATGTATACTTTTACATTCATTTAAAATCATATCTTCTTTAAAGTGATTTTTTTCCTGATTATAAAAATCCACTTGCCACACAATTTTTGGACAATGAAGAATAAAAAATTCACTCTTAATTCCGATACTAAGCCATACTTTTCTTTCTCCCTTTCTTTGCTCTCATATAAAAGTAGCATAGATTAGTATTAACAGCTGAAAGAATGCCAAGGTTCACAGTCTTCTTCAACCTCTTAGTACCACATGACTTAAGGCAAAGTTAACACTTCTCTGCTCAACTTTGCTCATCTCTAAAGATAATGTCTACCTCCTAGGTTTTCTTTACATGGTTTGCCATGAGGCTTCAATGAGTCAATATACGTAAAGCATTGTCTATTTACCTGCTGTGGAAGTGTTGGCTGATTCTTATTGGTTGAGCCCAATGGCCTGAGTGTGTGTGCTGTATAATAGCAACTTGACTTCAGTTTTTCAATGACATAGTTTCATCATCTTTAAATTGGGAGTTGGATCAGGACACAACTCCTGGGTTGTTGTCAAGATGAAATGAGTTAATGTAAGCAGGTCACTTTAAATAAGCAATCTTTTATAGTATTCATTTATTTGTATTTTGAGTACTTACAAGACACCAGATGATATGCTACATAAAAGATAGTCACTCTTCTCATGATACGTATCAAGCATTAAGAGTCAAATGTGAAGGAGATGTGACAGGAGAAGGAATGTGAAGGAGAAGGACAGAGATCTGTGTGATTATACCTCAGAGGAACCTGATGTAGTTGTCCAGGAGTATGTGTTTGAACATGTGATTATTTAATTCTAACTCTGAGTACAAGCAACAACTGGAAACAGAGGTAGTATGTATTCATATGTGCGTGTGACAGGGGGCTGGGCTGAGTTGGGAGACCATTCTGGGTAACCTGAGCGGCAAGTCAGTTGGGGCACTGAAAACATTTCTGTTGCTTAGACAGTACACAGGGTGATGTGAGATAGGACTGCTAATCTAAACAGAGGGCTCATCAGGAGGGCCTTGCAGGCCACATTGAGAAAGTCAGACTTTTCCTAAGTGAAACAAGAATCTGTTGAAGGGCTTGTGGGGTGGTGTGGTTGTGGAGAGAAATGACCAATGATTGCCTTTTAATGTTGGTTACTCCAGTGTTAATTTTATGGGTATATGTGCATAGTCACCCAAGTATTTTGAGTAGAACTACACTTACCATGCAAATAGTGCCTTTAAATCATATTTTAATGACAAATATAACATTGGTTAAAATATAGTTAATGTAGGTTCATCAGCTGTAGCATATCATTCTGGTGGGGGATTTTGATAATGGGAGAGGCTATGTATTTGTGGAGGCAGGGAATTTATGGGGAATCTCTACCTTCTTGATTTTGCTAAAAGCTTAAAACTTTCCTAAAAAATTAAAGTAGTTAAACATGTGTATGTAGTTAGCATTTTTCCATTTTGCTATTATTTTAGATTTATAATGATTGCATTGAATTACATTGTATAGAGGAACCATAATTATTTTTAAAATATTCTTCTGGTAGACATTAGGCTAATTCTACTTTTGATACAAAGAATAAAAAAAGGAACTAATTCCTAATCCCTATGCCAAGGGAGAGCTCCCTTTCCATTCCTTTCTTTGCTCCCTTATAAATGTAGCATAGAGTAATACTAGTAACAAAGAATGCCGGGGTTCACAATTTCCTTCAGCCTCTTACTATCACATTAGCTAGGGCAAGTTACTTTAGTGCCTTACTGTTACAGTTTGCTCATCTGTAAAATGTATTCCTGCCAACAATTGTGATTCTTTATTTAGTTCTAATGCTTCATAATAAATAGAGTATACAGAATCTTCTAGATTTTCCTTACTGAGCAACTCTTTGCTGTTAGAATTTTCCCTTCAAGTTAATTGTAATTTGAGGAGCCTGATGGATATAAGTGTATAGTTTTACTTCTGTGTGAGAACTTTCAGGAAAAAGGAGAAAGATCTGAGTGTAGGGTAGCCTAACCAGAACATGCTTTTCCTATTCTGTTATTTCAAAATGTTATACCAGGGCTTATTTTCTGCTTCCATTTTCCATTGATCAGGCTCCAGACCAGGGTCAATCTGCTGTGTAGCCTCTTATTTTAAACAATTATCACCTCAAGACAGACTGTTGCTTTTCTGTTTGGGATAGATGCTACATAAAATATGGGATCTTCCATCCCTCTTACTTTAAAATGCTATTGGCTACAGAAATAAACAACATTTGATCACTCTCTATAATGTAACATTGGCTTTATATACAGGATACCAGGAAGCATTTCTTCAAAGTTGGTGTCATTTAGGTGGTACCCCTCTATAATTCTAGTGGTTAACGAATGGTTTTCCTGTTCCATTGTGTAGTTGTTTCAATGGAGATCTGAGAGAAAAAGGCACACATCTCCATCATTCCCCATGTCTCTACCGTGGTTAGACGTTACTTATAGAAATTTTTTTTTATTCTTATTAGGGCTTTATTGTCCAAAGGGTCAGTAAGGAGATCCCTGGTTTAAAGAGATTTAAAGACTTGATAATGAGTCACGACACAGTGAAACTTGAATACAATGATACTTGAATAATACAGTAGTACTTGAATACATAAATTCCAGTTTATGCTGGGGCTACTTAAAATTGTTTTTTATGATGAAACCAACATTGAATCAAAACCATACTTTGAATCGTGAAATCTGATCGTTTTCTGAGGGCTAGCAATATGCAGTGTGATCCTGCCTCGGGATCTTGCGCCACACAGTGAGTTGCAGCTCCCAGTTAGCCACAGGACCCTAAAGGTGTGCAACTGGCAGCACAGTGTACTCTGTGACCAAGCCATGATATTGCAGAGCTGAGGTGTGCTAAATGCAATTTAAATTTATTTTTATTTTTTAAAAACAAAATGCATTTCAAGCCATAGTATACATATGTAGCCCAATTTTCCATTTTTCTGGTTGTAAGTAAGACACCATTTGTGTCTTCATACGTGTACCTAGGATGGTGATGTCCATCTCATTCCACCATCTTGGCTACCCCTCTCTTCTCCCACATTCCCTTTGCCCTATCCAAAATTTCTCCATTTCTCCCATGCTCCCAACCCACATCCCCGTTATGTATCAGCATCCACTAAGCAGAGAAAACATTCAGCCTTTGGTTCTTTGAGATTGGCTTACCTCATTTAGCATGATATTCTCCAACTCCATCCATTTACCTGAAAATGTCATAATATTCTTTTTTATTGCTGAGTAATATTCCACTATGGATATATACCACAGTTTCTTTATCCATTCATCTACTGAAGGGCATCTAGGTTGGTTCCACAGTTTAGCAATTGTGAATTGTGCTGCTATAAACATTGAAGTGGCTATGTTACTGTAGTATGTTGTTTTTAAGTCTTTAGGGTATAGAATGAGGAGTGGGATAGCTGGGTCAAATGGTGGTTCTATTCCAAGTTTTCTAAAGAATCTCCATACTGCTTTCCAGATTGGTTACACCAATTTGCAGTCCCACCAGCAATGTTTGAGTGTGCCTTTTCACCCACACCTTCGCCAGCACTTATTGTGGCTTGGATTCTTGGTAACTGCCATTCTGATTGGAGTGAGATGAAATCTTACAGTAGTTTTGATTTGCATTTCTCTAATTGCTAGAGATGTTGAACATTTTTTCTTTCATAGGTCTGTTGACTGATTGTATATCTTCTTCTGAGAAGTGTCTGTTCAGCTCCTTAGCCCATTTATTGACTGGGTGTTTATTTTTTATTTTTTGGTGTTTTTTTGAGTTCTTTATATATCGTGGAGATTAGCACTCTATCTGATGTGTGTGTGGCAAAAACTTACTCCCAGAATGTAGGCTTTCTATTCACTTCATTGTTTCTTTTGCTGAGAAGAAGCTTTTTAGTTTGAATCCATCCCGTTTATTGATTCTTGATTTTATTTCTTGCGCTTTAGGATTTTATTAAGGAAGTCAGGCCCTAATCCAACGTGATGAAGGATTAGGCCTACTTTTCCTTCTATTAGGCTCAATGTCTCTGGTCTAATTCCTAGGTCCTCGATCCACTTTGAGTTGAATTTTGTGCATGGTGAGAGATAGGGGTTTAATTTCATTTTGTTGTATATGGATTTCCAGTTTTCCCAGCACCATTTGTTGAAGAGGCTCTCTTTTCTCCAGTGTGTGTTTTGGCACCTTTGTCTAGTATAGGATAACTATATTTATGTGGGTTTGTCTCTGTATCTTCTATTCTGTACCATTGGTCTTCATGTCTATTTTGGTGCCAATACTATGCTGTTTTTGTTACTATAGCTTTGTAGTATAGTTTAAGGTCTGGTATTGTGATGCCTCCTGCTTCACTCTTACTGAGGATTGCTTTGGCTATTCTGGTTCTCTTATTTTTTCCAAATGAATTTCATGATAGCTTTTTTAATTTTATAAGCAATGACATTGGTATTTTAATTGGAATCACATTGAATCTGTATAGCACTTTGAGTAGTATGGCTATTTTGACAATACTGATTCTGCCTATCCAAGAGAATGGGAGATCTTTCCATCTAAGGTTTTCTTCAATTTCTCTCTTTAATGTCCTGTAGCTTTCATTGTAGAGGTCTTTCACCTCTCTTGTTAGATTGATTCAAGTTTTTTTTTTTTTTTTGAAGCTACTGTGAATGGAGTAGTTTCCCTGATTTCTCTTTCAGAGGATTCATCACTGATGTATAGAAATGCATTTGATTTATGGGTGTTGATTTTATATCCTGCAACTTTGCTGAATTCATTTATTAATTTTAGAAGTTTTCTGGTGGAATTTTTTGGATCCTCTTAGTATAGTAAATAATGATAGTTTGAGTTTTTCTTTTCCTATTAGTATCCCTTTAATTTCTTTTACCTGTGTAATTGCTCTGGCTAATGTTTCAAGGAATATGTTGAATAGCAGTTGTGAAAGAAGGCATCCCTGTCTTGTTCCCATTTTTAGAGGGAATGCTTCCAATTTTTCTTCATTTAGGATGATCTTGGCCTTGGGTTTAGCATAGATAGCTTTTCCAAAGTTGAGGTATGTTCCTACTATCCCTAATTTTTCTATTGTTGTGAACATAAAAGGGTGCTGTATTTTTTCAAATGCTTTGTCTGCATCAATTGATAAAATCCTATGATTCTTATCCTTAAGTCTATTGATGTGATGGATTACGTTAATTGATTTCCATATTTTGGACCAACATTGCATCCCTGGAATGAGTCCCACTTGATTATGGTGCACTATTTTTTTTAATATGTTTTGTATACAATTTGCCAAGATTTTATTGAGAATGTTTACATCTATGTTTCTCAGGAATATTAGTCTGAAATTTTCCTTCTTTGATGTGTCTCTCTGGTTTTGGTATCAGAGTGATACCAAAACTAGATACTAGCCCCATAGAAAGAGTTTGGAAGGGTTCCCTCCTTTTCTATTTCATGGAATTTGAGAAGTATTAGAGTTAGCTCTTCTCTGTAGGTCTTGTAGAACTTGGCTGAGAATCGTTCTGGGCCTGGGCTTGGTAGGCTTTTGATGGTATCTTCTATTTAATTGCTTGAAATAGATCTGTTTAAGTCAACAATGTCCTCCTAGTTCAGTTTGGGTAGGTCATATACCTATAGAAATTTGTCAGTGTCTTCAGGGTTTTCTATGTCACTAGAGTATAAATTTTCAAAGTAATTTCTAATTATCCTCTGTATTTCAGTAGAGTCTGTTGTGATATTTCCTTTTTCATCACAAATTTCAGTAATTTGGGTTTTCTCTCCCCTTTTCTTTAGGGTGGCTAGGGGTTTGTCAATTTTATTTATTTTTTTCAAAGACCTGCTTTTTGTTTTGTCAATTTTTTGAATTGTTTCTTTTGTTTTGATTTCATTATTTCAGCCCTGATTTTAATTATTTCCTGTATTCTACTTCTGTTGGTATTGATTTGTTCCTCTTTTTCTAGAGCTTTGAGATGTAGTGTCAAATCATTTATTTGTTGACTTTTTCTCCTTTTAATGAGGGAGCTTAATGCAATGAACCTTCCTCTTAGGACTGCCTCCACATTGTCCCGGAGATTTTGATATGTTGTATTGGAGTGCTCATTTACCTCTAAGAATTTTTTTCTCTCCTCCCTGATGTCTTCTGTTACCCATTCATCATTCAATAGCATAATATTGAGTCTCCAGGTTTTGGAGTAGCTTCTATTGTTTAATCTGTCATTAATTTCTAATTATGGCCAGATAGAATGCAGGGTAGTATCTCTATTTTTTTGTATTTGCTAAGACTAGCTTTTTGGCATAGCATATGATCTATTTTGGAGAAGGATCAATGTTTTGCTGAGAAAAAAGTGTATTCACTTGAAGGATGAAATATTCTATATATATCTGTTAAGTTTAGATTATTGATTGTTATATTGAGTTCTGTGGTTTATTTTTTGTTTGGAAGATCTATCCATTTGTGAGAAGAATGTGTTAAAGTCACTCAGTATTATTTTGTTGTGGTCTATTTGATTCTTGAAGTTGAAGAGGGTTTGTTTGACATACATAGATGCCCCATTGTTTGGGACATAGATATTTAAGAATGTTTTGTCTTGTTGATGTATGATTCCCTTAAGTATGAAATGACCTTTCACTAACTTTGGTTTGAAGTCCAGTTTATATGATATGAGGATGGAAACCCCTGCTTGTTTATGCAGTCCATGTGAGTGATACATTTTTCCCATTCTTTTGCCTTCAGTCTGTGGATGTCTTTTTCTATGAGATGAGTCTCTTGGAGGCAGCATAATGTTAGGTTTTTTTGTTTTTGTTTTTGTTTTTCCAACCTTCCAGTTGATATCTTTTAATTGATGAGTTTAGGCCATTGATATTCAGTGTTATTATTGAGACATGGTTTGTATTCCCAGACATTTTGGTTTATTCTTTTTTCTTTTAATATTTATTTATTTATTAGTTTTAGGTGGACAGAATATCTTTGTTTTTATGTGGTGCTGAGGATCGAACCCAGTGCCTCACGCATGCTAGGCAAGCACGCTACCACTGCGCCACAATCCCAGCCCCCATTTTGGTTTATTCTTAGTTTTTAATTTGACTAGGTTTCTCCTTTGATTGGACTCCTTTAGTGTAGTCCCTCCCTTTGCAGGTTTTCATTGTTTTTCATTTCATCCTCACAGAATATTTTGCTGAGAATGTTCTGTAGTGCAGGGTTTCTTGCTGTAAATTCTTTTAACTTTTGTTTATCTTGGAAAGTTTTTATTTCATCAAATCTAAAACTTAATTTTGCTAGATATAAGATTCTTGGTTGGCATCCATTGTCTTTCAGAGCTTGGTATATATTGTTCCAAGCTCTTCTAGCTTTAAGGGTCTGGATTGAGAAATCTGCAGAGATCCTAATTGGTTTCCCCCTGTATGTAATTTGATTCATTTTTCTTGTGGCTTTTAAGATTCTCTCCTTATTCTGTATACTAGGCATTTTCAATCTGTTGTGATATTGTACAATTGGTGTCCTGTAAGCCTCTTGTATTTGATTATCCAATTCGTTATTTTTTAAAAACTTTCTTATATTATTTCATTGAATAGACTGTTCATTCCTTTGGTTTGAAATTCTATGCCTTCCTCTATCCCAATAATTTTTAGGTTTGGTCTTTTCATGTTATCCCATAATTCTTGGATGTTCTGCTCTTGGTTTCTTACCATCTTCACTGTGTGGTCAACTCTATTCTCAAGATTAAATATTTTGTCTTCATTGTTTTAAGTTCTGTCTTCCAAGTGATCTAATCTGTTGGTGATGCTTTGTATTGTTTTTAGTTTGGTTTTTTGTTTCTTTCACTTAGAGGATTTCTGTTTGATTCTATTTCAGAATGTTTATCTCCTTGTTGAAGTAATCTTTAGCTTCCTGTATTTGCCTATGTAGCTGTTTATCAAAATGGCCTTTTGCTGCATGTATTTGCTCTTATATCATCCTTTAATTCACAGAACATTTTAATTATGTACACCTGGAACTCCTTCTCTTAGATTTCTTATGCTGTGCTAACCATGGATTCTAATAATGTAGTATCTTGGTTTGTTTGGAACACTTTCTTCCCTTGTCTTTTCAGGTTATTCATGTGTCTTCTAGCACTGAGGATCCAAGGAGTTACAGTGTTTATCCTGTAGGCTTATAGATTCCCTGAAGGGTTCCAATACTTCTTTTTGATACTGCTTCTGGGCCCCAGCTGATGTCCCAAGATGGAGGTTCCCCAACTAAAGATGCTGATTGCCATATTGAGGATACTCCAAGATGGCGACAAAGGTGTCCCACAATGTAGTCGTCTGCTTTCAGAGACAGGGTGTCAGGCCTGGCCCAGTGGTGGAGTTGGGCAATGTGTTTGGTGATGCAAGTAGGAGGCTATCTCTAGATCCCGTCCAGTGTGTCTAGGTGTGAGAGAACAGGGGAGTTCCACACTGGTAGATGGAGGTCTACATGGGAGCAGCAGCCAGAGGTCCCGCTTGGGAACGTCAGCTAGGGGTCCTGTATGGGTGGGTGACCAGAGGTACTGTGTGGTGTGTGGGTGCTGGAGCCTGGGGTCCTGCCTGGGCAAGCAGCCAGGGTCCTGTGGAAATGCTGGGGCCTTAAGACCTGCAGGGCACATGGCTGGAATTCGTATGTAGGAGTAGCTTTCAGGGGACCTCTAATAACTGGCAGAGAAACAGTATTCCCACTGCTTTAATCCCTGGTTGTGAAGAGACTAGGAACACAGTTTCTGTCTAGGCTGCCATCTTGGATTCCCTCTGCTCGCTTATAGAGATTTTAATGACAGCTATTAAAAAATAAAGTCCTGCTGGCCATGGTGATGCACACCTGTAACCCCCAGCTGCTAGAGAAGCTGAGGCAGGAGGATCACAGGTTTGAAGCCAGCCTCAGCAACTTAACAAGGCCCTATCTCAAAATAAAAAATAAGAAGTTGGGAATGTGGCTTGGTGATTAAGCACCCTTGGGTTCAGTCCCAGGGATCTAATTAATTAAAGTCCTTAGTTTTGACTTGAGTCCTGAGTTACTGTGTGATTGTTAGTCAACAATTTCTAGGCTTATTGCTAAGTGTAAAGCACTGTATGACCTTGGACAAATCTTCTTATTTAAATTCAAATCTCTTATCAATTGAAGATCACTGAGGTGGTAAGATAATCTAGAAAATCTACTCATTTCTTTTACAAACATACACTTGAATATTGTAGCAGCTCCTGGGTAGAAAGAATAATTGATTGCCCTTGAGCAGCTCTCACAGTGAAGGAGGAGGCATCCAGGTAATAAGATCCATTAGATTTCAGCATGGAAAAATGCCATAACAAATGAAACCAAACTGTTAAGGGACATTTTTTTTTTTTTTGTCACACAAAAACATAGTACAGATGAGGTAATTGCACCTTGAAGTTTGTGGGCAGTCAAAAATACATTTGAATCACTGGTCCATCAGTAATAGTAAATACTGGTCCAACCAGTAATAGTAAAATAAGTTTTACCAAGCCTCAGTTTTCTGTTTTGGAAAATTTAAGGTACTTAACACTCAGCAGGGCTCTTGTGAGGATTATGCATCAGTGGGAATTGTCTAGCAGAGAGCTAGTAGGCGGCCAAATAGAGAGATCTGATCCTTATTTACTTACTCCAAATATTTTTTTGGTTGAGCACTGGATGTTGGAAACAGGAGAACAAGACACATAATATTCTTACTACAGAGCTTACATTCTTATGTGAGAGTCAGATAATGCACAAATAATCAAGTAAATAATCCAAACAATTGCAGGCTGTGATAAGAGCCATGAAATACATAAAGAGGTTTATATGAGAGAAAGTGTGGGTGGGCAGGATGAGGCAGCTGGCTTAAGGTGGCGTGGCCAAGAAAGGCCGCTCAGAGGGTGTATAGAAGTTGAGCTAATCCCCGAAATGAGAAGAAGCAATGCATAGTGAGAACAAATGGAAGAACATTCTGGGAAGAGAATGGAAAGTTATATTTCTACCTTCTTTGCCTCCTTCCCTTCATTTGTTCTTCTTCTTCATCTTCCTTAGAGAAGAGATTATCAAAATTATTTGATGACTTATTCTTGGATTGTTTCTGTATTTATATGTATAACATATTGAGTCTTGATATATATATATACACATATATATGTATATGTATGTATGTGTATATATATCAGACACATATTTTTAGTTTTTAAAACCAAAGTGAATTGAGTGCACAGGGTGTTCTTCAGAAGCCTGTCATTGAGATAAATTTTTAAAAATTGTTTTATAGATTGAGTCTGCAATTCTGAGTAAAGTTGAAGTAAAAACATTTCAGTGCTTTTCAGTTCTTTTTATTCTTTATGCTATACTCATGTTTTATAAGACATTGTGTATTCCCAAAATTTCCTTTATTAACAGTGTTATTTTTCTATTTGTTATCAATAAAACCACCAATGCAATCAGTTTCTGGCTGAATTTTTATCCCTAATTGAGGAAATTCAAATTGAAGAAAGGACTTTATTCTCTGTTTTGAATAATATCCTCTGAGGATAAACAGTTTAACATAATGTTTTGTCTTATTAAAAATAGTTCAAGGACATTATTAGTATATTTAAGGACCTTTGGAGGTCTGGAGATCATACCAGCCCCACTACTTTTGGAGAACTAAAATTAGGATCTAGAGATTACTCTGATTTTGGCTTTTAATCTTTCCTCAAGATGGTCTCCGTATATGATTTTGGATAATTCTTTGAAAACATTCTGCATGTTAATTATCTATACTAGACATTCAAGTTTGAGTACAGGAGGGTAGTTTGGCATTTGCTCTTTGGTTGGATCCTATATCTCACCTTTTCACCTACTCATCTGAATTTGCCCTTTCCCTCCACTAGGTTGTCAATTCTTGAGATAACAGATTATATCTATATTCCTTATCACTATGTCTCAAACACATAATAGGTAGTTGAAATTTTTTGTGGTTCAAAATTTTGTTTTCCCCCTCCAGCCTTGATGCTTTGTGGGAAACTTGAATTCATGCTCAAGCTCTGTCTGGGACTCATCTTTTTAAAGTTTCCTTTCTGAAAGATTCTTTCAAGTACCCAGATGCAAAACAGGTCAAATTCCTTGCACTCTCTGACTCCATTTATCTTGATGTTCTTTATCGCTTTCAGTTCAGACATCTAACTTTCTTTGACCTTCAGTGAAACATTTATTATGTGAGCATTTTAATATTTAATATTTTAGCTTTTTAGGTTTTTATCCATTTGCTTTACATTTTATTGGAGTCTCACAGGGGAATGAAAAGGTCAAAACAAAGAAACAGCCTGGTGGATAGCAAGTTTCCCTAAATAAGAGGCTGTTTTTCCTTATCTGCTCCTTAGAAGTCCTCTTAACTTCTTAGCAGTAGACATCCTTCTCAAGTCCCAGGGACCTACTTTATCAAATGTGCTGCAGTGTGGGAAAGAGACAGATATCCTGGCTTTTTAGGCTTCTTAACTGACCACCACTAAGCCAAATTGCTAGGTTAACCCATCTTATCCATTCCATCTATGGATCCTTGATGGATCCAAGTAGTAGGCTAATACATCCACTGCTCCTGATCACACCAGTTGAGTTATTTGTTGATCAAGATTCAGTTGTGTTTGTTCACAAACCTGTATTTTCTAGTTATGTTACTGTAATTTTATAAGAACACTAACATAATCTAAACTGGTGATATACAAATGCAAAAGGAAAATTGTAGGTTCTTTTTTTAATATTGTGGATTCTATTAAGTTCAAATTAAAAGGTTTGGAAAGATTTTAAAAAGTTAGATCTCTAAAAATTAAGCATGGCCAGGCACAGTGGTGCATGCCTGTAATCCCAGAACTTTGGGAGGCTGAGAATGGAGAATCATGAGTTCAAAGCCAGCCTCAGCAATGGTGAGGCACTAAGCAACTCAATGAGACCTTGTCTCTACATAAAACACAAAATAGGGCTGGGGATGTGGCTCAGTGGTCAAGTACCCCTGAGTTCAATCCCCAGTACCAAAATAAAATAAAATTAAAATTAAAATGAAGTGTGAGGAAATTCAAAGATATTTTTCATTTAGATTGCTTCAAAAATATCTTAAAATACTTCATTCGAGAATGTAGAAATTGTCATCAATGCCTTTTTTTTGGTTTCAATTTAGGGCAAAAGGGCAATGGAACTTCATTATGGGGCCAAACAAAAAAAAAGAATTTTGGTCCTATATAAAAATATTCAGGATATATAAGTATCAGGATATATAAGTATGTGTAGTTTATGTTAAGTTAAAATATGCAGAGTATTTTAAGATTATTTTAAGTGACTATTCAATTAACAAAACATGTCTGGGTGGGATAAGAATTTTGTACTAATTCCTCAGCATCCAGAGAGCCCTGGATCTAAAAGAGACTAATACCTTTAAATGGAGCTGGAGCTACAAAGACAGCATCATTTCCTCATTTAGATTTAGCTAATTGTTTATAAAAATAGACCTCCTTAGCTGGGTGTAGTGGATCAGGCTAGTAATCCTAGCAACTCAGGATACTGAGGCAGAGAGATTGCAAGTCTGAGGCCAGCCTCAGCAACTTAGCAAGGCCCTAAGCCATTTAGAGACTCTCTCAAAATTAAAAAAAAAAAAAAAATGAAAAGGGCTAAGGATGTGGCTTAGTGGTTAAGTACCCCTGGGTTCAATCCCAGATTAAAAAAAAAAAGACTTCCTTAGTTTTTAGTATAGTGAAAGTACAATAATTATGATTAGAACATTTGCATGGAAATAAGGGTTTCTGACATATACAATGACATGGTCTCGGCCCAGTTTCTTAACTGGACAAAACCTTAGTTATTATTTTTTTTCCAGTTACAAAGGGTAAATGATCATCATACATCTCCCAGGATCATTGAGAAGATTGAGCGAGATGACACACATGGAAGATGTTTCCAAAAGTGTCATCTATAATAAAATATTTTAAAAATACACTTTATATTTGGAAATATAGTTCAGTGCTTAATTCTTAAATTACCTTAGATATAACTTATCTACTCTTGGCTGTAGGAAAGAAATGAGAAGCAAGCTAAAGCAGGGAGGCTCACACCATGTAATCTTGCCGTAAAGTGAGCTCACAGAGGGAATAGCTGAGGCCAAGCTCATGATCCTGAATATCTTTTAGTAGTTTATAAGAACCCTGTTTGCACCAAGTGGTCTCTAGACTAGGCCTGGCTTTCTCTCTGAGGTGGATTTTAAATAGCAACCCTCCCTTCCTTTACAACAGAAGCAAAACTGGAAACCATCCTTTCCAGGACAGTTATGAATTGCATCTCTATCATGGGTGGAATCATGGGTGGAATCCTTGCTTGGTAATTAATTGACCACATTAGTTCATCAGAAAAAAAAAAACAAAACTACACCTCCCAACCAATCTCTGAGTAATTCTGTAGGGCACTTCAGAGTCAAGGGATCATGCCACGCTCAGGGCTCTGATGAGAACAGCAGCCATCTTTTTTAGTAACTTCTTAACTACCAAGAAACTATTGAAGACAATTGCTTGAATCCTTTTTTCTTTTTCTAGAAACAAATTGAAGTTTATTTGATATTTGAAGATTCTGTATCTAAGAAGCAATTTGTCTTATTCAAGTGATTTATATATATTTACTTTTGGAATGTCATATTTAAAAAAGAAAATATGAAGTTTGTTTTCACTAATTTTAGGCACATGAGTTTTAGTTGGGATGATGTGTGGTTTTGGTACTAGGTTAATAAAACATGTGAATATGTGGAATGCCCTTCAAATAGGAACCTTTTAAAATCCAGTGGTAGTTCTCCTCACCAGTCTGCATGTCAGGTACAAAAGCCTTTGGTCCTAGATAATAAAAGCACAATATTTTTGTAATCAAATCAGTAATCCTTTCAAGATGAAAATAGGCCTTCTGGGTAGATGAATATGAAAGATAAATTCCCTTTACCGTTTATTGGAATTTTGAAAGCATTGCCAAAGAAATGTAATTGACACCACAAGTCTGCTTGTTTCACAAGTGCCGTCACTTTTTATTTTTGTAGGGATGTGTTCCTACCCTGGACACGCTACAGTACACGATGTATATGATACCACGTCAATTTGTCTTCCATCTGGAGTCAGGCTAGGGAGGCATGTAGCGTGGTTCTAGCCCTGGCTATTGGCTAGCACTGATAATTCACATCAGGAAGCAAGTCGTACTATGATTGGTTTTTCAGCCTCGGTCTTGAGGTAGGACATGGTTGAATCACACACTCGTAAGATTGAGGTGCAGGTAAAATTTCACTAAGCCACCATGGAAGGGATGTGCCTGTGGATCTAGAGACATCGCTATTTTAAGGGTCTCAAGTCCCTCGCAAGCATGTTTCACATAGCCTGGAGCAAACAGGTCCCTGTTCACCTTGCTTCTAACCTGTGAGTGGTGGGGGCCCCTTTGCTCCCCTGAAATCCAAATGCTGCTTGGGTGAGGAACTCTACACTAGAATCTAGATTCTCTCAGCCACAAGACCCAAAGGGAGGAATTTGCATCTTACATTGACTTTGAATTCTTGTTTTTTGATCTTAGATCTTTGTTTTCCTGGGGTGGTATTGGCAATATTCATAACCTTAAGAAAAATTCTTCCCCAGCTAAGAAATACTCATGACTTATGAACACTCAACAGAACTATCATAAAAGAAAACTATTATAACTATTAGAATATTTCCCAAGCCGGGTCCAGTGGCGCATGCCAGTAATCCTTGCAACTCGGGAGGTTGAGGCAGGGAGATCGTGAGTTCAAACCCAGCCTCAGCTACTTAGTGAGATCCTCTAATAAAATATAGAAAAGGGCTGGGGATGTTGCTCAGTGGTGGTTAAGCACCCCTGGGTTCAATCCCTGGCATTAAAAAAAAAAAAAAAAAAAAAGAATATTTCCCCAATTTTGAGTTATCTTAGATTAAAGCAGATCACAAACTGATCATACTCTTTTCTTTTTATAGTTCTTTATTAAGGAAAGGGAAGGCAGGATCTAACAGTTTTTCCTAAAGAAATTTCAGGTCTCTATTCCAGAATATCAGTAACTTAGTTAACTTTTTTGTTGCTGTGACTAAAAGATCTGATAGAACAATTTTAGGGGAAAAAAGTTTATCTGGGTGCTCAAAGTTTCAGAGGTCTCAATCCACAGACAGTAGGCTCCATTCTTTGGGGCTTGAGGAGAGGCTGAATATTATGACAGAAGGGCGTGGCAGAGGGAAGCAGCTCACATGATGTTCAGAAGTAGAGAGAAAGACTCCACTCTCCAGATACAAAATATATAACCCAAAGGATCATCCCCAGAGACAACTCCTTCAGCCACACCCTATCTTCCTTCAGTTACCACCCAGTTAATCCCATAAGGGGATTAATTCAATAATTGTATTAGGATTCTCATAATCCAATCATTTCTCCTCTAAACCTTCTTGTACTGTCTCACACATGAGCTTTTGGAGTACACCTCACATTCAAACCATAGCAGTAAGGAATTTACATTTCCACAACTACATTCAACTCTCTTCAGGCACTGCTCTAAATAAAGACACAATTATTTCTCCAAATAGAAGTCAATACAACCTGTGCCATAGCCCAGGTGGTTGGAGGACCAGGTTGGCTTCAGAAGGCACAGACAAGTTTACTAAAACTGATTGCTAGGTCTCATTAGACAAGGATTCTGTTATATGTGTATATATATAATTATAATTAAATATGTATAATTATAATTAAATATATATAATTATAATATGTATAATTTTTTTAAAGTAATAAAAGTAGTTTAAAAGCCAGCCAACTATTGGGGAAAAATTAAGTTGGTGACCTTTTATATTGTTATACATAGTCAATTTCTTAAATACATAATTTCCAAAGAGTTTCCTTGGGGATTATCTTATTATAAATGATCAGGCTGCAACAAAACTGAATCCAAAGCTCTTTCTGCACAACAGAATATTTCTTAGTTTGAACTTAGAATTGATTGAGGATGGGTGACTTAACATTCCTTATCAAGTTTTAAAAATTTGAGACCTTGGCTCTACATTTCCTATGCTTTTCATCTTCCCACTTTCTTCGAATTCTTTCAAGAAAGAAGTCTCCCAATCCCAAGGACTAAGTAGCTCATTCCTGAGATGAAAGTAGTTCCTTCCACATCTTGAATTACTTTATTACATATATGTTGTTATAAAACAAACCTTATTTAAACATCAGTGTGATGCATATTTTATTTCTTCTATTGATACTTTTAAATTTGTCAAACTTCAAGATTTTATGGAGGTTTTAGCTAGCTACAATTAATGGAATTTGAAAGAGAAACTATACATTTAACAACAAATACATGGAAAATAAACCCTTTAAAAAATTAAATTAGATAAATTCTATGTATTTTTAATAAGCTGAGAAATAGACTATTTTTAAGGCTACTTTCAGCTTTAAACAGTATTTTTATAAGACAATGGACTTTTTGGCAAATAGTTAAATATACAAGTATCTTTACATTATCTCAATAAATAAATATAATCTACTTGTTCTTATAAATGGTTTTAATTCTGGAATAAGAAATTGTATATTCTGATCTTTGTTCTGCCAAGGACATGTGTGATTTTCCTTAATTTACTAAAAACACATTTTTAGTGATTACCATACATGCCAGGCCCTGTTCTGGACACGAGTTTTTTTTTTTTTTTCCCCATGTCTAAAATGTGGGGACATAATCAGCTGTATTCAAAGTCTCCTTCAGCTTTAAAACAATGAATCTAGGATAAAATTCACCCTTTCTTTTCATAAGGACTACAGAGGCAGCTTGGATTTTCTCTGGAGAGCTGAATTGCAATCAGATATTTGAGAAAAGATGTGGAAGAAAGTAATAACTCCCTTAGAATTGCTAAAGGTCCTCTGATGATTGTAATGGAAAATGAGTCAGTCAAATGGCATTTGGAGCTTGAGGGAGAGGTTTAGAGAGGAAGGTGCACCCCAGGGTTCACTCCCACACAGAACAACAGCAAATTACTAAGAGTTGTCACAGCAACAAGAACAGCGGCTGCTGCCACTGCAGAACTGAATACACTGAATCTCTAGGACCTGAAGAAGTGGAGGCAGAATGAAGACACATGAAGACACACACACACACACAGGAGTTATGCAAATGGGCAGGTCAGCTCAGCACCATCCTTCACTTTGGGGATTCTTCCCCAAGTGGGGATGTTCTATTTGTCAGCAGCCACCACTTTTCCAGCTCTTCTGTTCAGGACTGAAGCGACTGTCCCTTCAGGGTAGCCTGCCTTTTAGGACTATATTATGTAGCCCAAGAACCTCTTGCTCTTAATCTGAGGGTGGGCCCAGGGCTCTCTTACTGACTAGAAGAGCCCTGTCCTTATACTTGGAGCTGTGACATTCCAGAAGACACAGAGTCTGCGTTTTTATTAGCACCTTGTCACATAATAATCAATTTGACCAAGGTTAATCCTTTGTTCTTTTTTGTCCCTAAGCAACAACTCTAGTGCTGGAGGCTGGAGCAGTATTTACAAAGATGGGGAGAAATTATACCAAAATGGAAAGATTTAATGGTTGATCTTGGTCAGTGCAACAGATGTGCAGCTTATAAAGCATATATATTTAACCCCTGGGAGAAAGACCCACTTTAAACTAGCAATAAGGTTCTAGTAAAAGGGACCTTACACATAAGATATTTAAAAAGGTCCAATCAACTGGAGTCCTGAAAGATTCAAAAAGATAAATAAAACATTTGAAGGAAGATTATCCCAGGCATAGGGAGTGGTCAATGAAAAGACCCTGAGGCAGGAGGAAATTGGATGGTCCAAGAACAAAAATACAGCTAGTGTTGGATTGTTAGTGACTGGGGAGCAACATGGTGCAATGAGTATAGAGGTTTGAATGAGTCTGTTAGCAGTGGGGATAATAAATATAGAGAATATCAATGGATTTGGGTGGGAAGGAAATTTAGCTTGAGGTTTTAATTGACTATGGATGGGCAAGTGGTGAGCAGCCTCTACTGGTTTGGATGTGTCCCATACCTGGGGATTGACAAGGTCAGGAGGTAATGGCACATCGGGCAAAGCTGAGGCAGAGGATAGAGTAAGGAACAAAGGTAAAAGAAGATGAGTGGGAGGGCCTTTGGGGGAGAATCTGTAGGGTAGTTCCTAAAAGGGAGAGAACATCACAGCCAAGGAGGGGAACTGGACAGGAGAGGATAACTAAGAAGGAGTGAGTAAATGGATGTCCATCTAGGGTGCAGGTCAGTTTGGCTGTCCATTTTGGAAAGGAAGGTGTACCATCAATTCCCATAACCGAGATCTGAGATAGAAATAAAGGACCAAGATGGGCAGGCAGAACAGAATAGGTAGCCCCCATATCCACCAGGAAGGTGGTGAACTTACCCACTACCTGGAGCTCAGCAAGGGTGATAGGAATCCTCAAGTTTGGGCTTCTTTAGTTGTCTGTGAATTCCAGCTGTTCTAGGGAAAGGACTGCCTGGTCAGCCATACCCCCACATGGAGGCACCAAGGAAGGGCTAGCCATAGGGCAGTCACTCTTCCAATGTCCTGCCTGCTTGCAGGTGGGACATGTAAAGCCAGATGACCAAAAGGGGGTGAATTAAAACCACTGGGCAAGGCTTTATTGGAAATACACGCTCTTGGGCTGAATTCTCCCATCCATCAGAGTGTGTATGGGAGAATGGCGCATGTGTTCCAGGGTACAGAAAATTTTAAAAGGCCCGATCAGAAAGGGGAGGGCTTAGGGCAGGAAGAGAAGGTCAGAGTCCTCCCTGGATGAGTC
The DNA here is from genome assembly GCA_004024805.1 of Geosciurus inauris. Classification (NCBI taxonomy): domain Eukaryota; kingdom Metazoa; phylum Chordata; class Mammalia; order Rodentia; family Sciuridae; genus Geosciurus; species Geosciurus inauris. Next base: position 379,360 of record PVHX01000070.1, on the reverse strand, counting down.
AGGAAAAGCCCACTGATTGACAGGAGGCCCCTGTACTGCTGACATCAGCGTCTGACTGTTCCATGGCTGCCCCTAAGTGGACACCCTGAACCCTGAACCGACCTAACATCCTGGCCTTTTTGATGATATAGGGCAGCAGATTTGGTCTGGCTACTTCTTGCGGGATTGGGAGTGCCATAGAGGGGGAGATGGCTCAGGTGTTGGTCAGGTAGGGAGGCAGACACAGGGGTGTGGGAGCATCTGGTTGTCAGTCATGTTGCTTGAATGTAGAAGCACCACCTGGGGGTAGGAACAGAAGCTTGGGAGAGATTACTGGATTAGCAGAAAAAGAAGGTGGCTGCTGAGAAATTTTGAGTTTGGTGGGAGTCCAGCATGATGGGAGTCCAAGACTGGTTGGTTCTGTAATGAAACTTGTTCAAGTTTCTGAATAGCGGTTACCATATAGCCATGTCCTCCTGCCCCCAGCCCAGAGGCAGTGAAAGGGGGCCAAGGAGAGCCCAACTATTACCAGTAGAAAGATGGCCCTTTTTGCTCTAGAAAGGTAGGTGGTAACAAGTCATGGTAATTCAGCCTCACTGTACAGTTAATTGAGGAACATCAATGGGAATCACAGTTATGATCCAAACTTGCACAGAGGAAACAGTCTGAAATGTAGGAAATATAAGGGTTGAGAATCTGTCCCCATAACAAGGCTGTTATACTATGTTTACAAAGGCATGTAAATATAGTATCTAGTTTTTAATGTCACAGATGTCTATCTTTAAACTATTTTTAAATGCCCAGGAATGGCTGTGTTCTTGGTTTTGCTGTTTTGCTAGGTGTTTAAGATGAAGCAAGTCAAATTGATTTTTGTTCTTGCCTATTGTTAAGAGTCACCTTTTGGTCTCCTGGGAGGCATCCTCGAGGAACTTGAGAGCAGCTTATTAGCTCTGCTAGTGCCATCTGCGTTAGGATAGGTCGAGGTCTGGCACTGACCATGTGGCTTCCCCGGGAAGCATGAGAGATGGTTCCCTCAATGGACAACCGTCCTCTTCATCGTATGGCATTTGATCATCTAATTCTCTAATGGTCTCAGTAATCTCCCTGATCAGGAGGTTCTGTGGCCTAGAGCTGTAGAGCCTTTTAGAGAAGTTCCCTTATTTCTTGGATTCAGGCTGACTCAGAGGGCAAGAGCCAAATACTGGTTTTCTTGGTCCTTTAATTTTTTTTAAGTCTTGATCTTAAACACTCAGCAAGCCAATCTCATTAGTCTTAAAGTAAGGGTACTGGGCTTTAACTTTAAGGCCTATCTGTCCTGTAGGTGATGGCTTATTTTAAATTAAATTGAGTTGTCTGTTCTTGAAGTAGTACCTCTGTAAAACATTAACAGTCAATAGTCATAGAGTTTAAGGAAAATACAAAATAAAATTAACAGTAAAAACATTTAGTTTGTGTAATAGCTTTCTCAAATTTTGGCTGAGTTATACATTATATCGCTGTTTGAGATCCTAGTGATCTTTACAACAAAAATCAATCCTTTGAACATATTTTTAAATGAACTGGAGTCTCGCCTACTTTGAAGCCATTGCGGTAAGCTGGGAGATAGAACTATTTCAGGTAAGACAGGGCTCCTTGCATAATCTTAGAATATTAAGTAGATTAGTCCTCATTTGTTTAAAAGATTACTCTGGTGTAAAAATAACCTAAAGCCTTATATTATTGATGATAGGTTCAGTTATAAAACATTAAGTGATATAAATTGATACAAGTTCAGTTTGGAGAACAACAGCTTATTATGCTCTTTTAAACCTTCTACTTTAAAGCTTGTATATCTGAAAGATATGAACACATTTAGTATAAAAATAGAACTAGTAGGACCATAATTACATTATATTAAGTTTAGTTCTCAAAGAAAAATTTAGATTCTAACTTTTTGTTTAATCAGTTGTATAAACCTTAAGAGTTATTTTCCCAAGTGATAAAACATGACAAATGTAAGAAAAATTATTTTGATAAAACAGAAGAATGTTTCAGATTTTGTTTTATAGTAGTACATTAACTTTTAAATAAAATTAGAGTCAACTTATTCATGAACATAAACCTTTTGATCAGAAATATTCTTTCCTTCCAATAAATACTATATTTAGAATCTTTAATTCCTTCTATTCATATCCCAAATCAATCCTTGTAATTTTTTGAACTTAGGCAACAGTAGAAGCCTTTAAAACTTCATATAGGAATCTATAAACCTTTGTGTTTACTCAATTTAAATTGAACCTTTTAAATCACGTGAATTAAAAATATTTGGATCCTTTTTTTAGGTTTGAATTCATGAGCACTCATTATCTGTGCCAATTTTGATACCATATATATGGTACACACACACATAGACGTACAACACAATAGTAAAGGCCTGCAGATGGATTTCCATTGCAATGTTAGATGTTTTAAAAACTCCATTGTTGAATAAAAATAGGAATGATCAGAAAACATTATCCTAGATGTGAAGGATTAAGGTCATGAGCTCAAAAAACAGAACTTAAGAAAAGCAAGAATCTTAGGGGAAAAAAAAATGACGCAGCTGGTAAAATAAAAGACACTTTTTTTTCCCCTTGGGTTTCGGACAGCTAGCCCGTCTGAGCACCAGCGAGAGGTGCAGGGACCCCAGGGCAGGCGGGCTCTGCCCAACGCCTTGTCCCTGCCCTCCAGCACTGGGACTGAGGCCGGCACCACCTCCTGGGAAGATGGCGCTGCACTCAGCTGCATGTATAGATCTGAGAATGAGGAAGGAGATACAGAAGAGCAAATGGAAAAGGGGCTTGGGAGTTTCCCTAGTGAGAACTTGAGAGGACAGAACAGATGGGAAAGAGGGTGGGTGGGGGCGAGAGCTTACTTTCCAACAAAGCCTTGATGAAAGGAATTGATGTCCATTTCCCGTCTGGCGACAGAGACTGCCAATTCAGTGAGGATTTCAAAATCAAAAGTTCCTTCTGGGGGTGCATTTTGACCCAAAGTGTAGGCCATACTGGGGCCAGGCTAGTGTATGGCATGGATCTGGTGTGAATCCTAATTTGGCAAACTTGGAACATAGACAATCCAATGGAGTTTTGGGGTCTTGGGAGGACATGGTATTTCCCATGGCTTCTAGCACCTGTGGCAGTGGGTGAGAACAGAAAAAGGTGTCCCTGAATCTGATAGCACCCACCGGAGGAACGGAGAGCTGGGCTGGGGGCTCAGGCATCCCTGTAGCCCTCCAGGGGCCCGAACGGAGTCAGATGGCTTATACAAGGACTAGGATGTCTCCTAAGCCCTTGGGGCCTTAAATGGGGAGGTCTCTGGCACTCGCATGACTTACAGATAGACCTCCGGAACTGGAGGGAGCCAGAATGTCAGAGGAGATGGGCGGGAATGTACCTCACTTCTGTTGGTCTGGATGAAGAAATAGAGCGGTTCAGGAGTTCTCCTCGTTCGGAGAAGAGGGTGAATCTCGACTCCTGCAGAGGAGATCTGAAAAACCCTCCTGGGTTTTGGCACCATTTATAAAGCCAGATGACCAAAAGGAGGCAAATTAAAACCACTGGGCAAGGCTTTATTGGAAATACACACTCTCGGGCTGAACTCTCCCACCCAGAGTGTGTATGGGAGTATGGTGCACGTGTTCCAGGCTACAGAAAATTTTAAAAGGCCAGGTCAGGAAGGGGAGGGCTTAAGGCAGGAAGAGGAGGGCTTAAGGCAGGAAGAGAAGGTCAGAGTCCTTCCTGGATAAGTCAGGAAAAGCCCGCTGATTGACAGGAGGCACCTCTACTGCTGACGTCAGCGTCTCGCTGGCTGCCCCTAAGTGGACACCCTGGACTGACTTAACAGGACACAGTCTGGAGAGAAGCCATGGGTTTGGGCACTGCCAAGCCCAGTGACCTTCGTGTTCACACTTAAAGCAAGACCCAGGTGGGGCAAATGGCTCGTGCCCCTTTTGAAGCCGAGTTGGCAACATTGGCTGCAGGGTAGCTACCAAGGCCTGGGTTGGGAGAGCTACTTTATTCTATAAGCATGCCTGCCTGGCCAATTCAGCTGAGTCTTCCCTAGTATTATAAACTTTGAAAGCCATCTTGGCTAGATCTCAGATAGGGGTCTGAGAACCATCTTCAGCTCATTTGAGCTTTTCTCTTACATCGGGAGCCAATTGAGAGATAAAATGAGTTGCCAGGACTGTGGCCTCACAGAATGGGAATCTAGCATTGTGTATTTGGCAAGAGCCTCAGTGAGGTGGTTGAGGAACAAAGCTGGATTTTCAACAGGGCCTTGGGTAACTTCTGCCAGTTTATCAAAATTAACCCCTTTGTTAGAAACTGCCCGCCTGCCTGCCAGGAGGTATTGGATCATCCAAGCGCAGTGGTTATGGCCTTTTTGACCCTCTTGGTACTCCCAGTGTGGGTCAACCTCAGAAACTGCTGCCATCCCTGTGGGGAGGGGAGGGTCTGTCAGGTAGACTTGGTCTTCATGGTCCCTGGCTGCCTGTTGGATGTGAGCCCTTTCATCAGGAGTAAGAGAAGATGAGAGAACATAAACATCATGCCAGGTAAGATTGTAAGCCTGAGAGAGGTATCTGAATTCTTTCATGTAGTTGGTGGAGTGTGTGGAAAAGAATCCTAAATGCTTCTCAATTTGGGACAAGTCTTGAAGTGAGAATGGGACATGGATGACCACTATGCCTTCAGCTCCCACGACCTTATGGAGGGGGCAAAGTAGCTGTGCATCAGAAAAGGGTTGCGAGTTGTTTACAGGAAGACAGGAGTGGGTGTGAACACTGATGGGGAAAGGGAGGTAAGGGGAGGAAGTGTGATGGGAGAAGCAGTGGGAGCTCTGGTGGGTCAGAGAAGGAAGATGAAGTTGAGAGAGACTTTGGAGACTCCTTGGGTGAAGGAGAAACAGTATGACGGGCGAGGAGGACCTGAGCAGTAGAGCAGGTGGAACAAAGATTGGGGTGAGAGCAGAGGTCCCAGAAAGCCTTCACATAAGGGACTTCTGACCACTTATCTGTCCAGCAACAAAAGTTGCCAAAATCCATGAGGATGTTAAAAATCAAATGTTCCCTCAGGAGGCCATTTTAAGCTATTGTCCAGAGGATATTGGGGCCAGACCTCAGTTGAATAAAAGCAGTCTTATGGTGAAGGTCATGGCTGAATCCCAGTTTGGAAAAATTAATGTATAGACATCCTAGAGGGGTTTTGGGGTCTAAAGAGGACCCAGTATTCCCCATGTCTCAACAGACATGCCCAGGAGTGGACAAAATCAGAAAGAGGCTTCCCAAGTTCTGATCATGATCACCTAATTCAGTAGGGTGGGTGGACCAAAGCCTGGGATGTCTCCACAGGCCATGGGGACCCAAATGGAATGGGTGGGTGGACTGGAGCCTGGGATGTCTCCACAGGCCACTGGGACCCAAATTGAATGATCAGTGATCTGGTGTGTGCACACAACTTACAAACAGATCCCACAGAGGAAGGAGTATCTGAAGAGCCAAGGGGGAAATGGAGGGAACTTACCCCACATATGTTGGTCCAGATAAGGAGAGGAGAGATGCAAATGATCCCTGGTTAGGAAAGGGAGGAAGAGGGGACCTCTTCCCTAAGGGGACATCAACATACCCTTCACAAGTTTCGGCACCAAATGTAAGGTCAGATCGGCAGTAAAGATGACAACTATTAGTCAAAGGGGTAAAGGTATGGCTTTATTGGAGTCTGCTCTCAGTCAAGGTTCACTGGTCCACCAGTGTGGGCTAGGGAAGTTGCACGCAAGACTGGGAGAGGCCACTTTTATGGGTAGGTTGAGGGAGGAGGATTCTCATGAAGAGGTATCTCTTCTTGATTGGCTGAGGCCCAGTGACAGGTATGGGCTGATTTCAGAGGTCAACGTGGTCATTGATGATTGGTTGACATCAGAGTGGTGAGCAGTCCACCATTTGGCATGCGTTTGGTGTGTGCAGGAAGTCTTGGCGTGCTAGGGTGACTTCAGATGCCCAGCCCCACTTTGTCTAGCCACCTTCTTTCGACCCAACAGTTATGAGCAGATTATTAGAGTTGGTGACCTCAGGAGGTGGGATTGAGGCTGGGAAGAGATGAAGTTTTCACTTATGTATCTTTGACTATATAAAAACTTAATATATCACAGTATAAGTTTGATAGGCAATGGTAAACTATGGAACAATACTTGATTGACAAAGGGTAAATATCTCTAGTGAGTAATAAAGTCATACTGATTATTTTATATGAAGAGGAGCATGGTAAAAATATAGCCAGATTGATTGTACACAGGCTGGAGGGAGAAGACAATGCTCAAAGAGCCAAAAAATGTGTGAACAAATGTCCAACCTTAGTAGTGAGGGAAATGAACATTAAAGAACAATGAGACCATTTCCATCCATTAGACTAGCAAAATTAAAAACAATTACAGCAGCACTGGTGAGAATGTGGGAAAATGGGCAATTTCATATTGCTGCTAGTGGCAGTGTGAATCCCTGAAGCCAGTGGGGATGTTCACCTGGAAATATTTGGTCAAGATTAAAATGCACATATATTTCAGTCCTGCAATCTCACTTTTGGAATGCTAGCTTGTAGAAATAAAGACATCAACACATGAGACTATGTGTATAATGAATGATACATGTCAAGAATTGCTGGAAGGTAAAAAAAGGAAAAACTGGTATCTGAGTGAGGAAATTAATTGTTGAATAAATTCTGGTACATCTATATGGTGGTTTACTACCCAAGTATGTAAAAATAAGTTGGAGATTTTATTTTTTATTTTTATTTATCCTACTTAGGTATACAGGATAGCAGAATGCATTTTTCATTGTACACAGATGAAGCACAACTTTTCATTTCTCTGGTTGTATGTGATGTAGAATCACATCATATATGCAGTCATACATGAAGCTAGGGCTATGATTGATATCCATATCATTCCACTATCTTTACTGTCCCCATGCCCCCTTTGACCAAAGTACCTCCATTCTTCCTGTCTCCTCCCCCATTATGGATCAGCATCCAATTATCAGAAAGAACATTCAGCATTGGGGTTTTGGGGATTGACTTACTTCGCTTAGCATGATATTCTCCAACTCCATCCATTTACCTGCAAATGCCATGATTTTATTCTTTTATTGCTGAGTAATATTCCATTGTGTATATATACCACAGTTTCTTTATCCATTCATCTATTGAAGGGCATCTAGGTTGGTTCCACAGTTTAGCTATTGTGAATTGATCTGCTATAAACATGGATGTGGCTGCATCACTGTAGTATGCTGTTTTTAAGTCTTTAGGGTATAAAATGAGGAGTGGGATAGATGGATCAAATGGTGGTTCCATTCCAAGTTTTCTAAAGAATCTCCATACTGCTTTCTAGATTGGTTGCACCAATTTGCAGTCCCACCAGCAATGTATAAGTATTCCTTTTCCCCCCACAAGCTCGCCAACCCTTATTATTGTTTGAGTTCTTGATAATTGCCATTCTAACTACTCTGAGATGAAATCTTAGAGTAGTTTTGATTTGCATTTCTCTGATTGCTAGAGATGTTGAACATTTTTTCATATGTCTGTTGATCGATTGTATATCTTCTTCTGTGAAGTCTGTTCAGCTCCATGGGTATTTTGAGTTCTTTATATATCCTGGAGACTAGTGCTTTTTCAGATGTGTGTGTGGCAAGAATTTGTTCCCAGAATGTAAGCTTTCTGTTCACTTAATTGATTGTTTCTTTTTCTGAGAAGCTTTTTAGTTTGAATCCATCCCATTTATTGATTCTTTGATTTTTACTTCTTGTGCCTTAGGAGTCTTGTTAAGGAAGTAAGGTCCTAATCTGACATGAAGATTTCAGACTACTTTTTCTTTTATTATGCGTAGGGTCTCTGGTCTAATTCCCAGGTCCTTGATCCACTTTGAGTTGAATTTTGTGCATGGTGAGAGATAGGGGTTTAATTTCATTTTGCCGAGTATGGATTTCCAGTCTTCCCAGCACCATTTGTTGAACAGGTTATCTTGTCTCCAGTGTACATGTTTGTCTCCTTTATCTAGTATAAGGTAACTGTATGTAAGGGGTTCATCTCTGTCTTCTATTCTATACCATTGGTCTACATGTCTATTTTGGTGCCCGTACCATTCTGTTTTTGTTACTATATCTTTGTAATATAGTGTAAGGTCTGGTATTGTGATGCCTCCTGCTTCACTCTTCTTGCTAAGGATTGATTTGGCTATTCTGTCTTTTCTTCCAAATGAATTTCATGATTGCACTTTGTTTCTATAAGGAATGACATTGGGATTTAAATTGGAATCGCATTGAATCTATACAGCACTTTGGGTAGTGTGGCCATTTTGACAATATTGATTCTGCCTATCCAAGAGCATGGGAGATTATTTCATCTTCTAAGGTCTTGTTCAAATTCTTTCATTAGTGCCCTGTAGTTTTAATTGCAGAAGTCTTTCACTTCCTTTTGTTAAATTGATTCCCAAGTATTTCATTTCTGGGGAACTACTGTGAATGGGGTAGTTTTTCTAATTTCTCTTTCAGAGGATTCATCACTGATGTATAGAAGTGCATTTGATTTATGGGTGTTGATTTTATATCCTGCAACTTTGCTGAATTCATTTATTAATTCTAGAAGTTTTCTGGAATTTTTTGGATCCTCTAAGTATAGAATCATGTTGTGGGCAAATAATGATAGTTTGAGTTCTTTTCCTATTTTGTATCCTTTTGATTTCTTTCATCTGTGTAATTGCTCTGGCTAGTGTTTCAAGGACTATGTTGAATAGCAGTTGTGAAAGAAGGCATTCCTGTCTTGTTCTCATTTTTAGAGGGAATGCTTCCAATTTTTCTTCATTTAGGATGATCTTGGCCTTGGGTTTAGCATAGATAGCTTTTACAAAGTTGAGGTATATTTCTGCTATCCCTAGTTTTACTAGTGTTTTGAACATAAAAGGGTGCTGTAGTTTATCATATGCTTTCTCTGAATCAATAAAATCCTATGATTGTCTTTAAGTCTATTGATGTAATGGATTACATTAATTGATTTTTATGTTGAACCAACATTTCACCCCTGGAATGAACCCCACTTAATCATGCTGCACTATTTTTAAATGTGTTTTTGAATATGATTTGCCAAAATTTTATTGAGAGTTTTTGCATCTGTATTCATCAGGGATATTGGTTTGAAATTTTCCTTCTTTAATGTGTCTGTCTGGTTTTGGTATTATGGTGATACTTGCCTCATAGAATAAGTTTGGAAGGGTTCCCTCCTTTCCTATTTCATGAAATAGTTTGGGGAGTATTGGTATTAATTCTTCTTTGTAGGTCTTGTAGAAGTCAGCTGAGAATCCATCTGGTCCTGGGCTTTTGTTGTCTGGCAGGCTTTTGTTGTCTGGCAGGCTTTTGATGGCATCTTCTATTTCTTTCCTTGTAATTGATCTGTTTAAGTTGTATGACATTCTGGTTCATTTTGAGTAGGTCATGTGTCTCTAGAAATTTCAGTGTCTTCAAGGTTTTCTATTTTACTGGAGTATAGATTTTCAATTTGCTTTCTAATTATTGTCTGTATTTAAGTAGTGTCTGTCATGATATTTCTTTTTTCGTCAGGAATTTTAGTAATTTCAATTTTCTCTCTCCTTTTCCTTACGGTGGCTAGGGGTTTGTCAATGCATTTTTTCCAAAGAACCAGCTTTTTGTTTTGTCAACTTTTTAAATAGTTTGTTTTGTTGATTTCATCCCTGATTTTAATTATTTCCTGTCTTATACTTCTTCTGGTGTTGGTTTGTTCTTTTTCTAGGGCTTTGAGAAGTAGAGTCAAGTCACTTATTTTGTGACTTTTTCTTCTTTTTATTAATGAGCTTAATGCAATGAACTTTCCTCTTAGCACTGCCTTCATGGTGTCTGAGATTTTGATATGTTCTATCAATTTTCATTTACCTCTAGGAATTTTTTTAATCTCTTCCCTGATGTCTTCTGTTATTCATGCATCATTCAATAGTGTATTATTTAGTTTCCAGGTGTTGGAGTATTTTCTATTTTTTAATCTGTCATTGGTTTCTAATTTTATTCCATATGGTCAGACAGGATGCTGGGTAGTATCTCTATTTTGTTTTGTATTTGCTAAGACTTGCTCTGTGACATAACATATGATCTATTTTGGAGAAAGATCCATGTACTGCTGAGAAAAAAGCATACTCACTTGTTGATGGATGGAATACTCTATATATGTCTGTTAATTATTTTATTGAGTTCTATGGTTTGTTTAGTTTTTGTTTGGAAGATCTAACCAGCAGTGAGATAGCTGTGTTAAAGTCACCAAGTATTATTGTGTTGTGGTCTATTTGATTCTCTAGTTGAGAAGGATTTGTTTGATATATGTAGATGCCCCATTGTTTGGGGCATAAACATTTATGATTGTTTTGTCTTGTTGATGTATTATTCCCTTAAGAAGTATGAAATGTCCTTTATCCCTTTTCACCAGCTTTGAAGTCCACTTTATCTGATATGAGAATGGAAACTCCTACTTGTTTACGTGGTCCATGTAAGTGATAATGTTTTTTTCCACCACCTTTTCACTTTCAGTCTGTGAATGTCTTTTATTGTGAGATGAGTCTCTTGAAGACAGCATATTATTGAGTTTTTTTTTTAATCCAGTCTGTCAGTCTATGTCTTTTAATTGATGAGTTTAGGCTATTCACATTCAGGGTTATCATTGAAATATGATTTGTAATCCTGTCATTTGGTTTATTTTTTTTACCTTGACTTGGTTTCTCCTTTGAGTTGCCTTTTTTTTTTTTAAGTGTAGTTCCTCTCTTTGTATATTTTCATTTTTGGTTATTATTCCCTCTTCATGGAATATTTTGCTGAGAATGTTGTGTAGTGTGGGCTTTCTTGCTGTAAGTTCTTTTAACTTTTGTTTATCATGGAAGGTTTTTATTTCATCATCAAATCTGAACCTCAGTTTTGCTGGATATAAGATTCTTGGTTGGCATCCATTTTCTTTCAGAGCTTGGTATATGTTGTTCCATGATCTCCTGGCTTTTAGTGTCTGGGTGGAAAAATCTGCTGAGATCTGAATTGGTCTCCCCCTATATGAAATCCGATTCCTCTCTCTTGAGGCCTTTAAAATTCTATCCTTATTCTGTATGCTGGGCATTCTCATTGTAATGTGACTTATTGTAGATCTATTGTAATTTTGTACATTTGGTGTCCTGTAATCCTCTTGTATTTGATTTTCTAGTTCATTTTTCATGTTCGGGTAATTCTGATATTTTATTGAAGAGTTTTTGCATTCCTTTGGTTTGAAATTCTTTGCCTTCTATCCTGATAAATCTTAGATTTGGTCTTTTGATGGTATCCCATAATTCTTATATGTTCTGTTCATGGTTTCTTACCATCTTCACTGTATGGTCAACTTTATTTTCAAGACTGCATATTTTGTCTTCATTATCTGAGGTTCTGTCTTCCAGGTGATCTAGTCTGCTGGTGATGATTTCTATTGAATTTATTTGGTTTATTGTTTCCTTCATTTCATGAATTTCAGTTTTTTCACAATCTCTAGCTCTTAAAGTATTTTTTTGCTACCTGTATTTGCTCTCTTATCTCTTTCTTGGAGTGATCAATTTTTGCCTGTATTTGCTCACTTAAGTCATTCTTTAATTTGCAGATCATTTTAATTACATACATTCTGAATTCTCTCTCAGACATTTCATCAACTGTGCTGTCAATGGATTCTATTATTGTAGTATCTTGGTTTATTTGTGTTACTTTATTCCCTTGTTTTTTCATGTTGATTATGTATCTTCCTTTCTTGCAATGCTGATGTGAGGTATTGTGGTTTCTATCATATAATCTTGTAGTGACACTACAGATTTCCTTATCTCACCTTGGAGTTCACTTCTAGTCTGAAGCAGGTGTCCCTAGATGGACACTACTGCCACTAAAAATGGTGGCAGTGGTAGTGGAAGTAACTCAAGATAGCAGTGGGAGTGGCCTTGACTGGGCTCCCAAGGAGGTCCGTGAAGGTGGTCCTGGGCCTTGGCCTGTGTTCCTGCTAGTCGGCAGGAACTCTGGTGTGAAAGGAGGATGATCCTGGGCCTTACTTAGGCCAGATCTCCCGCAGGGGTCCCCATAGGCAATCCTTCCCCTTAGTCTGGCTTTTCCTGTGAATGGTGGCTAGTGAACTCATGTCTGCCATTGGCTGGGCTCCTGAAGTGGTCCCTGAAGGTGGTCCTGGGCCTTGGCCTGTGCTCCTGCCAGTCAGCAGGAACTCTGGCACCAAATTGGAGCATTATGAACTAACTGTAAGTGACATTTATAATATACTTTCCATAAGAAAACCAATTAGAATACTGTGATTATAGTTTTTAAAAAATTCCACAACCAAAAAATTATACAGGTTTATCTTTTTATGTCTGAGCTCTTCCTCGTTTGTAAAAGGATATGAGCAGATTGTTAGAGTTGGTGACCTCAGGAGGTGGAATTGAGGCTGGGATGTTTTTACTTATACATCTTTACATGTCTTGATCATTGTATTTATGCCACTGAATTCAATGAGGATGTATGGCTTTTGTAAAAATCAAAATTTAAAAATTAATAAAGAAAATGCTTTAAAAATACTTTTATATTCTTTAATTTTAAAATGCTATGCACTATGAGATGACTATGGATTTGGATCAACTCTTGTAGAAAATTAGAGCACCACCACAGTAGATATTGTTGATTATAAGATCTATTCCTATTTCAGAGGATCACAAATGTGAAAACTAAATTTAGCTTAGTGATTGGAAAACATTTTCACACACACACAAATATTGGTTTATTCACTTTGCCCTACTTCACCTTCCTTTTTCTGAGAATGGATTACTATATTTCCTAAGCGCACACACACACACAACTAGTCCTCAACTGGTTGACCTTTTTGTATACTTGAAAACAATGTTCAGTGTAGGTGTGGTGAGGCAAATTTGGAGAATCAAATACAAACATTTTTCTGGATAAGGGGAAAGTAATAGAGGAAAGTGGTATTGAGAGATGGAAAAGAGGTTGAAAAGGTGAAAAGAGATTTGGAAACTAGTGGTGGTGGGGGTAATAGTCTCTATAAGAGATATCCAATGAATGTTATTTACATTGAAATAAAAATGTTATAATTTGCCTCATGTCTATCCCCACTCCTATCTTCTCTTTAGTCTCTAGTAAAACCTATTTAGTTCAATAGCTTTGGGAAGTAATTTGCTTTTTAGAAGTGAGTCTTGCTTCAAGACAAATGTAGAATGAAACCAGAGACTGACCATGGGGTGACAAGCATATTGAGGGTATAAGAGTTCAAGGGATAAAAGTCATACTTCTACTACATTATTTTTTTCTTATTGAGGTAAATGACATTTTGAGAAAACCATAGATCCTGAGTCTACAAAGTTATACAAATTTAATGCACAAGTAGTTATCACATGAATTATATGCAAACTTAAATTGTAGACTAAGGCAGCAGGTAGGAAGAAGAAATGAGAAACTTTAGGATATGGTAATCTATCTTGTCTTCTAAATTTAATTTCAAAGGATAAAAATGTATGAGTAATTTGAGATGTATCTATTCCCACTGATATAGCTCATTTTATGAGGCAATAATCAGTCACTGAACAAATCCAATCTAATACCAGTGAGACCATATTTCTTATGACTGTGGCAATAAGTGGTTAAAATAGGATGGTTATTTTTTGTTTATATTTTTTCAGTGACTTAAATTGATCATTAAACTATAGTTTTCAGTCTTATTTTTCAAAAAAATTTTTTCTCAAATCATAACAGCAGTGTACATCTATTGTACAAAATGGGAAAAATTTATAAATTCCATGTTACAAAAAGAATCTCTTTGGTCTCATTCTTTTTTTCTATGTGTAATAATGCAATCCATTTTCATTTAAAGTTACTATAGTGAAAAATCTTGAGTATTATTTTTTAATCAAATAACATTCATGCTACAAATATTAAGTGCTTACTATAGTACCAGAAAAAATAGCTATCATAGATAACTATTCAGATAAGGAGAAATACAGAAAAAAGTTGTCAGTGTAGATCACTTCAGAGAAAGGCTAAATATTAATACTATTCATTCTCCATGCATCTAGGAAATATCAAAAACATCATTTCCATGTGTACTTGATTTTTCCTAGTGTAGAGGTAAAAGTGCAAAAGGAACATATTATAAAATGCTTAATATTTGAATTCCATAACTTTCAATTGATTTTATTTTGTGCATTTAACTCGACTTTTAAATTGAATATGTAATCATTCAGCAAAAACAAACCGAACAAGGAAAATCTTACCATCTTTTTATCACATATTATTTTGAAAGCTGGTAACATAATTGTGCAAATGTATTTATAGATTGAGAAATGATTATGAACAAAACATATGTAATCAGATCAAGAAATATAATAACTGCCCCCCTCTTCCCATAGTCTCCACCTCCCACCTCTGTGTACTCACTAAGTTTAAGGTCATCTTTTATTTTGTTCTCCCTTTTCATGTAAACATACCAACTGCTTAGCTATTAAGATAGTTTGGTTTATAGCTTTACATTAACATAATACAGTAGTTATTTTGTTTCCTGTACATAGCTTAATACTGTCTTCCCCAGGATTAACCATGTAGCAGCATGCGGTGAGAATCATATATCTTTGTTATATAGAATTTCATTAAGTGGATACACTAGTTTATCCATTTTTTTTTTGTAAATGCATAAGTTGTTTCCAGTTTATAACAAAGTTACGTTGTTATGAGAATTCTTGGAAGCACATATATAAAAGCATTTGCACATATATAAAAGTATTTCTCTAATGTTTAGTACTGGAATGTGAGTAAAAATTATACTTATTGTCTTTTTTTTGGAAAATGCTACCATGCCATCCTGTTTTACAATCATTACACTCATTTTTGCTTCAACAGTGTACCATTGCAACACCAGGAATGCAGTATGGTACATAGACTGATTTCCTCTGTTCTATTTCCTTTACTTTGTATTCTCATTTCTGAAACAATCAAGCACTGCTAAACTTACGATACCAATTGATATACTAATATATTTAGATATGCTATGTACTAAATAATGTATCTAGAAACCCTGAAATCAGATTTCTGATTGATAAAACTAAATGTTAAAATTAGAACAGATATTCTAATTTTAGTCATTCTGTGTAATACAATCTAATTGTGATTTTAATATGCATTTCCCTGATTGACAGTGAGGCTGATTACCTTTAAAGATTTAGTTTTCACCTGGGTATCCTTTTTGTTCAGTGCTTATTCAAGTCTTTAACTCGTTTTCCTAATGAATTGTCTGTACTTATTTTTCTAATTAATCTTTTTAATTTTGATATTACGTATATTCATATGCATTTATAAGAAATATTACAGACACTTTCCATTTGCCCTTTAATCAGTATCCTCCATGGGAAACATTTTGTGTAGCTATTGTATAACATAATATCCCATTCAACAAATCGACATTGGTAGAATCTAATGATATTTGTATTTCCCATCTTGTATATACTTCTGTTTATGTGTATGTGTACATGTGTGTATTTAGTTCTGTGTGATTTTACCAAGTGTATGAATATATGTGTCCATCATCATTGTCAAGATATCAACCACTTCCATCATCCTGAGGACTCTCCCAACTACGCACTTCTGTAGTAGCAGTACCAACCTTCCCACTGATTCCCTTCCCCCAAAAATCTGATCTGTTCTCTTTCTATAATTTTGTCATTTCAAGAATGTTAATAAATAAAACAAGAAAGAAACCTTTTAGGGTTAACTTTTTTTCTGCTTGACCTAATTTCTTGGAGATTCATCAAGTGGTTGCCCCATCATGTTTTTAAAAATGCAAATGTAAAATTCAGAGGTGTGGAATTCTCTGAATTTTCTCCACTGTGATTCACCATTATACCTTTCTCACACTGTTTAAGCACACTTTCTCCTTCACCCAGGGACACTGAGTAGGTGTTTGCAAGCCTCAACACTTGAGATATTGCCACTTGTATACATATCACTTTCTGTGAGTGCTCTAGAAGATTTAAGATTCCCATGGAATATAGTGAACCTATGTTAAAGGCAGTCATTTCAGTGTTCTTTTGTAATTAAAATTTAGGGAAAAAAATTTAAAACCACTGACAGTTGGATGAAGTTACCTGAGTAAATAATTGCTATTCTAAAATGTTTTCTTAAAAACTACTTCCTCAAATACTTGAATTTCTTAAAGTGTAGTTTAATTCATTGCCTTATCTGAACATAGATTCCATGATTTTCATTTTCATTTCCTTCTTAAATTGCTATCTTGTTTCTTTAGAATACATATAACAGTACTAAAACCAAACCAATGATAAAATAAACTTCTCTCATTCCTGGGGTCTGCAGGAATGTTGAAGTATGTTTGTATTAACTTTATTCCTTAGCTCATTAAGACATCTTTAACTTATTTTCCAGGTTCTAAGATAAGCACAAAGCTTGACATTCTATTACAATTTATTGATAGAGTGCATAAAATTACTAGATTTTTTTGTGTGTATTGCATAACAAGAAGCTAGAGTTGAAAAAACAAAGGGTGTTTTGATGAACACAATGCTAGTTTTTGTTATTGACAGATTTACATGCTTCTCCAGATTGCTAAAACCAAAGATTAGAAATTGAAATAGAACACAAAAGAATCAATAGAAAATTCTCTACAGCAAAGATACCTGCTTTTAAAACTTCAAGAGAATGAAGGTACAAACCTCTATTAGTTTTCTAGTTTATAAGTTCCCTTTTATCATATCCACATTTACCCATAAACACACTTATTAGTCACAGGGTACTAGACGGTATTTTGGAAGCTAGATAGGGAATTGGGGACAGAATTCCTTTAGTGCTTTCTAATGAGCCAACAGCTGTGATACATAGATCATTGACTGCAGGAGTCTGAAGGCACCTTGAGATCATCTTCTCAACTCCTTTAACTATAAAGATACGGAAAAATGAGGTGGAGGGAAGGTTGTTGATTTATCCAAACATGCCCTCCTGGTAGTGGCAGAGTCAAGTTCAGATTTCAGATGGTTTAAATCGTGTCAGTGTTATTCTATTTGACAACTCAAGGAATATCAACTAGAAAATGCTTTGCTTAGTCATTCAGCAAGTTCACATGTGTCACCCATTGTATCAGGTAATGCACAGACCGTTGTGCAGAGGTGGAAAAGGTAAGTCTCACTTGCTGTGAAACTTGCCTGTTTCTGGGGAGTTAGACAAGGAACAAGATGTATTCTGTAGACTATGTTAAGTGCTACTACAGAGATGTGGACAAAGTGTTGGAAAATCATTGAGAGACTCACCGAACAGTTTATTGCAGTTCATTTATCATGTCTCCCCAAAACACTGAACATTTCTTTCAAGGCAGCTGTGGTGAGAGGGGATATGTCACATAACATTCTTGACTAAAATGGCCTTTTGTCCAGGGCGTTTCTAGTTCCACTGCAGTACATAGACCTGTGGGGTAATGATTACTTTGGATTTTATTGTTTAAGAAGCAATGAAAGAATAATCCTCTAAACATCAGCCATAGTGTATATCCAGAGACATAGAACTAATTTACATACTTAATATATTTCATTTGGATGCTCAACAAACAAAAACATAAGAAAAATAGTTGTCATCATAGGGTGGCAAGCAGAGGATGCCCATCTACATTTTGGAATAGTGATTCGATTTGTCTCCCCAATAGGTAATGTCTCATATCTTTAACTTGTCCACGCAGCTTTGGCTAAAGCTTAGATCGTATAAAAGCAGAGCTCTGTCCAATTAGCAGCTTTTCCCTTGCCTCCTCTTCATCTCCACTAATAGATGCAAACAGATGGAATCAGGCAGACTTCTCTTCAGTTTCCTTTATCTGTCCCAAGATCACATTGCAAACATTCATTCCTGCAGTCCCAATGCCCTGCTTGTATATTCCACTGTGAACATTTTTGGATGCCCATGTCAGCTTCGTTCAGCTCATCTCCGATTTCAGCCACACCTGTGGTGGGCAGTTCCCGAGTGTCTGGATGGCAACCTGTCTCTAACTTCTGCTGTTTCTCTCTTCATAGGTTAGAGAGATTGCATAGCTCATATATAGTCAGCAAAGTAAATGCCTCCAAGGATACCCTCCATCAGCAGAGGAATTTGCTACATCAGCTTCTTCCTTTTTAGTGGGAAAATTCCAAGAAACATTCTACGCCCACACCATCTGAGACAGCCCCCATGTTACTTTAACACCAGGTCCCCACAGTAATATTAGGCAGTTCCGTAGTGGCTGTGTTCTTGCTTTGTCTTTTTCCCACCTCTAATTCTCTTCCTAAGTATGGGTGATCTGTCATCAACTCCCAAATAAAGTACCTATACCCAAATCCTTACCTTTGTTGTGGGAGATCCAAACTTAAGATGCTTCAAAATCTGAACTACTTTTCTAATCATCTATACTTTTGGCTAACACATGGTCATTATTGCTTCCAGAACAACATTTGTTCTAGTACTAAGTCATTGGCAGGTACTCTACATAAAACCATTCAAAATAGTTTCATGTTCCAAGTTTGCTAATCTGAGCATTGAAAATAACAACACTACATCTGTTCAATGACATACTAAATGCAAAAACCTAGCAGGACAAGTAGACCAAGAAAGGTATGTAAGTTGAGCTGAAACTGTTCTCTGCAGTACATTTTGCTTCTCCAGAGGGCTATACTGAAGAGAGTAGGAGTGAGATATGTTTGCATTAAGTCTACCTACTGCTCAAAACAGTTTATTGCTTCCAAGTGTTTGTTTAGAAACTGTCTGCTTTAGCTCCGTTTTTCTTCTTTTTCACTTCTAGTTCATTATGGAAAATGAAAAAATTCTCAGAAAACCACAGAAGAAAGCAATAATTCTATATCCTGAAGTTATCCACTATTAATACTTGCTAAATACTTTAAGTTTTGAGAAAACCAATGGAGGGAAATAATGAAGGTCAAGAAGGAAAGAGAGGGAACACCCTACGTTTCCATTTTCTTGTCCCATTTTTCTCATTTAACATTTTACAAATGTCATTAAGAAAACATTTTTATTGATATGTTTTAAAAGCCCACATTTTATACATATTAAATTTTCCAAGATTTCTTTGTTAACCACAGCACTGACACAAACATTTTGTATGTTAATACACACAGCTGTGATATTTCCCATGTGTAGGGCCCTAGAAATAGGAAAAACGAGTAAAAGAGCATGTGCATATATGGTGGTCCTGCTGGTTGTTTCCAGGTTGCTCTATATGTTCTTTACACGTCCCTGCAGGCATGGCTTTGTGGGAGTGTGATCCTTAGCATGCAGTTGCATAGGAACCAATGCTTAGCAAGGACACTAGTCTTGTTTTTAGGCTGCTTAATGTTGAAATTCTGATTGAATTTTGAAAGAGGACCCTCGTTTTCATTTTTTTTCTGGATCCCATAAATTGTACTTGATCCTGTTTGCACATGAAAATCAGAAGATAATATCACATTCAGAGTTTTCTATTTCTCATTGAGTAGTGTCTATATAAATCTAATCATTTCTTTGGTCTCGTATCTTAAGAAAATCAATCTGTTTTAGCTATGCAGTTTTACTTGTGTGCTGCAGGCATTATGACTCTGACCAGATAAAATTCAGCTATTTCTTGCCTTGGCTGTTTTTGTATAAGACCATGTTCAAATTGTTGAATAGCATAGGTTGTTTCTGTGCTAAGAGTTAATTAACAGTTAACCCATATCCACATATATTACTTGATCTTTAAAAGTGATGTTGAGGATGGCAAATTAGGACCAAAAATGGTGAGGGGGTAGCTGAACAATATGGTCAAAGTAGTAAGCCCATAAGAATAAATTGAGAATTATCTATATATCTGCATTAATCTATAGATCCTTGTATCTTTTCCTAGCCACTATTTTAAAACATATGGATAATTTAAAAGTAGGTTTGATAAACTTTATTCATCTTTAATTGTATCTGTTTTATCAGAAACATTGCATTTCCTATTTTTTTTCTGATTTGAATTTAGCCAATTATGCCTGCTGATTATTGAGAATGTTTCTGAAGTGTAACAATTTATGTGAGGTATAGACAACTTAGGTTTTTACCAAACAATTGAGTTTTGGTTATTAGTTTTCTTCAAAGATTTCATATTTCACCATCCCCTTCGTAATGATGGCTATGTGGTTGCTTTTTTGATTGACAATTTATAACTTATTTATCATTATGCATTTTGTACTTGTCTGACTTTCTATTGCAAGTTATAAAATTCAAGTTATAAGCCTAAAATAAGAGACAGTAATGTGCTGACTGATGAAAGATTTATGCTTGGCTATAGGGTGTTATCTGCCAAATCTTGAGACTTTGTGTTTATGCATGGGTGACCCCACCAAAAAGGGGATGATAAAAACATTCACTGAACAATCTAAGACCAGCATTATTTTCTTCATGAAACTGCATTGAAGTTATCTATGCTTTTCACTGTGGATCCACAGCTTACCATGTGAAAATTATCAAATAGTGATGCTACCCAATCTTGGAGTAGCAACAATTGTTTCATCTAGATTTTTTTAAATGTAAAAGTAATATAGGAGCTTTTAAAAAAAAAAATCACAAAGATGATCCAATAGATGAAGTTAGCCTTGTTTGAAAAAGAATGCAAAGTTCATAAAATTAAAATAACTTAGAAAATGACCTACATTTACCAACTGTTCACAGTCACCTTGGAACATATAAAAAATAAGTACTATTGACTGGGGCTGGGATGTAACTCAGTGGGAGAGGACTTATTTAACATGTTTGAGGCCCTGTATTCAATCCCCAGTATGTAAAAAGAAAAATAAAAAATGCTACTGACTGCTGCTGAAAAAACCACATTATTTTAAGATAATTGACAAAAAATTTATAATTAAAAAATACTAATCAAACAAAGAAAGCATAATTGGTTAAATACACTTTAAATCATTTGGAAATTTTAAACAATTTGAAGTGCCTCAAATTCTGAAGAAACTGGGGAAGTGTTTAAAATTATGCAAGATCAGTGCATAGTTGTCTCATGTTACTTTGAAAGTACAATTATATAAAAACTAGTGATGGGGGAAATTTTTAACCAACTCAACATTTTGACCAATTTTGTTTTAACACTCCATTTGTAGTCATTGAACAGGAGCACAAGGCTTAAGATTAGAGAATGGTAGTGATAATGTACACTAGAAGTTTCCAGAGTATTAACCTTAGCATTTATCTACTTTAATGTGCCTCCATTGCTCTTTGCTGCAATGATACAATATCTCTCTCACAAAATTTCTTTTAGCAACACTATTTATTGTTGATGTACTTGTGGTTGATTTGCTTCTCTCCTCTTTATTCTTGCAATTTTTATAGAAAGTTTACCTAGTGTATTATTTGGGTCACAATATTTGAGTTGAAACTAACATGAAAATGCAGCCTTTTCATGGGTAGAAGTTGAGCATGGTACTTATTCTACCGTGGTATAGTACATTTTCCACCATACCTTCTAGTTTTAGTATAGTTTTCAGAAAGATTTTAAAATATCGTATCAAAATAAAGTTACCTTTATTTTGAAAAAAATTGTGTTTCAGGTTTCTTATGCTTTTATTATTTTGGAAATACCTGCAGAATCCATATTTGTGCTCTGGAAAGATGTTATAAATGTACTTTTCTCTATTCTAAGTGCAGCAAAAATCTCAGGAGTGAGTGTGTGTGTGAGTGTGTGTGTATCTCAAATAGGAAGTGAAGAATGTAAGCTGGCTAGTGATATTAAGACCCAAAGAACAAAACAATGGGCGAGTTCCTTGGGCTTTCTTTCCCCCTCCTCCTTATATTCCTTATATTCCCAGATATCCCAAAGGGTGTAGATGAAAGGCAAAAACTCCAACAAGCGCCAGATCATCAATGACTGTCTATCAAGACAGAAATCTTTTAGATAATAGCCATTTTGCTCAAGCTAAGTTAAAAACAAAAAAATCAGAAAATATATCTACTCTATCTCTATTCATGCCAACAAAATTAGGAGCTATCGTGAAACTATAGTGAAGTATTCCAACATCTCTTGATAGAGTGGTGTCAGAGAAAGCCAAAGAGGGAGTTGGGATTTCATCACATGTAGCTGGGAACGAGTCACCTCTCCCTTGTGATGTCAGTTTAGGAGTGTTGTAATGATATCAGAGGAGGCTTTGCGGACAGTCACAACTTTCAGATTTCCTACCCTTGAGGTATTGCTATTGGAGATCACAGGGGGGAGCTAGAACGCCTACCACTGCCCATCTATAATGAGAAGTGTCAAGAGATGGGTAGGGAATGGATTTCCACCTCCACTCAGCAATAATAGGTCAGACCCCATTTTCCCTTCCTGTGCCTGACCTGATTGAGGTCTAAGAAAACCAGCTAGAACAGAAGTTTCAATAAGTACAGAGTCTTACTATTTTAAATGAAAATATCCAGGTTTTAATCAAAAGTATTAAGCCAGGCATGGTGGTACATGCCTTTAATCCCAGGACTTTGGGAGGCTGAGAATGGAGAATTGTGAGTTCAAAGCCAGCCTCAGCAATGGCAGTGAGGTACTAAGCAACTTGGTGAGACCCTGTCTCTAAATAAAACACAAAATAGGGCTGGGAATGTGGCTCAGTGGTTGAGCACTCCTGAGTTCAATCCCTGTTACCAAAAAGAAGTATTATACAAAGAACCAGAAGGATATTAAAAAGGAAAAAAAAAAAATAGATGCCAATGCAAGACTGCTATAGATATTAGAATTATCTGCAAAGATTTCAAAGGGTAAAAATACTTCAATGAGCCATTATGAATATACTTGAAACAAAAATAAAAGTTGGCAAAATATTTAGCATCTTAGAAGAACCAAATGGAAATTTTAGAACTGAAAAATACTGAAATAGAAAACTCAGTAGTTGGGTGCAACAGAAAAATAAAGAAATAGCCAATAAGATGGGGAATAAGACAAAAGTTATTCATCTGAACAACAAAATCAACTGAAAACGTTAGTAGAGGCTTAGACCTATGGAACTAAACAAAAGTTCTAATATTCATGTCAGAGTTCCAGCAGAAAAGAAGGAGAATAGGTCTGAAAAAGTATCAAGAAAATATGGATGAAAATTCCACAAGTTTGACAAGAGAAATCTACAGTATCAAGAAACTGAGCAATGACAGGATAAATCTGAAGAAAGCCATACTAAGAATAAACTTCTGAAAACTAAGAAAACAAATTCTTGGTTTCCAGATATTTATCTCTCTATGAAGAAAAAAATGTGAAAGTTTGCTTTACCATCTTAGACAAACTTTAAATAAAAGAACATAGGATCTAAAAAGCCATGACGCATGAAGTAATTCAATTGGATGAACCAAGTATTTGATATTTTTATGAATTTTAATTATGTGGATCCCTTGCCTTAAGAGAACTACTGAAAGCACAGAACAGAGCTAAAGGTAGGTGAACTTTTGATTTAACATTTTGTTTATGTCCTCACTGGGCAGTTTTTTCTGAGGTGACCATCTATTTTACCTATAGAGAATAACATACTGTTCTTAGAAATGTTCTTTGAGATGATGGACAATAGTATGATATACTCTCATTTCTTTATTCTCAGAGTAGCATTGGCATTTCATTCTCATCTCTACTGGCTCATTTGGTAGTAACAGTTTCACTAGACTAAATGCCACAAAGACAGTAACTTGCCCTTTGATTCCTGGTATGGAATAGAATGTATGGATCTTAGTCATACCCAATTTATTTATATTATGTTTGTGGAAAGCATATTACATATATGAGTAAATACCAGAAAAAAATGAAGGGGCTGCTAATGTAAGTATATGTTTTTCCACATATTAGCTTTCTATTACTGTAACAAAATACCTAAGATTTATTTTGACTCACATAGTTTTGGAGGTTTCCGTTCATGATTGGTCATGTCTATTGCTTTTCGCATTCTCATGGTTGAGGAAACTGCTCATCTCTTAGAGGTCAGTAAGCAGAAAGATGGTAGACCCACAATCCTCTTTGAGGGTGTACTCTAGTGCCCTAAGACCACCCACTAGGCCCCACCTCTTTCAGGTTCCACCGCCTTCCAATATTGCTGAGCTGAGTGCCAAGCCCTTAGCACATGAGACTTTAGGGGACATTACATGTCCAAGTTATAGCAGTTATTGTGCAAAACAAAACCTCAAAATATAGTGGTTCTTTTGTACTTAAACTTGAGAAATGGTATATGTATTTTTACTGTTTTACTTTTCTACACAATTTTGCTTTTCCAATTTGTGGCATTCCTCATAATTAGTGATTAAACCTTCATTTAACTAGGTTTGATAAGCTATGAAAGCAGATAAAAGTGAAAGGCACTTTATAAATTTTTCAAGCAGTGAGTATCAGCAACTTATTTTAAGTTCTTAGATTGGAAACATACTAGTATGTAATTACATGGATACTAGCTTAAAATATCTAAATTTCTAAAGCAAAGCATATGTCCTAATTAACCTTAACCAAACTGTAAATTTTATAAGTTATTTTATATAACTTTTTCTTTCCAGAATTACTAAGGATCAACCCCAGGGCCTCATGCATGCCAGGCAAATGCTTTACACTGAGCCATACTCCAAGAACTTATTTCCTATTTCAGTATATGAATTATAGACTATTACTTTTCAGATAAGCACATAGGTACATTGACTTCAAAAGAGTTTTGATTCTTTAGTCTGTTCAGTGTCATAATCTAGAACAATTTGTTTTAATGAATTTGAAACTTTTTCTTAACGCATCGATGTGTGTCTGTGTTTTAATATAGTAGCTTCACAGATATACAATTCACATACCATATAATTTATCCATTTAAAGTACATAGTTCAATGATCTTTTGCAACTATTTTCTTTAACATTTTAAAGACTCACTTGTGTTGTAGTCTGTACCTCTATTTTGAACTGAGCATCAAAAAACAATGCATTTTAGCCTAACTAATCCAATTAGAAGATAAACATTTCAATGAAATATCCCCCTCAGCTGGATTCATCATACCTGATTTGTGCATAAAACTTTGACCCCTAGTCAATTTACTTGCCAAACCACACGTTAAATTTCTACTTAAGTTTGTTGTTGTCTCTATATCTACAACTATGTTATCTGTACTACAATTGGGAGATAAGGTTGCCTCTTAAATGCTGAGTGGATAAGTGAATGCTTGGATGTGAAAAAAGTGAATTCTCTGAAGTTTCCCAGACTCAGTTGTTACTGGCTTCACACTAGACAGAATAAACCAATGAGTTTTTTGTCGTCATTGTCGTTGGACTATGCATTAAGTGGCAAATTATACCAATGAGTCAAAAACACTATCAGCAACATTAGGGAACTAAAGGCTTTAAAAAATTTACAGACTAGTGGCGGCTAAGAAATTATTATTGTATTTCTATATCATTTGCAGTCAATGAACAGAACTGACAGTTTGCCAAAGAAGCGTCCAGACAGATGGCAAATTACCAAAACATACCAGCAAATGTACTAACGTCTACTGTCAAGAATGACCTGCTAGAAAACCAATTTGTCTTGAAGAATACCATGAGAAAAAAACCAGAATTTTCACAGTGAGGTTCCTATACCTGGATGGCCATTACATTTTTCCTTTTTATACTCTAAAGGATCATAGAGGGCAGAGCCAGCTGTGTGAAATTGTGGACACACTGGGAGGTCAGTGGAATGCAATTCAGACAAAACGAACAACCTTCCAAATAGTGCCAAGGATTTTCTTAAGCTGATGTCTAATATGATGATGCTTTCAAATGGAGAATAAAGGCTGATGTATGTTTTTAAGAAATCAGAAGTCACTATAAAATGAAAGCCTTGACGGAAACCCTGCTAGTTCCAACTACTGTGATTTTACCCAGATGTATTCTTGATTTTCTGAGTGGTGCTTACTGAAATGTCAGGTGGGCTGGGTGTATTTCATGCTAGCTTTGTGGATGATTTGACTGCATTTGTTATTTGCTTGGGGAGCACCAGTGGAGTATCAGTTAAAGCTCAAAGGCAGTACTAATGTGCATGTACAGTTGGTGATTTTTGTCAAAAGTGCTATTCAAGTCTAATTTACAAACCAAAAGTACAAAGAAGAAGAGTGTGATACCACGTAAATACTATTTCCTTGGTAGGATAATTAGCTGGGAACTATTAATTGTCCTTTTAAATAACCTAGATTTGAATAAGTCTATTTTGAAATTAGTTGCTTTAGAGTTATCTAAGGTTTAGAGAATGTAAATAGAAAGTCTTCATATGAATTTTTCAAAATAGTAATTACACATCAACTCAAAATGTGAAAATCCTTATAGTATTTAAGTTATAGATGGCTAGTTTTAAGCATAAGAACCTAATTGGAAAGTAAAAGTTGCAACTGGATAAAACATTAAGAAAAAACCATAAGTGTTATTGCAATCATTGTAAAAAAGTAGAGCATATGAATTTTTGATTCCATTGTATCTCATACATTCCATAATATCACATTAATGATTTTATAATTCCAAGTATCTCTATATCACATTATGTTTATGAACATGAATCTGAATGTCTCATTCCATTGAGGAACTATACCATTTTAACTAATCCTAAATAAGATGTTAATTTTGTAGTTTATGTCTAATTCAATAGCATAAAATTATTGTTACCTTTCATGTACTAGGCACTCTGCTAAATATGGTCATTTGCAAGATGACTAAGAGTAGGTCTGTGCTCAGTAAGTTTCTAGTCTAGCAAGGAAGATAGACACTTTCATAAATGATTGTGTTGTATGATAACTACAATGTAAATATACACAAGGAACATATTTCCCAGAGAAATTGAAGCAATTAGCTGTGCAAGTGTATAGGACAGGACACATTTTCTGGAGGAACTTAAATCTGAACTAAGGCTTAAAATGGTGACAACCAATTTGACAGAGAAAGAAGATATTCCAGGCAGTGGTCCTTCCATACGCAAAAGCAAGAAACATGAGACACAGTGATATGTTCTGGGATCCGGGGAAATGCAGTCATTGCTATCTGAGCTGCATCTTTTTAAATAAAAAAAAGAAAAGCTTCATATACCAGTCTTTGACACTTTTCAAAATAGTGCAGACTAGAATAGCCTATTTTTACAAATGCTACTAGGATATCCTGCAAAAAAAAAAAAAAAAAAAAAAACACAAAAACCCATATAGATTTACTTTAATGGATTTTGACATATGAACAAGTATCTTTTTAATGATATTGAAAACAATGCTGTAATAGTGTATCTGACCTTATTTGTAAACTTATAGTTTAAGATGCAAGAAATGTTGTGCTTTTCAAATCAGTTTTATCACTCAACAGCTGTGTGACCATGGGCAAGGCACCTACTTCTAAGCATCTGTGAGCTAAAAATGCCAATCAAAGACTTGTTTTGACTGTACCCCATCTAATGGAAACTAGCCAGCCCACAGTCCCTGTCATCTTTTATGTGGTACTATCTGACATTTCAACTACATTCATCTACCACTTAAGTTTCTAGCCCTTTCTGCCATGTGTAGGACTGCTGTTTCTCATTTGATTCAGCTGTGTAGTTACACATTAAATAAAAGTATCCTTTTTTGTTACTTGTGGGAATGTGTTGTAATGTGAGTTATAACAATGACTTCTCTTTGTTCTTCCATGGTCCATCAACTCCATGGTTTAGCTGTAACGAAGACAAAGGTTTGGACATAAAAATATATTTAAACATGCCATCAAAGCAGTTTTTCTCAAATAACAGGTTCGGAATCTCAGTTGCACAAGAGTTATAAGGTGACTTTGGGTAATGTTTTTATGTAACTTTGACCATATCTGGTAGCTAAAAATGAAGTGAATTGGCTAAGCCAGTCTTATACTTTTTACCTACTCCTCTGGAAAATCCTTATCCAACAAGAGCAGATACTGTGAGATATTATGTAGTGAGGCAGATTGAAGCTGTAGAGACTTATGTTTTTGTTCCATGTAAACATCACCCACACTTACAGTAATAACTCTCCTGCCTAATATCACTATGGGAAATAGAAGGGAGAAAAACTTATGGAGGACTTAGAGCATTCAGTATGAAAGCTAAAATCTTGGAAGAAAACCTACCAATCCAGATTTTTTTCAGGAGGACTTCCTGTATGTCCAGTGATCTTCAGGGATGTGCTAATATTAGCTTTCAACTCCAGGTAGTTTCTGGCACTGCCAGGACTGACCTGGGCATACATAGGGAGTTTCACCCATTCAGCAGTCATTTCAATATTTACAAATGTTTCTAAGAATTTGTATTAAAAGCCAATGCACTGAGTTCCAAAGAAAATGCATTATTTCTTAGAAACAAGTCACTAAATCAAAAGTGACAAGACACTAGGAGATCAAAGACTTTTCAGAACATTTCCACTTTGATCATTCATGCAACATTTGAACATAAAGTTCATCAATGAAATAGAACATTGAGCATCCAGCAGAAATCAAGCTAGAGTCTTTCCTAGTACAAAAGCTGGGTATGCTAAAGTTTGGATAAAGTTGTGAAAGTTTAAGGATTTAGCTGATGAGTTTAGTCTTTTCTTAGAGATAAAGGAGCAAAATATACAACATCTATTTACTTTTTACTGTGTGCCAGGCACTGAACTAAACCTAGAGTTTGAATTATTTCTCAGTAAGCAACAGATATGGGTAGCATAAAATAGAAATTTCTTAGAATATCTCATTTCATGTTTTCTCCAAACTCAGAGGTATTACAACTTAATGAAAGAATAAGCTTAAGAATTTAAGACTTGAACTCATGATCACACAATTATGGTAGAAACAAGTTGCTAATTTTAGGGCCATTTTCTAAACTCAGCTGTACTGATTGGGCATAGCCTCAGAA
The DNA here is from genome assembly GCA_004024805.1 of Geosciurus inauris. NCBI lineage: Eukaryota > Metazoa > Chordata > Mammalia > Rodentia > Sciuridae > Geosciurus > Geosciurus inauris. Next base: position 350,437 of record PVHX01000070.1, on the reverse strand, counting down.
TTTAGTGAGAAAAGATGTACAATTTTCTCAATGGATTCTTGGATTTAAGCATAGTTCTGATGGTGTAGAGAATTAATGTTTTCTGTGCACTAGCGTTGTCTCTTCTTTCACTCTTCTCCAAGAAAGAAACATTTGTTAATATGTCTTGTGAAAACATGGCATTGATTGAGACAGGTTAAGTTATTGTACCATAGGAGCATAGAGACCAGAGCATCACTCTTCCTTTAAAATTTAAAAGCCAAAAAACTCAATTTCTTGTCATTCCTACCTGAATTCCTTATGGAAGAATTTATAAACCATCAAGGATACTGTTAAGGCCTGTTTCCTTGCTTGCTGTATGTAGTCACTCTAGAGAATACTCTGGGAAATGGGATGGTGTTGAAAGGTAAAGATTAAGAGATCCTGATGAGATCCTGAGATCATAGCTTGTGTTCTCAACCAACTTAGTGATTTTGTAGTATGAATTCCTTGCACAGATGTTAGTTATTAAGTGGTAGTGAGCTGGGCATGGTGGCACACGCCTGTAATCCCTATGGCTGTAGAGACTGAGGTAGGAGGATTACGAATTCAAAGCCAATCTCAGCAAAGGTGAGGCACTAAGTAACTCAGTGAGACCCTGTCTCTAAATAAAATACACAATAGGGTTGGGGATGGGGCTCAGTGGTTGAGTTCCCCTGAGTTCAACCCCTGGTACAAAAAATCTGCTTCTTTATGGAAAGGTCCCTTGGAAACCCTGTACAGAGAGGTAGGAATGGCTTGGGTTGGCATTGAATTGGGATATCTCTGGATTCATGGCAGTGATACCTTAAAAATAGTGTACATGGTGTATAGATTTAATTCAAAATAGTATTGACAAGTTAATTTCCTGGCATTTGGTAAAACATTCTCAAAATTTGACATTTGTCTTTTAAACTTTAAACTTTTTCTGTCAGAGAAACTTTATTGGAGATAGTCAAGTTTATGTTTTTTCTTATGTTACTTCTGACTTTGGTTCTATGTAAAGGTAGGACTTTCTGATCATAAAATTTAAAATGTCCTTTATACTTATGTGCTTTAAAATATCAATTGTTGATCTATATAGAATTTTTGTATGGCATATGGTAGGGTCCTAATTTAATTATCTTCCTCTCCACTCAACGTTTAGGCACTTACGTCAACATTCCTGATTAGTTTTACTAGTTTTGAAATTCCGAATTTAATGTCTTATCTTTCAAGTTCTTATCTGCAACTTAATATACTCCAATGTGATTTATTTGCTTTAAAAATTGTGTTTGTAGAAAAATGGGCAAAATATTCATATACTCTTTTGGGTCATAAATACTAATGTTTGATGAATAATTGAGCGTATTTATTCTTTCCCGACTGATTCTCAAGGCATGAATGCTTTCCATGGTCATACTAACCACTCCAGCCTCTTAATTAGAAAGATTTTAAGAAATGGAATAAAGGAGCTTGCCTGTGAACTCAAGGAAGTGACACCCAATCTTGCCTTCAGAGGGCATGAATAAGCTCCGGTCTCAGGTTTTTTTTTTCCTTCAAGATGGTGACCTCTGTCCTATTGAATTTTAATAAGAGAAAAATGTCATTGATTCAGACCACCAGTGCTGGTTGGAACAATAAGAATTCAAAGTCATCCCTGTGTTCAATATACAAGCCAACTGTGGTCTAGTAAGGCAAAGATGAAGAGCCTAAAACTCAGAAGAGCCATAATGATAAACAAAATAATGGCATCAACATTGATTTTAATGTGCCCTATATCATAGGCTCTATGTGAAGTCACTTATATTCTTAAAATAACTGCAATTTTTTTTTTTTTTTTTTAGTGAGAAGACAGGTCCAGAGAACAAGTAACTTGTGTTTATGCAATCAGTCAGCATCACTGGGAGCTGAATCAACAAATCACAGTGGTCTAGTTAAAAGTTGAGGCTAATGTCTCAGTTTGCCGATTTCCCTTTCTTTCCTTTATCTATGCTCGATGACAATGGGTAGCAAGCTGACTGTGGTAATTGAAGAAATCTTTTACTGAGAATATCTATATTCAGTAACTGCTAACTATTAACCTCTGTTTTTCCAGCTACACTGCAGGAAAAATCATAAAGGCTATTTACTGAGTAACTACTTCTGTTTAACAATGATGGATTTACGGATGAAAGATTTTTGCAACCATTCTGAAGGGATTTTTATACAAGTATTTATACTTAGCTATAATTAGGATTGCTTTGATTTTCAGATATTTTCAGTATCTAAACTGTCAGAATTTCATATTCTACAAGGGGAAGACTATCCTTTATAGTTTAATAAAGTAGAAATATTTTACAGTAAAAACATGATTTAAAGGAACAGTTTGAAATGTGCTGTGTATGGCTTGTGGGCTCACTTGATTTATGGTGTGACTATTTCAATTTTCTCTAGGTTTTGCCTTCATGGTTTAACTAAATTAAATAAACAATTGAAAAGAGGGTTTGATTACTGGACTGAATAGGGAAAAAGTAGAAATAGCCAGTTGCCCTCATCCTGATTTCCCCCCTCAGGTTCCAAAGGTAAATGCTACAACTGGAGATGGAGGTGATGTTACTGTTTTAGACCTGTGCTATTTTGGAGTCTCCATCTTAGGTTGCTTGGTTTGATTTTATTGAGGAAATTGAGAAGTGTTGAGTTGGGTCTTGGTCATCATCTACACAGGAAAGCTGTGCTCTGAGGCCAATTCTTTTACTGATCATGTTTCTCCTTCCAACTGCTGTCCAAAGTAGGTCTTGATGCTAATTGTGCTCTTCCATAAACTCACATCTGAAATGTCCAGAGGTGTAGTGGCTTGAAGTTTGGTTTTACCAATAGATTTAATATTTGAAAATTTTACAAAATAAAATGACTGACTAGATAGCAATGACCGGGAGAAAGTTATATCCGATTAGTTCATCAGTTCAGATTTAAATATGATTATTACTTAAGCTCTGAATAAAACTAGCTTTTATTTCTATTTTTAAAATACAATATTTGAATGTTATCAAGATATTGAAAATGTCCAATACTTCACTCTGCATCTTAATTTATATTAAGCATTCACAGACACTGATTTAAGAAACAATATCTGCAAAATTAAAGGCATAGGTCTATGTAGGAGGAAGTAATGTCTTATTGGGAGGGATAGGCCTTTGGAAAACTGCAACAGTCCATTGAACTGCTCAGGTAGTCATCAAGGAGGTGAAGTGACAGTACTTTTCTCTACTAGTGGAAAAATTGAGATGAGAAATAAGAGTATCATTTCTTGCAAGCTGTTCTCAATATTTGGCTTTTCAGAAAAAGGAAAAATGCAGCCCAGAGCCAACACATTTCATCATTTGAGTTTCATTATAAAAATGACAAAAACTTACTAGCTTGGAAATATTAAAGGCAACATGATGGGATGTAGGATTCTGTTAATAGTTGTCACATCTAGAGAAATTTCAAGCAGAGGAATAGGGGAGTGCCAAATGGAAAATTTGAGTTTCTTAAAAATATAGCCCTCTTATAACTTTTTCCCATGTGGTTCTCTTAGGCTAAGACCTATTCTACATATGGAAATTTTATCATTCACCTTGTGAGGTCCAGCAATTATACCATAAAATAGCCTTGCTGTACTAACAATGGCTGCTAGACAGACTCCAATTGCTAAAGAAATGTTAGGACCCCAAATGACAATGCCTATACATCTACAGTTTGTTTCAAGAAAGGGATATACTATAGCAACCTCATTAAAAAGATATGCATGACAGCCAAAGACCATCTCCAGCAAAGGGTCCAGAGAGGCCAGATGCAACCTGCAATTGCTTTCCTTCTGTAAGGGCCATATTGGGAACACTGTTCTTTCTCATTAGAAAATGCTGACAGGGAACGGTACACCTTGGGATCAGAGAGCCCCCAATAGATGCTAGCCAGAGTTTTAGAACCCATTGGTTCCGTAGGCATATATATGTATTTTTTAATGCAACCAGCCTTTTTAATAGAAGACCACTCCACACCCTAGCCATGAGAGTCTTTGCCACCATCAGGTGTAAATCACCAATCTCACTGTTATCAATAAAGAATGTTGACAAGATGGTAGGGATGACCTAGACACACATAAGATTGATGTTGGAAAAAAACACCACCATTAATTGGTTTGTTCATGCTTTGTCAAAGATTAGTAACTTATAGGTACTTTAGAAGAATTAGGTGAATTTCAGACTTGATGTGTTAGTTCTCACTGAACACTTAACTGTAAACTCACTGGTCCAAAGAAACTATTCAGAAAATGTCAGATTTCTTCCCAGATAATTGGAAACATTGTTAGCAAAGTAGATACATGCTGCAATGCCTTAGCATTTCCAATATGCTCATTATATCAAATTATGTCTGTTTTAAGAATTGTGGTGTGAAAAGTACATCATGTTTGTCTTTTGCTTTAACCTAAATGTGCTGAATGCCATGATACTTCTAGAAAATAGCATTACTTTAATGGTGTGAAATATATATGTTACTATTCTCCTTGAAGCTTTTATTCTTTGACAGTGCATAGTTGAATCTTGACATCTTAGGTGAAGAATTACTAGTTTGTTCATTTGGGTATTGGTGTATGAGATTGTACCAGTTATAAGTTTATTGCCTCTGTTCCAAATTTATCCTTCATTGCCTTGTTTATGATTATGGAACTTTTGTTCCTTGTCACCTGGCACAGTGCTAACCTAAAAATGCCACAGGGACCCTGAAGGAGGAAGGAGGAAGGGTCCTCTCTGTCCAGGTTGGGTGCATGTTGCCTCTTCCTGCTATAATGGGTCTAGGCTGGCATGTAGGACTTGCAGTGGAGCCCACTTCTGGTGAGTTAAGCACGTGGCTTTTGTGGGTTTCATGGACACCATGCACAGCTTCCTAGAAGTGAGTTCAGGGTACCTCAGTTTCTGGTTGAAGTCTGTGGGTGCCACAGATCTTTCTAAAATGTGAGCTCCAAGGGCACTCCAGTTCACTTCCTGGAGCTTTTCCAGTGATGGCCTTTTGGTGAGTTTTCTGTCAGTATTTTCCGGGTTAGGCCAGATGGTACCCCACTTAGCCTCCTCCCAAACTTCAGCTTCCCTAGCATACAACTTTCTGTAAGTTTTTGTGGGCTCCCCAGAAGATGATTCTCTGCTTTTAAACTTGGTCCATTGACTTTGAACAAACTCTGGGACAGAACAACCCAGACATTTTCTTTATTTGATTAGCAGCAACTTCACCTTTTTCAATGAGACCTGAATTTCCACCCTAGGGAGGAACCACTCCATTTCCAAGCTTGTCCTTTCTTAGGTATATATCCACAGTTCTAGAATATTTGGGGGCTTCTTTTATTTCTTCTTAGCTAATAATTTCTTTTTTTTTATGGTATTGGGGAGTGAATCCAGGGGATGCTCTACCATTGAGCTACATATGCAATGTTTTTTAATTATTTTTTATTTTGAGTTAGGATAATCACTAAGTTGCTGAACTAGACTTGAACTTTCAATCCTCTTGCCTCAGTCTCCCAAGTCACAGATTACTGGTGTATGCCACTGCACCTGACTCTAATTCTTTGTAAAATGTTAGTTCTTTATATTAAACCTTTTCTGTTCAGATTAGGTGATTTCTGGCACATGTATCCAATAATGATGCAGAAATACAGAAAAAGACTAATGATTTGTATGGAGTTTGGAAGATTTTGTTATATTGAGGTAAAAAAGTTCCATTCAAAATAGCAATGAGATACATCTATTGGATTCATCTGAAAGTTACATCTTGACCCTAAAGTTATATAATTAAGAAAAATCATTTCTCTAAAATATTTCGAAGTCTTCTAATCTCACCCCTCCCCATAATGTAAACAGTCACATTGATAGACCTTGGATGAATATTAACCAGGGGCTTCAGAGGAATCTGATTTTATTCATGTGTATGAAGTTTTACACACCCAAAACACACTTAAAGATTCCCTACATTCTTCTTTGAGAAGGCTCAACATTTAAAATCTAAAATCTCAAACATTTCACTCAGCATTTGACACTAAAGGAACATGTAGACCAAATCACCTTTTGCTTCCAGAATCACTAGATCACACAAATACCAAATTAAATATCTTTGACATAACCAAGAGGTAAGAATGAAAAAAACTTTATAAGAAAATAAACCAGATTCTCACTATTTGAGTAGTAAAGAGTTAGCTGCTGTAACATTGCTTATTACAAAACAGTGAAGATTTAAAACTTGAATAGCAGTAGGAGATAAAATTTTAAGATCAATTTGACAGTTTTGATCCAATTGATTCATTGCCTTTCAAAGATTCTGTACCATAATGAAAAGTAATTAGGAGGGAAGAACTGGATACAGATACTTGATCATTGTCCCAGATGGCCAGAGAAATGATAGTCTGAAACTGAGACTGGCTGATACTGAAAGTTTCTTTGGTGAGAAGAGTGTCATTTCCTCTGTCATCACCAAAGTGATGCTTTTTCTGCGGTAAAACACTCTGCCTACAATTTCTCTGCTGTGTACACTACAGATCAGAACTGCTTCTCAGACAGCTGCCTCTGATGGCCACAAAGGCAGGGTTCTCAGGCCAAAACTATGCAGAAATAATTACTCCTAATTATTGGAACATTAAAGTGCACTTCTGATGCAACATTAAGGTTTTCCCAAGAGCCTAGTTTCACATTTTTTTTGTTTTTTACTCCAGAGAAAGAGCAATCAGGGAGTCAGCCATCAGCAAACCATTAAGTACATATAGTCCCCAAAGAAATGTTAATCAGACTGGAAGAAAGGGAAAAAAATTCTTATTCTGTACTCCTCACAAAAGGAGACATCCACTGTATTTTGCTTCCCTTTCTCATTCCCATTTTATTCTCTCCTTGTCACAGACGGAGATGATAGTTCCTCCTTGACTCAAACCCTGTGGGCCTGCAACTCGGATTTGATCGTCCCGGTTCTGGGTTCCGTAGATACTTGGTGGTCCTGCTTATCTACACTGCCTTCTTTGTTTACATATTGCTTAGTCTTTGTGTTTGCCCTTGCATGGCTCCATTTTGTAGAAGAGTTTCTCCCACCTTTTATTTTCCATTAGTGGAAATTTCCAGTGCTGAGGGTGCTCCATCTACTCTTTTCCTGTTCTTACTCTCAATTTTCTTTTCTCAGCCATTATTTTGTTGAAGCTTCTCCAGGTTTCCTAAAGATATTTGTTACCAATTCCATGCCCACTATTTACTGTTACTTTATTTTATATTTTTTGGTACCAGGGATTGAACCCAGGGGTGCTTAACCACCGAGCCATATCCCCAGCCCTTTTTAATATTTTATTAGAGAGGGTCTTGTTGAGTTGCTTAGGGCCTTGTTAAGTTGCTGAGCCTGGGTTTGAATTGGTGATCCTCCTGCCTCAACCTCCTGAGTCACCAGGAGTACAGGTATACACCATTGCGTCAGCTATTTTTTATTGGTAGTTATAGTTATACATACCCGTAGGATGCCCTATGCCATACTGGTACATGCACATAGCATAATTTGCTCAGTCTCCTTCCCTAGCACCTTCCTTTTCCCTCCCCCAATCCACTTGCTTTACTTTATAGATCTCCCTTCTATTATTAATGAATTATGTTTTTAAGTGGAATTCATTCAGGCATAGTCATAGCATAATTGAGTAGTTTTTCCCAGGACTTATGCATGCCCTCCTTTCTCCTTCCCAGTCTTCCTCTATTCTATTTCATGTCATTTACTTATTTCTCACTTTCTTTGTATTTACCATCTGATCCAAGACAAAGGCAAAAATGCCATAAGTCATAAAGGAAACAAGTGAAAACAAGAATTGAATTCAGGAATAACTAGGCTCTGGAAACTGCTTCATATGCAGTCATATTGTAGTATGGGATCATTCTATATTTAGCTTTGCTTATTGCTACCTTCTTTCTCTAAAAAGAGTTGGAGCCAGGTGCAGTGGCACTAGCCTGTAATCCTAGCACTTAAGGAGGCTGAGACAGGAGAATCATGAATTCAAAGCCAGCCTCAGCAACAGCGAGGCGCTAAGCAACTCAGTGAGACCCTGTCTCTACATAAAACACAAAATAGGGCTGGGGATGTGGCTCAGTGGTTGAGTGCCCCTGGGTTCAATCTCCAGTACCAAAAAAAACCCCAAAAACAGTTGGTAAATTCTCAGGTCTAAGTTCTCTATGCTTCATATTTATAATCAACATTTACTTTTTATTTTTGATATGTAGTAGTTGTACATGTTTGTGGGGTATGAGGTGATAATTTGATATATGTATACTTCATGTAATGATCAAGTCAGAATAAGCATATTCATCACTTCATCTGTATCTTTTTTTATGGTGAGAGCATTCAAAAACCCTTTCTTCTGGCTATTTTGGAATATACAATCCCTTACTCTTAACTGCAGTCACCCTGCTGTGCGGTGGGTTGCTAGTACACATTCCTCCTATCTACCTGTAACTTGTACCTATTGACCAGCCTCTCCCCATCCTTCCCTCTTCTCCCCAGTATTTGATAAGCACTTCTGTGTGATAAACTTAATTCTACATTTGAGTGAGATCATATGATTTGTCTTTGTCTCTTGTTTATTTTCCTTAACACAATGTCCTCTAGATGAGTTTAGAATTTTTGATGGTCAAACAGTATTCTCTTGTGTGTATATACCACTTTTTCTTCATCTACTTGTCTGTTGTTGGACATTTAGGCTGATTTTAATTCTTGGCCATTGTGAATTGCCAGCACCTGCGCGGGACCAAAGTGAAACCGAGTCGGCAAGGGAGCCGCGGATGAAAGAAACACCCACAACAATGATTCTGAAGAAAAAAAACTTGAAGCTCAAGGCTCGTGGCTCGAAGCTCGTTAGCACTCTGGGCTTATATATCTTTTCTACCCCCCGAGGGGCGTGGGAGGCGTGGAACTGCAGACCCAGGTGTGGAAAATGCTCAGGCTGCAAAACAAGCTCAGACTGCAAAACAAGCTCAGACCACAAGAGCACGGGAGTTCAAGGAATGGTCAGCACCTGTGGCTTCTTTCAGAAATCAGGGTACGGCTGGTTCTGGTAAACAAAGTAGCCATGCACCCAAGAATGCTCTCACAATTCCCCCTCTTTTTTCTTAGGGTCTGTCCTAGGTTGCAGGGACCAAAGAACACGGCTTACCCGTCATCGGGTCTATGGCATGGATGTTAGCTGCTGTAGCCCTGTCTCCAGGGAAGGAATGATTTTGGAAATGTACACACTGTCAGTATAGATGTTAATAGGCTCACAGGTAAACATCTGAAGTGCCAGGGTCAATGCTTGAAGTTTGATTTTCTGGGCAGACCCTGGATGAAATCATTGGGTGATACTTTTGCCTGAAGAGTACACTGATACAGTACCATTAGATGACCCATCAGTAAAGACTGAACGTGCTCTGGGGATAGGAATGGTCTTCACTATTTTTGGAAAAACAGGATGTGACTTAAACTGACAGCCCTCAGGTCTTGCAAAAGTCCCCATTTTTCAGACTTTTTAATGACAAAAATAGGTGCGTTCCAGGGGGATGTTGATGGAACTAAGTGTCCTGCTTTTAATTGTTCTTTCACCAGGGACTGAGCAGCCTTAAGTTTTTCCTTAGTTAAGGGCCACTGCTCTACCCACACAGGATCATCCGTTTTCCATTGAATGGTTATAGGGTCTATTTTTGAGGCTGTTGCTGCAGTAGCCCTTAAAAATTTCCCAGTCCTGTTCTATCCTTACCAAGCCTTATTATACCATCCTTAGCAGTGAGGGGAGTCGTTCTACCCTGTGATTTTTTTCTTATACCCCATCCCAGCTCATATCCCTGCCTTTCCATCATCAGCACTGTCTTGTCTGGAACATATCCTTGTTCTGTAATATTTTGTTGGGCCAGCTGCGTGGTTAGCACAGCCCTCATGGCAGACAAAATGTCTCTACCCCATAGATTAACAGGTAGATCAGAAAGGACGTAAGTCTGAAAGTCCCTTATGCCCTTCATCTTTCCAAGGGATAAACCTGGAGCTTTGTAATGGATTGGAATGATAACCTAAACCTTGCAAAGTAGTTGCAACCCTTTGAGTAGGCCACTTTGGTGGCCACTGATTTTGAAATATAACATCGGCCCCTGTATCTAATACTTCTGTTACTGGGAACGCTACACCTTTCTATTGAGGCTCTGGAGGCGCCTTAGGACCGGTAGGCCTCCTAGACTCACATCCTGGATTAAAGGGATTAAATCCACATCCTGGATTCAGTCTTCCCACTGAATAATACTTTGGTTCCTGCTTACATTGTTCTTTTAATTCCCACTCCTGTAGTCTCTTGCAATGTCTGGATATCCTGTTCCAATTGCAATTCCTCATCTTCCTCCTCATCCTCTCCTTTCCCTTCCTCGCTATCCATTTCAACTTCTTTAAAGGACTGGGTAGAAACCGCTTCTTGGGTGGATTCAAAGGTCTTAGATAACTCACTGACTTGTTCCTAAATCAAAACCTTTATCACTTAAAAGTCTTTAATTAGCCTCCGTACAGAGAAGGTGGCAATGGGAAGACTGTGGCCTCTCTGTGTGTAGCCTTTTCTGCAAGTCCGCATGGACCTGTTCCCAATCTGGAATATTGAGACCTTCCTAATGAAGGAACCAGGGACTAGACTGCTCTATAATCTTTAAGAAAGCCCTTATAGTACTTTAGCCCTGTACTCTTTTTCTTCAAGAGAGTTTTGATCTGATTTTCCAACAATTCCCTACTATGGGTAGTGCCCGTCTTCTGTACTATTAATTTTCCAACAATTCCCTGAGGGTAGTGCCCATCTTCTGTGCTATTAATTTTCCAACAATTCCCTGCTGAGAGTAGTACCCATCTTCTAGCACTATTAACAATTCACCCCCTACTTTCTGGGGTGTCTGCGGGCATTCCTTCCCTTCTTCTGATCTCAGTGGAAACTTCAGATGCCAGCGCCTAGTGCCGCAGCACCTGCGCCCAACCAAAGTGAAACCGAGTCGGCAAGGGAGCCGCGGATAGAAAGAAACACACAACAATGATTTGAAAGAAAAAGAAGCTTGAAGCTCGTTAGCAGTCTGGGCTTATATATCTTTTCTACCCCCCCCCCAAGGGGCATGGGAGGCGTGGGAGGCGTGGAACTGCAGACCCAGGTGTGGAAAATGCTCAGGCTGCTAAACAAGCTCAGACCACAAGAACACGGGAGTTCAAGGAACGGTCAGCACCTGTGGCTTCTTTCAGAAATCAGGGTACAGCTGGTTCTGGTAAACAGAAAGTAGCCATGCAAGCAAGAGTGCTCTCACAGTGAATAGTGCTGCAATAAACATGGGTGTGGAGATATTGCTTTGATATACTGATTTTGTTACCTTTAGATACAGTGGGTTGCTGGACTGCATAGCAATTCTATTTTTAGTTGTATATGGAATCTTCATACTGTTTTCCAAAATGGCTGTACTAACCATTCCTATCAAACCAACATTTGTTCAGTGTCAATTAGAGTGAACAGAGTGCTTTACCTGTGCTATTCCATTAAATTTTCTCAACAATCTAATAGAACATAGAAGTTAAATGACTAAATCAAATCTTACTCCAAAGTAAGATTTTTGTTAATTTTTATTTTTTTGTTAATTTTTTTGTTTAATTTTAATTAACTTTTGTTAATTTTTATTTGTTGGTTTTTATTTAATTTTTATAATTATAGAAAAGTTAGTGCTGTTTGTAACAAATAACACAATTCCACATTTCTAAACTTTTGAGATATTCACTGTTTTCTTTCCGTATCATTCTGTATGCAAACAAATATGTACACAAATATTCCCATACATTTAGGGTGTAAATGCTTAATTTGATAAAAATCTTGCTTGATAATATTAGACAAATTACTCTGAATCTCACCTACCCAATTTAAAGTATAATATGCACATCATTACTAATCGATTATTTTAAGTCTTCTTCTGTTTTTCAATAATTGCATGTTAGTTCACAATATGAGTGTGTCAAAAATTCATCTCTATTAAATGAATTGTTAATGTTATTTAGATAACTGTAATCTAATTGTCTATTAGTTTGTAGGTTTTTCTACTATAAGCTGCCTTGAATAGACATCCTTCTGTGTGTAATTTTAGTATTATATTACTAAATTATGAACTACTAAAATAAAGATTACTGAGACAAAGAGGTGCCTTGCTACATTTCTTTCCAAAATAATATGTGACTATACATAATTTTGTTAGAAGAGTATTAGAATGTTTATTTCTCTGTGTTCTTTGTTACACTGGATGCTATCACTCTTTTTTTTTTTTTTTTTTTGATACCAGGGATTGAACTCAGGGGTCTTTGACCACTGAACCATATTCCCAGCCATATTTTGTGTTTTATTTAGACACAAGGTCTCACTGAGTTGCTTAGCACTTCACCATTGCTAAGGCTGGTTTGAACTCATGATTCTTTTGTCTCAGCCTCCCAAAGTGCTGGGATTATAGGCGTGCGTCACTGTGCCTGGCTGTTATCACTCTTTTGATATTTGCCTAGCCAATGGGTAAAATTGTCGTATAATATTTGCTCTAATTTTTTTTGCTACATTCTTGATATTCATGGTTTGTGCGTTTGTCTCTTTGTCAGTCTTGTTAGAGATTTATCAAATTTATTTATTTTTTAAGAACCAATGTATTTTTATTACTTTTCTCTGTTCTTTTCCTGTTTTTAATTAATTTCTACTCTAATCTTTATTATTTTCTTCCTCCTTCTTGCTTTAGTTTATTTTGCTTTTCTATTCTAGTTTTTTTTTTTTTGAGGTATATTCTTAATTTGTTTTGAGAGCTTTCCTCTTTTGTACTTAAGCATTTACTGCTGTGAATTTCCCTTTGTCTTGCTTCAGCTGCATCCCATAGACTTTGATGTGTTGTCTTTTCAGTCGTGTTCATTTCTTGGATTTTTGGAAATACTTGATGTTCTTTTTGATCCACTGATTATTTAGCAGCATCTTGTTTATTCTGAAACTGGAGATTTTCTATCTGACTCTTTGTTGTTCACTTCAGGTTTTATTCCATGATGAGCAGAGAACACCCTCTGTGATTTCAATTCTTTTAAATTTATTGAGATTTGTATGGTTTAAGACTTGACCCTCTCCATGAATGCTCTGCAAGTACTTGAAGAAAAATGTGTATTCTGCTCTTGTTGGTTGGAGTATTGTATGTAAGTCAGTTCTATCCTATTTGTTGTTCAGTTCTGTATCCTGGCCAATTTTATGTGTTGTTGGATAACTGCTGCTTCTGCACCTTAGTAGTCATGCTAATCACTGAGAGCAGGGTTATTGAAATCCCTATTTCTTGGACCTATTTCTTCTCCCAGATCTGTTTTGGCTTCATGTATGTTGGAATTCTGTTTTGAAATAACTTTACAATCATTTCATCCCCCTGGACAAATGAGCCTTTGTTCTTTGTGTTTATTAATTTTTTGTTCTGAAGTCTATTTTATCTGATAACTAATATTAATACTCCTCTTTTTATTTTATTTTGATACTAATGTTTACATGTTCTATTGTTTTTAATCCCTTTACTTTCATTATACCCATATCACTATATTTAACTTGAGTTTCCTGTAGACCTGATATTGTTGGATCATGTTCTTTATTTTTAATCCAAGCTATCAATGTCAATACTTTAGGTGACATATTCAAACCATTTGTACTTAGGAATTATTTGCTATGATAATATGTATGAAATCTTATTTTTTGTATTTTTATTTCATATATATGAAATGAAATATTTCATGTATATAAAATAAAAAGATTATATATGTGTATATATGTGTGTGTGTGTCTGTGTGTAATTGAACCTAATAGCACTTTTAAAATTTTTTTATTTAGTTTATTTATTCTACTTAGGTATACATGATAGCAGAATGCATTTTGATTCATTGTACACAGATGGGGCACAACTTTTCATTTCTCTGGTTGTATGTGATGTAGAATCACATCATATATGCAGTCAGTCATACATGAAGCTAGGGCTATGATATCCATCTCATTCCATCATTTTACTATTCCCATGCCCCCTTCTCTCTCCCTCCCCTTTAACCAAATTTCCAACATTCTTCCTGTGTCCTCTCCTTCATTATGGATCAGCATCCATTTATCAGAGAGAACATTTGGCCTTTGGTTTTTTGGGATTGGCTTACTTCGCTTAGCATGATACTCCTCAACTCCATCCATTTACCTGCCATAATTTTATTCTCTTTTAATGCTGAGTAATATTCATTGTGCATATATACCACAGTTTCTTTATATATTTATCTATTGAAGGGCATCTAGATTGGTTCTACAGTTTAGCTATTATGAGTTAAGCTGCTATAAACATTGAAGTGGCTGCATCACTATAGTATGCTGTTTTTAAGTCCTTTGGGTATAGACAGGCCAAGGAGTGGGATAGCTGGGTCAAATAGTGGTTCCATTCCAAGTTTTCTAAGGAATCTCCCTACTGCTCTCCAAATGGGTTGCACCAATTTGCAGTCCCACCAGCAATGTTTGAGTATGCCTTTTACCCCACAACCTCGCCAACACTTATTGTTGTTTGTACTCTTGATAACTGCCATTCTGACTGGCGTGAGATGAAATCTTAGGGTAGTTTTGATTTGCATTTCTCCAATTGCTAGAGATGTTGAACATTTTCTCATATGTCTGTTGATCGATTGTGTATCTTCTTCTGAGAAGTTTTTGTTCAGCTCCTTAGCCCATTTATTGACTGGGGTGTTTGTTTTTTTGATGTTAAGCTTTATATATCTTGGAGATCAGTGCTCTATCAGATGTGTGTGTGGCAAAAATTTACTCCCAGAATGTAGGCTCTCTGTTCACCTCACTGATTATTTCTTTTGCAGGGAAGAAGCTTTTTAGTTTGAATCCATCCCATTTATTGATTCTTGATTTTACTTCTTGTGCTTTAGGAGTCTTGTTAAGGAAGTAAGGTCCTAAGCTGACATGATGAAGATTTGGGCTTACTTTTTCTTCTATTAGGTGTAGGTCTCTGGTCTAATTGCTAGGTCCTTGATCCACTTTGAGTTGAGTTTTGTGCATGGTGAGAGATATTGGTTTAGTTTCATTTTGCTGCATATGGATTTCCAGTTTTCCCAGCACCATTTGTTGAACAGGCTATCTTTTCTACAATGTACATGTTTGACACCTTTGTCTAAATGCAATAACTGTATTTAAGTGGGTTTGTCTCTGTGTCTTCTATTCTGTACCATTGGTCTACATGTCTATTTTGGTGCCAGTATGAAGCTGGTTTTGTTTCTATAGCTTTGTAGTTACAGTCTGGTGTTGTAATGCCTCCTGGTTCATTCTTCTTACTAAGGATTGCTTTGGCTATTCTGGGTCTCTTATTCTTCCAAATGAATTTCATAATTGCTTTTTCTGTTTCTATAAGGAATGACATTGAGATTTTAATTGGAATCACATTGAATCTATATAGCACTTTGGGTAGTATAGCCATTTTGACAATATTGATTCTGCCTATCCAGGAGCATGGGAGATTTTTCCATCTTCTAAGTTCTCGTTCAATTTCTTTCTTTAGTGTCATGTAGTTTTCATTGTAGAGGTCTTTCATTTCTTTTGCTGAATTGATTCCCAAGTACTTCATTTTTTGAGGGGCTACTGTGAATGGGGTAGTTTTTCTAATTTCTCTTTCAGAGGATTCATCACTAGAATCCTCTGAAATATAGAAATGTATTTGATTTATAGGTGCTGATTTTATATCCTGCTACTTTGCTGAGTTCATTTATTAATTCTAGAAGTTTTCTGGTAGAATTTTTTGGATCCTCTAAGTATAGAATCATGTCATCTGCAAATAATGATAGTTTGAGTTCTTCTTTTTCTATTTGCATCCTTTTAATTTCTTTTGTCTGTCTAATTGCTCTGGCTAGTGTTTCAAGGACTATGTTGAATAGCAGTGGTGAAAGAGGGCTTCTTTGTCTTGTTCCCATTTTTAGAGGGAATGCTTCCAATTTTTGTCCGTATAGGATGATGTTGGCCTTGGGTTTAGCATAGATAGCTTTTACAAAGTTTAGGTATATTCCTACTATCCCTAGTTTTTCGTGTGTGTGTGTGTGTGTGTGTGTGTGTGTGTGGAATTGAACCCAATATCACTTTACCATTAAGCCATGTTCTCAAATCTTTTTATGTTTTATTTTGAGAATAGTTCTAAGTTTCTCAGACTGGCCTGAAACTTCCAATCCTCCTGCCTCAGCCTCCCAAGTCACTGGAGTTATAGGCTAGCATCACCATGACTGGCATTTCTTCTGCTTTTGATTTCTTGGTTTCTCTTTTATTTCTATCCTGTGTGTCATTTGTACATGTTTTAGGATTCCATCATAATTTATAATGTTTTTGTGATGACTTTATATAATTTTCATAATGATTATTCCAGGACACACACACACACACATGCACACACACATACATAGTAACTTATCAGTGATGTCAAGAATTTACTACTTAAAGCAAAATGAAGAAATCATATTTCTATTTTGTTTCCTTTACTTCCCTCACTTTTGGTTATCATCTTGGAACATGAAATTATATTACCACCTTGTTTCTGTCATCAAGTAGGATTTAAAAACTCCTCACATCTGAGATGTCCCACTCACTCCAATCTGTTTTATTCGGTGCCTCCTTTAAGATGCTTAACTACTTGCTAGGTCTTGCTTAGTCTGCGAATGTGGGAAGATGAAGCATAGTGGTGAGTAGCCTCATATCATAGTACCTCCTTACATTTTCTTTCTTCCTTGGGGTTGGTGCTATACCAGGCTGCTGGACTCTGCCAACTTTGCAGGAAAATCAATTCACGGCTAGCTTTTGATGAATGGAAATGGATGATCTTATCCCTGTACCAATACTTCCCAGGAAGAGGAATCAGAGAGTTTCTTGCTTCCACCAAGAAAAGAATGGAAGATCAGCCCTGTTTGGTTTGTAGATACCACCCAGCTGAGAATGGGAACACTGTATGGTTCTTCTAGGCAAGGGAAGGAAAATTAACTCCTTGGTAAGACACTGGACTGGGGAATCAAAACAGGCTGCATGCTTCAATGGGGTAGGAGGACAGAGTGGAAGATCAGTTTCCTGGTCACATCACTGAAACTGTCACAAGCAGTGACTGAATTATGAGTCTTGAACTGTGCTGTGACAGATGCGATGCCTGACTTGGGAACTCTTCTTGTGAAGGTGTCAATTTGAATTGCCCAGTTGTGAAGGGGACACCCTATTCAATAGGAGTTTCTGTGCCAGCCATGGGGAGCTATTCAGTTCTTGACCTTGAGGTTTAGACACCAGCTGCTCGAGGGCAGAAAGTTATGGGTGCAAGCTGATGATCATTATTGGGCTACTCATACTTATGACCTTGGTTCTGCTTACTTTGAAACTTTCTCACAATAAATCTTTTGATGTTTATACCTATATAATAAATGTGCTGAGCTTGTTGTGTGTCACTGCTTCCCTACCAGGGTTGTTAGTAATCCACTGTGCCTGGCTTTTTCTCTATTTATGTGTCTATTTCTTTTCTCTATCCTCTCACCACCAAGGACCTGATTTAATGGCCATGCAAGATGCGGCAGAAACAACGTGATTTTTTTCCTCTGGTGTTTGACAGATTTTGGGCAAGTATTGCCAAATAATGTCTTCTGTTTCTTGGTCATTCTTTTCTAGGTTTTTTGACTGAAGGGGACAGACTTTTCTTAAAGTATTATTATTATTATGATGATGATGATGATGATGATGATGATGCCTATGGAAGGTTCCAGATTTGAGGCTTCCAAGATGCTCTGTGAATGAGAAATGAAAAATACTAAGGAAACTCATAAGCTTGGTCCTATTTGATTTTCTCAAGTCCTGAGATTCCCCAGGCAGTCTGTGGTCTTCTACCTTGTAGAGACTCCCTATGTATTTTTTGGTTGTTGTTATGCTCAGGGGTTTTTAGGTGTAAGAAGGAAGAACTATAAGAAATGGGCCTA
Source organism: Geosciurus inauris (assembly GCA_004024805.1). Classification (NCBI taxonomy): domain Eukaryota; kingdom Metazoa; phylum Chordata; class Mammalia; order Rodentia; family Sciuridae; genus Geosciurus; species Geosciurus inauris. Next base: position 332,452 of record PVHX01000070.1, on the reverse strand, counting down.
TTCCTATTCTTACTTTTTTGGTGGTACTAGGGTGCTCTACTTCTGAGCTTCATCCCCAACCCTTTTTTATATTTTGAGACAGTCTCGCCAGGCTCACCTTGAACTTGCAATCCTCCTGCCTCAGCCTCCCAAGTTGCTGGGATTCCAGGTGTGCTCCACCACACCTGGCAGCACTAATCCGTTGTTGTTTTTTTTTATATATTTTTAGTTGTAGATGGACACAATATCTTTATTTATTTATTTTTATGTGGTGCTGAGGATCGAACCCAGTGCCTCATGCCTGCAAGGCAAACACTCTACCACTGAGCTACAATCCCAGCCCACTAATCCATTTTTGCTGGAACTAGATGAGCCCATCCACTTCACTTCTACAGAAGTTAGGATTTGTATATGTTCCAGTTTTCCAGGGACTCTCTAATTTACTTCTATTTTCCTGACATAGATATTGAATGCCTTCTTTTACTCTCAAAATATCCCCATTTGAAAACAGATTATACAGTCTCCCTAACGTACTGGTTTTCTCTCTCCACTTCATGTAGGGGATCTGAGCCTATTCTTTGCTTCAAAGATCTCCCCAGCAAAAAGTCTTAAAATGACTTCTAAAAAAATCCTGCTGCTAAATTTTACCTCCCATGTAAATGTTTCTAATCAGATATTTCATTGTTCTGTCCTACTTTCAATTTTCCCATTATGTATCTTCTTTTTGACCTCCATATTTCTAGGAATCACTGTCCTATTCTTTTAGGATGACTGAAAATCATTTTTAAATCACTTCAATAATTTTAAAATGATTATTGGTTGGAACTTGGGAGTAAATTTTGACTGCTGTCTCCTCCAGCCCCCTTTGCAATCAGCCCACAAGTACTGTTCATTCATCCTGGGAAACAGCTTAAGCATAATTTTTCTGATTTGTTCCTCTTCAGTCATTTTACATACCATAATCAAATTACATTATTAAAATGATCGTGCTGTTTTGTTAAATTTTCAGAGGGTTCATACTCTTCAGGATAATTTCTTAATACCTCTGTTTGCTGCCTGTCTTTCCAAGCTTCATTCCTTTTGTTCTCTAACACAAACCTTCAGTTCTAGCCAGACCTATTGTCTCCTGCTCCTTAGACTAACGTAATAGTAAATTAATCAGAAACTTTCAGTAGAAAAACTCAGAATTCCAATATAAAAATTTACTTTTTGGAAAACAAAAAATTTAATTGATCATCTAATGAAAAAAATCAAGGGTAGATTTTTCAAGCAGAGATAAATCCAGGCTTCAGGTTATGTCAAAAATTAATTCTGTATTCTTTTGGCTCTACTTTCTTCAATGCAAGCTTTATTTATAAACCACTTGCCTCTTCCTGGAGGAAAATTGGCTGCTAAGCATTTACCTCTTCCAAGTTTAGCAGTTCCTACAGAATGTTCTTTTAATAGTTTAGCCACAATCTCATGATACCCTTATTGTGAATGACTCAGTCAGGGTTATCTTAGGGATTGGGGGTGAAGTGGTATCCATCTGGCCTGAATCACCTGATCTGCAAGTAACAGAGGTAGAACCCTGAGAAAATCCTACATTCTGTTATGGAAAAAGGTAGAAGGTGAAAAAGCAGATTTCCACTACTAACACAGTGTGAGTTTCTGGAGAACATGGATTTTGCCTTAAGGATTATTTCCCCTCTCTCCTCACCCTCATATCAAGGCTTTGTCTATTACTGTACTTACCTTTTAGGATGCCTCTCCACTCTTCTATGTCCTCTGTTTCAAATCCACTCTTGATTCTTGCCTTCTTTGAACATTTTCTAATTGTTCCAGCTATCACCAAATTTAACTCTTTTTTTTTAAGAATAGCTGTGTAATTTTATACACATAAATAATGTGTCTCACATTTAGTTTTCACATGTATATGTGTATTCATGGTAATTAAATTTAAAGACTGTAAAGATAGAAAATTGACTATGCTTGAATGATATTTTCTTCAGTTTGGATAAAACTATGTATTTGCCAACATGTAATCGTGATTAGATGAAGTCATCAGAATGAAATTTATTTTACAATGATAAAAGACTAGGAAGTATTAAGTGTCTATTAAACTACATAAATATTATAGTATCCAAAGCACAGAGAAAAATCAATTTAAAATATAAAGAGAAGCAAAGAAATACAAAATTGCTATTGGTATTTTGAACATCATTGTTAAAGTTCCAAGTAAATTTGGGTATTGTAATAAGGTTGATTAGTTGATGTGTTTCTTGTATTTCCTCTTCCTAGAATATACTATCTTTTCATTTCTTGTTGAATAGGGATCGCATATTTGACTCTAATGTATTTATTTGACATTTTCTTTAGGAAAACATCTCTACGTCACACCATCATGCTCTGATTTCTTCTATATCTGTTACCATTTTTGCATAAATTTAAACAATTTTATTCTCAATGCAAAATAGATACACCTTTGTATACCCTGAATACTACTGTGTCCTCTGTAATTTATAAAGTAGGTTCTTTTTTTCTTATTTGCCCAACCCCCTCTCATTCAGTAAGGGTATGAATATTAATGGAAACAAATAAGCTGTATAGACATCCTTTCCACTCAATATACTAATGTTGAGCCCATAATAAGACATTTAGTGCAATATGTTTTTATAATAGAAATTCTTAAACTATAATTTTGATTATATGCATAAGAGTAGCGCAATATACAAAAATTAAGATTATTTAGTTTTCCCCCTCAAATCTTGGAGTTGCTTTCTTAGTATATGAAATTGTCATTATAAACATGTGTACTAAATATTTAAATATGTATATATAAAAGTTTGTGTTTATACATTATTTCCATAGTCTTTACTACTTGAGTGCTTCATGCAGGGCAATCATGAATATAGAGTGGGCTAGATTATTCAAACAAGTGGCATTTTCTACTGAGAGTAAATGACAGAGAAAAAGGCATAGGTAAGATGAGCCATAAAGGGGCTTTTAGGAGTTACCATAATCCTCCTTGTATATTGGATATTTGCCTCTTACATGCAATTGTTTGTTAGTTTGTGAGAAGTACAATAATTTTAATGAACCAAGTGTTTGAATATTCTTTCGCGATCTCATTAATCTTTAGAAACTTCAATCTGGGTGCTATAAAGAGTGCTGAATTGGGATTATTTTTTCATGATGAGGCTCACTTACCTTTTAATTAGCTATGCTTCAAACCATGGCATGTTTTTATGTCCAGGGGGAATTGACAAAATCCAGAATAATATTTTGTTCTTTCACTTCTCAAATTTTAATTAGAGTACCTCCATTCTTCACTTTTCTGAGGGAATATAGCATATAAAGTTGAAGTTGCAGACTATTAATAACCCATGTTTAGCTGTTATTCTCATACCACATATGCATACATTGGAAGAAAATGAGCTTTGCTGGGCTGGAATATTTCTTTCTTAGTTTTCTCTTCATTCTGTTGGTCTTTTTTAAAACTGCAAGTTGTCTCAGCTTTTTCTCCACTGCTCAAACTCTGTCTTCAGTTCTTTAAGTTTATGGTGACTTTTTGGCTATGCAACCATGAGCTGAGATGGGTCTGTCAGTAAGAGAGCTGTCTTAATACCTGCACTAACATTTTGTCTTGGTTCTGATATATTTTCCCCAGAGACCACTTTAAAAGTGCTTTCTTAAAGCGAGATCTCAGAGGCTAACTGAAAGCACCCCTTGGGCACTATAAAAAAAATAGTAGTGTCTAGAGAACAGATCAGGAAATATTCAAGTTTTATCATTGTTGTGGTTTAAACTGCTGCATTAGATATCCAATTACCATAGCTTCACCCCAAACAAATCAGTCAACAGCTTTTCTTTTAGGCTTTTAAATCTTAATAAGAAAATCAGAGCAAGATAATGGTTATTCATAAGTTTTCCAACATGTCAAGTAAGCAGGTTTATTTTGGGACTGTGATATAGTTTCAGTCAGTAAATGGTCATTTTTGATCTTTTTAATTGATGCGCACTAAAGATAGACAAAGCACCTTGCACAAATCGGGAAGACACTATCAAGGATATTTTATAATGAGAGTTCTTTGATTTCTTTAGAACAATCCATATTGGTTTACTTTGTAGGATAGTTTGCATTCTACCAAAAATATTGATTCAATGATTTGTAAGTGTTAAGCATCTATTATAGCAAGGAATGACATGAATGCCAGCACCACACTGCAGTTCTCATTTCCAGTTATAATAAATAATGTTTGAAGAAGGCAGATAAGCTATTTAACTAATTTAGATGATCAGTAGTTTGCCAGTATTTATTCAGGGAAATTTGCTATTTAGCAAAATGCTTTTGTTTTGCATTTGAAAAATTAAGAAAGTAAAAACAATACAGTAAGTTTAAAATAAATTTGTTAATTCAATTTGAGGAACAGTCATTTATTATGAATATTTTTTTAGTTTTTGCATATCCTTTATTTCTAGAATAATAATGATGGCATAAAATTGTTTTATTTTTATGCTTTTATTTGTAAAATAAAATAGTGTCAAACTTATACTATTTTACTGGGTTATTTTAATATATTTACTGAGGTATAATTGATATACCTCAATAGGTTAGATGCTTTTGATTTTGATAGTCATATTTATCTAGTTATGGTGTGTGTGTGCATGTGTGTGTGTGTGTGTGTGTGTGTGTGTGAGAGAGAGAGAGAGAGAATATCTAGTAGACCTTTGTTAAACCCAGAATCACCAAGATTTTTCTCCTATATTTGTTCTACAGATTTTGTAGTTTTAGATTTTTCACTTAGTTCTACATTCTACTTTGTGTTCATTTGTGTATGGTCTAAACTAAGGATTGAAGTTCATGTATTTCCAGATGAATTTCCAGCTGTACCTGCAAAATTCGTTAAAAAAGATTATCCTCTCTCAACTGAATTGCCTTTGACCCTTGCTGAAAATCAGGGTCTATATATATTTGGGCATATTTATGTACTCCATGTTCTGTTTCATTGACCAGAGTATTACTGTTGTACTTTTATAATCAGATTTGAAGTTATGTGGTGCTAGTTCTCAGCTTTATTCTTTTCAAAATTATTTAATCACTTCTAGGTCTTTGCATGACTATATGAATTTTAGTATGAACTGGTAATTTTTAAAAAATACTCAGATTTTGACTTGGAATCTGTATATAGATTGATGATTCTGTGGATGAATTTGGAAAGAACTAATAGCTTAACCATTTTAACCATTCTGACCCATGAACAATTCTAACCATATATGTTCATTTATTTATGTCTGTAATTTTTCTCAACATTGTTTTGTGGTTTCTAGTACATAGGTATTTCATATGTTTTGTCAGATTGATTCTAAATGATTTTATATCTTTGGTGAATAGAAATGCTTACAAGGATCACTCCTACTTCTTCCTAAAGTTGGAGGGGAACAGTTACTTTTTCACAATTTGTTACCATGTTAGCTGTAAGGTTTTTTGTTTTGTTTTGTTTTGTTTTTATAGAATCCATTAATCAGGCTGAAAGCTGTCACTTCTGTGCCTAGTTTTCTTATTTTATTTGAAAAATAGGAACAGATACTGGATATTGTCAAGTGCTCTTTCTGCAACTATTGAGATGTTCACGTTATACCACCACCCCATTTATTGTTAATATAATGAATGACATGCATTTATTTTGAATTATCGAGACAACTTTACATTTCTGTAATTCAATTTACTTGTTCATGACATGTTGTATTTAAAAACTTATCAGTAGAGTCAGTTTGCTAAAATATGTTTAGGTTTTGCATTTATATTCATGAGCAATGTTTGTTCTGAAGTTATAATTTCACTCTCAGGTGTTAGTGTAAGGATCACACTGGCTTTGTAGAATGAGTTGAGAAATATTTTCTCCATTTTAACTTTTTATAGATTGGTATTATTTCTTTTTTAAATATTTTGTAGAGCTTGTTAGCAAAAGCCCTCTGGACCAGGAGGGGGAGATTTTTAACAACAAATGAATTTTCTTTAATAGGTATAGGGTTATTTGGATTCTATTCTTCTTGCATGAGTTTTGATAATTTGTTTTTTTCAACAAAAATGCCTTTTCATAAAAGTTATCGAGTTTATTGTCATAAAGTAGTTCATGATATTTATTTATTTGTATTTCCGAAGAGGCTGTAGAGATGTCACCTCTGTTCTTGCTATTGATAATTTTTCTTATTCTTTTTCTTGCTTTGCATGTTTTCAGGTTATCAATTTATTGATCTTCTGAAAGAGCCATCATTTTAGTTCATTTCTTCTCTATTGTTCTTCTGTTTCCTATTTCACTTAAATTCAATCTGAATGTTATAATTTTCTTTTTCTGCTTCTTTGGGTTTTGATTTGCTCTTCATTAGCTTGATATTTAAGGTGGAAATCGAGTTTATTTATTTGGAACCCTTCATATTTTCTAACAATAATGCATTGTTAAGCTTCCCTCTAGGTACTAGGTTAGTGTCATCTTACAAATTTTGATACATGATATTTGGAATTTTTTCAGCTCAAAATACTTTATGATATCACCTTTGATTTCTACTTTGGTCTCTAGTTTGTTAGTATGATTTAATTATCAAATGTTTGGGGATTTCCTGAAATCTTTTCATCTTAGATGTTTTATTTAATTGTATTGCATTCAGAGGAAATGACTTCCATCACTTGAATGATTTTAGTTTACTGAGAGTTATTTTAGGGCTCTAAATATGATCTATCTTGGTAAATGTCTTAAGTAAATTTGAAAAGATATATATCCTGCTATTGTTGACTCGTGGGCTTTGTAAATGTCAATTAGATCAATTTGTTTGGTAGTTTTATTCAAGTCTTTATTCTTACTGATATTTGTGTATTTTTTAAATTATTGGATAAATGGTATAATGATATCATAATTGTAGATATGTCTGTTTTTCCTTTCAGTTTGCATTTGTTGCTTCATGTATTTCAAAGTATGTTATTAGATACACAAATATTTCAGATTGATGTTTTCTCTGATGGATTCATTTTTTGGCGATGAAATAAGTACTCTGAAATCTACTTTTCCCCCCACTATTTGTATAGCCTTTCCACCTTTCTTCTGATGTGTGTTATTTTATCTTTTTCTATCCTTTTAATTTTAATTTCTTTTTAGTATTTAATGTATATTTCTTATAAACATCATATTAGTTTTCTATTTTGGACTAAGAAATTACCACAGTGATTTAAGATAGTATATACTTATTGTCTCACAGTTTTGTAAGTCAAGAGTCTAAGTAGGCCGGGCTGGATTCTTTGTGTAGAGTTTCACAGTGTTGAAGTCAAGATGTTGACCAGACTGATCTCTTGTTTTTAAGGAAGAATTTGTTTCACTGCTGTTAGCAGAATTCCATTCTTTGTTGGCATAGCTGTGAGATTGTTTCCTTACTGACTATCTGTCCTGGGAGGTCTTTAGTTTCCTGCTGCCTATGATCTTTTTCATGTAGCTATCTTTACCTTCAAACCAATAACAACATGACAGATTTTCTCAGTTTGAATCAATGTGAATTTTTCTTTTGCCTTCTTCTGCCACTACCTGAAAAAAGCTCACTTATTTTAAGCATTCATGTGATTAGATTAGGACTACCTAAATATTCTTTTCTTAGAGTGTGCTATGTTATACAACAACATAAGCATGAGAATGGTATCCCATCATCTTCACAGGTTGTGGGAATTTCAGGGTGACCACTGTGGAGACATTATTTTAAAAATTTGGCATACAGCACCTAGTTGATTTTTTTTTCTTTTAATCAAACTTAACAATCTTTGCCTTTTATTTGGGCGATTAGACATTACATTTGATTTAATTATTGATATGGCAAAGTTTAGACCAATTATCTTTTTTGCTCATGTGTTTCTTGTTCCTTTTATCTTCTTTTTTAAAATTTTCTTTTGTATGATTCAATTTATTGCTATATTCGATGTTTAACATATAATCCTGTCTTGCTGTTTCAGTGATTGTTTCATATACTACCTTTAAGTGATATCATACACCTTCATCTACAGCAGCAGCATCTTTAAGAGTTTATTTTTCTTCCTCCACAACAGCAGCATCTCATAATAGTTTCTTTCTCCCCTTCTGAAATTTATAGTATTATTGCCATTCATACATTTCACTTTCACAAGTTATAAACTCCACCGTATGTTATTACTTATTGAAAAATAATATGTAGATAAGTATTTAGATAAAGTCATTTATATTAAAATTCAAGATATTTAGCTAAAAATCACTTATTTGCTCTTATCATTACCATCATATTTTTTGTGTGTGTTGATTCTTATTCATAGTTCTATCATCCTTTTCTTTCAGTTTTAAGGAAATTTTAAACATTTTTTTGTAATGTTAACTCTTCTGAGATGAATTCTATTATCATTTTTACATCTGAAAACGTCTTCATCTTTTAAAAAAAAAAGATATTTCTGCTGACTAATCTTCTATTTACGTTTTTATTCTTCTTTTCCCCCAATACTTTTTGTTGCTTTGTTATCTTCTACTTTGCATTCTTTTGGGATATGAAATCTGTTCTCTGCCTTATTCTTGTAATATAAACATTTCTTTGGAGGCTTTGAAGATTTTCTCTTTTTAAAGCTATTTTGAACAAATTAATTACAGTGCCTGCATGTAATTTCTTTAGTGTTTATTGGACTTTTTATTAATGAAGATTTGAGGGTTCATGAATTTTTAGTTTTTATCAAATTTTGAAAAATTTCACCCATTATTTATTCAAATATTTTTCTGTCACCTCTTTACCTTCTTTGAGAGTTTCAATTACACAAAAATTAAGCCTCTTAAGATGTCCTGAAACTTCCTGATTTTCTTTTAATTTTAAAAAATACTCCATAAATATTAACAATTTTGTATGTGTGGTGTCATAATTGTGCTCTAATCAGCTTAATCTCTATGAAATACAAAAAATTGCTTGATGGTAGAACAGGCAGAAGAGGAGAGAGAGAATCACAAAGCCTGGGGGAAAAGATAATATGATGTAGAAATGGATAACAAACTGAAAAGGAGTGGATATACAGAGCGCTTACAGGCAGTGACAGCTTGCTAAGGTCCCACTGAATTCCAGACAATCTTTGCATAGCAGTCTGGATCCAGTCAGAAGTTAGAAGCCATATAGTACATGAAATAGGATAAATTTCATATAAAAATTACTTACTATGATCAAAGTATAACATGGGTTATAAGAAAACTGTACATGGTGCACCAAAGATGAGGAAGAATACCTAGGGAAATACAAATCTGGAAGAAATTCATACTTGATGGAGACAGGTGTGATTCCTTCCATAAGTTTGCAGAGAAGCTGGTTTGTCCAGGCTGCTGGAGTTGCTGGGTGAGAGAATGGGCTGCATGCAGGTGGGGGTGCAAATGGTCAGAAATGGGTGGTTTGAATGTGGTAGCGAATATCTGGGTGCTAGTAGAGCCAAGAGGCCTTCAACACAGAGCCATGTAGAGGTGAGTGGGTGCCAATGGGGCCAGGAGGCCCAGAGATGGCTTGGGAGCTCTGCTTTCTTATGTCATTGCAAGACAGAGGCTGAAAGGTTACAGAAGGACTAGGTTTGGGTCTATGGCTGCTGGCAGTGCTCTACTGATAACTTCACATCCACACTGCTGAACCCCAGTCCACACAGGAAAATGGAGCAGAACCTTTTCCTTGGGTTCTGTTCCTCAAACACCTTGTATGTGAGCTCAATTACATATTCACTTTAAAGAGGTGATGCTTAAAGAGACTCCAAAGCTTATCTCAGAGTATATACTGAAGAGTGCAACTGGAGCAGAGAAGCAGTAGACGATAACTGCCACACTGCCACATGGTTTTGTAATGTTGAATAAGATAAGATTTTGGATTAGACTTTATGGTTGAGGAAAGTCCTAAGAAGGCTTTTGAGTGACCAGCCATCCATATGAGTTGCTGCGTTTTTTAACGCTATGGGGAAAATGCAAGTCAAATAATACCAATTTAGGGAGAAATTTCTTCGTAGAAACCTTCTTACTTCTAGAAAATCAGGAAGTTCTTGATACTAAGACTTTTTAAAAATACCTTCTTGTTGTCTTCTTTAGATACCTTTCTAAATCATGGTAAAGAAATATTTTTTAGTCTGGGAGATTAAAGTTCTTCCCACACTAAATTTCCATGTTGACCAAAGTGCATAATCCTGATTAGATTTTAACCAGGATGGGCCTATTTTCTCTCTGGATCAATTTTGTACTTTATCCCAACCCCACATCGTAAATCTGGGATTAAATTTTAATCTTTAGGTCTTATCCTATTTCAGAATGGGGAAGTAAAAATGCTACTTTAAATTTGTTAAGAAATTTGCTTGTTTAGATGCGTCTTTTGGGGCAGAGCAATGAGGCTTTAAAGCATTTCTTTTTTTCGTTTTTAATTTGTTCTCATTAGTTAAAGCATTTCTGAGAAAGAGAAGTTCAAGATTTATTAAACAAGTCATCTTCAGACAGAATCAGACTTCAAGTCTGAACAGAGGTTTGCTGTTTTTAGAGTACATCACTCCTTTTAAGAGGCAAGAATGGAAGCTGAGCAAAACACCCTAGGATGATCCCCAGCCACTCTACACAAAGGTGAGCCACCAGAGGGCTGAACTGACTCTCCTAATTTTGTTGTAGAAGTAAGGACATGTTTTAGAGCATGTTAAGGGAATATATCAAGCATAGATCTTAAGCCTTGAGGAATGCATTCTTTTCTCTGGCATATGTTATGAAGAATTTACAAATGTTAGGCATGACATAATGGTGCCAATAGAGCAAATTCTTATGCTGTGGTTCATGTTTCTGTGTTTTCAGCATATTGTTCCCACGGAGGGATGAAGAGTATTATCTAATCCTGCAGAAAGTAGTACAGCTGATCAAGACAGCTGCAGGCCTATGACCTAGCAATTTTCCAGAACTCATATTAGATTAAGTCGTGTTGATATAATATACTTGCCACTAAAATTGATATAAGAACAGTTGTGATATGTGGAACAGAAGGAGTCTGACCTTTCCAATTCAAGTAAAAGGCAACATGGACAAAAGGTATTTTATGACTCATTTATGTTTGTATCCCAATCATTGTTTTGTGAATCCAGTAGGGCAGGAACAGCACACCAGTACCCTCATGTGCTCTTACTCTTGGTATTTTCATTCTTAAATGCAAGCTTGTAAACCTTCATTTTCTCATAAAGCCAAATTGAAGTATTCTGAGAAAAGGACTTACGCCGTATGTTCCTTTAGCCCTGATCTTGTACTTCTTGACCTACTGACGTTCTGTGGATGGGTCACTTTATTCTAGTGGTCATACTGTAATTGTTTGAAATTCTCCCAGCTGGTCACAACCCAGCTTTCTCAGTACATAGCTCAGTGTCTTCTATCCTCCCAATCGTCGTCTGCACCTCTATTTTGGTCCTAGATTCAAGAGAAGGAATGAGAATAAATGTATTTTTCTCACTGGCCCATTATCAAGGCATAAGCTGCCTGGCCCATTATTTCAAACCTCTAGAGAGAGAGAGAGAAGAAATTCTATCCTTTTCAAAAGAAAAAAGGAAAAAGTAGATAATAGAAAATATAGATAAAAGTAAATTCCTAACCTCAGGCTTCTGAGATTTGACCTCCTCTTCAACTGTTGCATCAATAGCTGGTTACACTGTTAGAGCCATCTCTCCTTGAATATAAATCCTCTATTCAAGGACATGCTGCTCCACATCTAGCAAAGCACAAAGGACAGAATAAGCATTAGAGAAGGAAGGTGGTTATTGTCCTACATCTGCTTATCATTGTCATGCTTTTTCATTTTATACATGCATGCATACATACACTCATACATATATAGTATACACTCACATGTGTACGTATGATATATTTAGTTTTATTTCTTCTTTTCACAGAAAGACTATATATACTATGCATAGTCATCACTCTTTAGCCATGGGAATTGATCCTAGAAACCCATGCAGCTGGCAAAATCTCCAGGTGCTCAAATCCCTTGTATAAAATGGTGTAGTATTTGCATATGACCATGCACATCATTCATATCTAAACCTTAACTATATTTCTTAAAAACTAATACACTGAAAATACTTTGCAAATAATTGTGTCATAGTATTAGAGAATAATGAAAAGAAAAGGTGCATGGTTTTCAAATTTTGTCTGTGGAGTTTGCTTTATATTTAGTTCAGCCACAAGGTTTTTTTCAAATAGTTTGAGATCATGTTTCGTTAAGTCTATAGAAGTGGAACCCACAGATATAGAGTGGCAATTGCATAGTCTTCTAAGACTGGCTTACATGCCTGAGATTCATCTAGGAAATTGTGTGTTACTATGTTAGTAAGCTTTTTGTTGCTGAGACCAAAATAACTTACAAAAACAACTTAGAGGAGGAAAAATGTATTTTGCCTCATGGTTTTAGAGGTCTCAGTTCACGGGCAGTCATCTCCATTGCTCCAGGCCTGAGATGAGTCAGAGTATCATGGCAGAAAGGTGTGGTAGAGGAAAGTTGCTCAGTTCATGCCAGCCAGGAAGGGTGGGGGTAGGGGGTGGGGGTAAGAACCAGGGACAGGATATAGTCCCCAAGGGCATACCTCTAATAATTTACTTCCTCTAGCCATGCCTCACCAGCCTACAGCTACCACTCAGTAGTCTATTCAGTTATCGTTGGATTAATTAATCAAATGCATCCATTCAGTAGTGAGGTCAGAGCCCTAATCATGACCTAAAAGCCCCACCTCTGAATCTTGATGCGTTGTGGATTATACCTTCTACACACAGCTTTTTGGGGGCCATTCCAGATCCAAACCATAAAAGGTACTACATTCTGTTAATAACATTTGAGTTGCTTGTTTTATCCCCTATGATTACTACTACTACTATGTACATTCTAATGTAGAATTTTTCTATTACGTATTCCTATATATTAAATTGTCAGGTTTTAATTAACTATTTAGCCTATTACTAAGCCTCCACCAAAACTGTTCATATTAAATTTGCCAAGAAGTTTCTAATTACTATATGTAATAGACCTTTTTTTTCCCCCCTGCATCTCATATTATTGATACTCTTGACCCCTTTTCTCATTTATACTCTCTTCTTTCTTGACATTAATATCATTTATTTTGGATTTCTCTCTGGTCTTTTTGCCTGTTTTCTCTCAGATATCTTAGGTTCTAAATTTACATGCTATTGAATGGTTGGCATCTATTCAGATTATTTTCATATAAGAAACGACTTCAAAAGCTGAAAAAAATATAGATGGTCACAGTTTTATGGGTACAAAATTTCAAGCATTTCTTGGCTGGGCAATTTTTCTTCTTCACACTGAGTAGAAGTACTTGGAGGTATTTGTGGTTGCCTTCTTGCATCTAGAGTGTCCAAGGTTTCTTCACTTAAATATACACCTTGGTGGGAATGTTGGAGGGCTGGTTCACCTGGGATCTTCTCCTTTGTGGGGAAGAGAAGGACTCTCTTGTGATGTCTCAGGGTTCAGAAGACTAAAGTGTGAGACTCTTAAGACTAAGCTATAAGCTGCTTCTTCTCTTGAAGAACAGGCCAGAAGCTCCGTGTTGCTTCTGCTGTACCCTATTGGTCAAAAGTATCTAATGGCTAAAACAGATTTTGTCACTCTTGTTTTAACTAGTATGCCATTGACTATTATTGTGGTTGAATTTCCTTTAATATGCTTATTTACCAATTACTTCTTCAGAGATTTGCATATTTGAATACTGTTCATTTTTGGATTGCATGTTCCTTTATTTAAAAAAAGCGATTTGTCAGAATCCATTAATCCTTTACCTATAATATGTTTTACAAGTATTGTTTTCCTGCATATAATAATTTTCACTTGATTTATGGTGTACTTTGGTGTATGGAGTATAAACATAGGTTAGTTTAGTCAAATTTGTTTATTTTTGCCCTTTGAATTTTCTATCTTGCTTGGAAAGAATTATCTAAAGATTTGTGGCAATACAGTTTGCTAATAGCATTACAAAATAAACACACCTTCCGTAATGTTCTTTAAAGTAAATAAAAGAATCATAAATGTGTCACATATTGAATTCAGTTTGGAACAGCTCTATTATAATGATATATGGACACTAACTTGGAGGATTGATTAGCATTACAAGAAGCAGAAGCCTTTACATGAACGGAACTTTGAAAGAGGTGCTGTTATCCTTTGGGACTTTATTTAAACCAGACAATTCTTGGTTTAAATGGCAGCCCTGTGTCTTTTCCCCTTTGTTTAGGTGATATGCATCCAGAGGGGGAAAGGCCCTTCCCTTCAATCTCAGGTTATTCAATGTCAGCAGATTCCTGTCTCCAATGCTCTGGGAGCTGTGTAATTTGGGAGGAGAGCCCCATTCAGAGGCCTGGATTTCCCTTCATCTCTACCCTAATTTCACATTACCTTTGGATATTGTTGATTTTACCTTTACTGAAGTCTATCCCTCTCACCTTGCTCTGTTTCAGGTCAGGAGTGGTAGCTGAGCTTGTGCCCTAGGCTAGAGTCTGTCCTTTTGCTCCTAGGCTGTAGTCCCTGTTGATGGTTGCTGCTGGCAGCTCAAGGCTTTGATTTCTTTCAAGTACAAACTGATATAAGGCCCTTTATCCAGGGAGCACAAAAAATGAATGAGAAAGGCTAGTTTTGGATTATTGGCAAATTCAATTACCCAAAAGCAATTAACGTTAAGAAACTAGGCCTGTTCTCAGGAGACCAAAATGGAGACATTCACTAGGAAGTGACACTGGGTGCTTTTATTTCTCAAAACTCTACCTGGTCATGACCTAGAAAGAAATCACTGATCATCCCTTTCCTGTAATTGCTCTCTCTGTCCTGGATGTATATTATGCATATTATTTTTCACTTTCACAAGGTTCCAATAAGGCCAGCAATAAAGAGCCATAGTTATATGATGGCTGGAATCAAGTCAATCTGGGACCCAGTCTCAGCCCTGCTACTTATAACGTTAGGTCACTTGGCCTATTTTATTGCCTGGGAAATATTAACATAAATCTTATCCTGCACGATTGTCATCAGGATTACTGATAACACATGAAAATCATCTAGAATCATACTTGACTCATTGTCAAGTGTTCAATAGAATGGTAAATTGAATGTATTATATTTATTTAGGGTGTTTTAATCCATACATGGGGACCTGGCTATGAGAGACTTCCAGGGTTTATCTGCCATTCCTGTATTCCTAGAGAAGAAATATGCAGAATAAGGTTCAAAGTGTATTCCAGGATTAATTTAATTTTTATATCATGTATCTTTATATTCATTTTGTCTTCATCACTAAAATATACATGCTTTATATTGATGAAGATAATTTTTTTCTTATTCTATTATAGAACTTAAACATTTGCCTTAATCTAGAAAGAAGAAAACAGAGTATCTTAGATTTTTGTTAGCTTGTGATTTTCATCCTATATTTATAATTAGGATTTTAGGAAGAGAAGAAGTAATCATTTACTAAAAATTTTAAGTCTAGATCCTTAGTTTTCGATTCTGAAATTTAGTGGAAATTATCAAATTTTAATGTGTTTTCTTTGCCCAAACTAGTATTAGGCCAAATGTGTCCTTTTGTCCTAAAATTTGCTCCCATAAAATGCTCAGAAAGCAGGTCCACGTGTTCTTCCCCCAACTTCTCTGATCTCTTAAAAGAAGCATGCTTCTAGATCCTTTCTCTCTTCTTCCAGGAAACACCTTCTGAGTGTTCCATCAAAGATACACTGTCAGTTTTTTGTTATCCTTACACTTTGGCCTCTACATTTTATTTTAATTGCTTGATCCTTAACTGTAATTAGTGCTACCAGCTGTGCCTTCTCCTGGGCTTTATTGACACAGCTAAACCCATATGGATACTAGAGATACTGGGAGTGATCACATTTTTCTCTCCTGCACATAAATTTTTACCATCGCAATGATCAGTTGTTGCATATAAATATCCCATTACACAGAAAGGGTAGAGAGAAGGAGCACTTGAATATGGCTTGCTCTACTCTATGTTGTTATAGAATGCACATTTCTGGATTAAATGATCTGAAAAGTCTAACATGCTCAATAAAGAATATGACCTGGGACTGATCTGTCTTGTTTTACATTTCCCACTATTTATGCATATTTGGTGCCATTATTTTCTCTTAATATTGCATGAATGTCATATGTCCTTACCAGTCTCCAAGTGATTTGATGTTTTAATACTGAAGATTTTCAAATAGGTTAACATGGATTTACACAAATATCTTGTGCTTCTAAATTATTCTCTGTTATTGCTTTTGGCTTTCTCATTTATACATTATTTTTTTGTTTTTCCTTAGTTATATTTCCAGAGATTTCTCTTGTTCTAATTATAACTTTTAACTAATCAGTTAAATATCAGTTCATTCTTTCCTGGCTAATAAGTAATGTGTTGAAGGCAAGCTTCTCCTTTGAATATATGTATAAAACGTTTTAAGTTCTTATTCATTCCCTTTGCCTTTAGGATATGTAACCCTATTTCTTCTCATTGGAATTTATAGAGGTTTTCCTTGTGGCTTAACATATTACAATTTTAACAAAGGTCCAAAGTGCAATTGAAAAAAGATACATTCTCTTCCTAAAGTTTGCATGTATATTTTTCATTAGTTATAACATCTCAATTATTTCTCCATTTAACCTACCAAGTATTAACATCCTAAGATATCTATGCCTGTATTCTAGTATGGTACAGTTTACTTTATAACTTTGAAAAATATTCTTTTTCTATATACATCAGTGTGCATTACCTAAGAACAAGTATATTTGATTATGTAATTTCAGTACACTCTTTTATAATCTAAAAACCATGGTCAAATTATGTCTGTTGCCTGAGCAATGTCTTTCACAGCTACTTTTTCCTGCTCTAAGATGCAGTGCAGGCTCAGCACCTTGCATTTAGTTGTCATGTCTCCTTAGTCTTATTTAGCCTGGAACCATCTTTGGCTTCCTGTCTGGTGATTTCCACATTTTGGGAGAATACAATTCAGTGTGTTTGTGTATGTTTCCTCATGATTAAAATCAAGCTATGCATTTTTAGTAGGGATATTAGAAACAATATTGTGTCCTTCTCAAGGAGTCATATCCAAGAGCCACATGAGATTGGGTTGCCCTAACATTGGTGATGTCAACTTTTTCACTTGGTTAAGATGGTAACTGTCAGATTTTTTCATTGTTTATTTCACTACATTTCTATTTTTAGCTAATTAATAATTTGTGGAGACATTGAGACTATGAAACTCACCATTTCTTATTGATGTTTTCATACTACTTTTTCTAAACAGTAAAAGTAAATAATGTTCTCCCTCACATTATTTTTTGATGTTTGTCATCTGATTCTACTACTGTAAGGAAGAACTTACTTTTTCTCCATTCATTTATACTCTGTGTTTTGATGCTTGATAATATTTGGCTGGGGGGAGCCACTAGGAGATACAGGTGGCTCTTATATCTTTTTGATATGTCCCTATCAATCTTTAGCACCTCCTGTATGTCAAGATGTGAAACTATTCTAGCTTTTGATTTATAAAGGTTCATGAAAATGTCTCTTTCAGTAGATAAAATTTCTATCTTAATTTTAAAACAGCTATATAATTTTGGTAAATGGAGTTATTTTTGTTGTCAGTAATAGTACTCACCTTCTTGAAATTGTGGTTTCTTTTGTTTCTAGAGAAACAGTAAAAATGCAAGCACCAGTGAGGGTTAACATACTACTAGAAAATATTAATTCTTTGTCACACTATGGGAACTGGTTCTATTCAGTAGAGAAGATAGCTTAGTGAAGGATATTTTCATAGATATTTTAATACTACAGTCTTAGACATCATAAACTTGAAAAAATTACCTAACAAGGGCAAAATAATCAACCATATGAATTGATTCAGTTGGTAATATAGTTTATTTAGAAAGACCATTTGTAAAATAAGAGAATATAGATGTTAAAATAAAACAGATGTGGATTTGAGACCCAGCTCTGCCATTTACTAGCCAATAACTTTGAAGATACTACTTAAAATCTCTAAGCTTCAGCTTCTTCATATGCATAAGGAGCACAATGATAGTACCAAACTCATGTTTGTTGTGATAATTAAATAAAATTATGTGCCTAAACTGACCCCTAACACATGCAAATCTTCAATAAATATCAATTATTATAGACACTTCTGTTATTGATAATAAAGTAAAAATTGTAAAGCAATCATTTTGTCTGCTTAGCATTGCTCTCATTCATTCATTTAGTAATCAAATCAAAAATTGGTTGAGTTTCTTTCTTCTAGGCTGTGTGTTTAGTACTGGAGTAATATGAGAGAACAAATGGACATAATTCCCATTCTCAGAGTTCACATTACAGTATTGAGGACAAATAATTGTTTGACTTGTTCTTTCTTTGTTGAGTTTAAATTTTTAAAAATTAAATTAAAACAACAGTCTTAGAAGTATGTAAGACATAACATACCGTAATTATTATAATAATCCTCATGTAACTACCTTCCCAGTCAGGAAATAGCACATTCCTGTTCTGAGTGCTCCTTCTTGATTTCTCATCTTTTTCCTCTCTAATGGACATAATGGTTATCCTAAATTTTATGATTAAAATGTATGTATCCTTTTTTGTGTAATCATTTATCTATGCTTCCTTAGATTATAATGTCTATTTTGCTTGTGTTTGAATTTCACCTGAATGGAATCATAATGTTTGTGTTCTTTTGTCTTGCTTTATGTGTACATGCCTATAATCTTTCCCTCTGTAACATTATCCTGAGAAGAGTCATCTGTATTGCTCTTTCTTTTTTGATTGCTGTAGTTGGTGTATATTTACAGTGTTGTGGAATACTATAAACTATGCCTGAACATTCTAGTACCTATCTGGCACATTTATGCTTTTCTTCCTTTGGGTATACCTTGAAGTGGAATTGTTGCATTATATGATAAACACATCTTTGTATTTAGTAGATAGTGGCAAATACCTTTTGAAGTAGTTGTAGCAAAATATACTCACGTCTGTGATTTGTAATGTTTTATGAAAAATATTAAAACTTGAAATGTACCAAATGAATTCATCAGGGAACCAAGTTGGATTTGTTATGGTTTATATATATGTGTACTTTCTGCTCCTTTCTTCCCTCTTTTTTTCATGTGACCTAGAGATTCAATCTTCTTTTGTCCAGATTTAACATCCACATAAGCACATTAATATTATGTATATTTCCTGAGGCCCTTTTCTTTTCTAGATTGGTGATAACACAGGTAGCCATCTGCAGAGTGCTCTGACTTCCTGCTGTGCTACTTGCTCAACTACTTCAATTCTTTCAATAAAGTACGCAGAGGGAAAAAGAAGAGATGTTAAAAAGGGAGAAATTGGAGGTTACTACGGGGAAAGACCAAGGGTAGGGTTATTTTTGGTTTTAAAGATTTTCCTGCTGATCACCACAGGTAGTAACATGTAAAGGTTTGCGACCCTTTAGATTTGACAGTAATTATAATAAGACTATGGAGTTTACTCTTTCCACTATAGTCATCTGGAGCCCCACATGATGTTTGATCTCTCCATTTATTCCTGACGGTAATGCCAACTGCTGTAACAAACCAACTACTCTATTTTATTTGCCTCACTTAGGTGACTTGCATTTCTGAGGATCTAGAACAAGGTGACAACCATGTCACTATATTTTTACCCACTGGAGAATGGTTCCCCATGTCAATTTTTTATAACTTTCTCCACTATTTTAAGATTTTTCTTATATGTACATCCACATTTGGAAAATTTAGAAATTTCTAGACTTCAGGGCATATAGACTGTTCATTAACTGTGCTCTATGCATACTCCTTCCTCCTATACTAATCAAAATATGATAGTGTAGCTCCTTTATATGTCTAACACCATGTTCTAGTCCCTTAGTGTACAAACAGCAAATTATTATAAGAGAATCAACATCCTCTAATGGCTAGAAGCTCCCATCCCAAACTACAGAAATACAATGTTTTTTGTTTGTTTGTTTTTTCAGAGAAATTATACAAAAACCTCAGGCAATAAAATTTTAATCAAAGAAAAATGGAGAATCTAATTATTATGTATATAACCATAGTGTCATGATATTCCTAAAGAGACAGTGAAAAGTAAACATACATAAATGTCAAAAGCAGGATTGATTTTACCATTATAATTTAATTTATTTATCAGAGGCTGAACTTTGTTTTTCAATAACATTCAAGATGTCCTTTACCCTCTAAGTCAGCTAACTCATAGTTTTGATTTAGGACACAAAATATATGAAAGTAAAATGTGTGTGTGTGTGTGTGTGTGTGTGTTGGGGGGAGCATGTGTGTATGTACTAAAGCATGTGGATACCATGTGCATATGAGTGGGCACACATAGGGATTTTATTCCAAAGATTCTTTTAGATGTTGGCTCAAGCAATGAGAATATAAAGGATTATGAAAAAACTTTATTACAATAAGACTATGTCATAATTTAACTGTGTATCTCAGAACTAATTCTTTTCCTGGTAGAATAATTAACACAGTAATTATAAGACAAGAGAAATGAACTTTAAGTTTCAAAATTTTTCACAAAAGTTATTATTTTTCATGAAAGGGTAAGAGCGGAAATTTTCACTTTCGTAATTAAAGGCTGTGTGATAGTTATGTGGCACCAACTATGCATTTAAAGCTTTGTGCTTGTAGTTTTCATTGGCTACCAGTAGATGGCAGATTTATTTCCTTTATCATTAGGACAGCTGCATCTTAGTTCTATTCCAAGGAACAGACAGAGAATAAAACAAAAATCTATCATGTGTTTAATGTTTTGTTGGAAAATTATAGCCTTATTTAGCTTATAAAATTTATCTGTAGTGATTATCATAAACAGATATTTGGAATATGGTGCTTTGGATCTGCTTGGGAAGTTGAACTAGATCATGTGTGCCTAGGTATTACCTATAAAGGTATAATTTGTAAGGGTGTTTTTGGGGGCTAGGTCAAGCTAGAAGGGAATTTATTGTTAACCAGGAATTAATTTGTATAGAGGTCTGGGCAAGAAAAGAAATGAAACTGAAATCAATCCAACCGTGAAAGACAAAGGCTGAGAAACACTGAAGTGTCCAGAAGGAAATCAGGCGACCCAGCTGTGAAGAGTTAAACAGATTATCCAAAGTACAGAACATTATGACTGATGCCTACTGAGGTCAAATATGGGGTCAAAATATTTAGATCTAAGTCCATGCACACTGTATTAGTCTCCTGTTGCTGCTGTAACAAATTACCACAAGTGTAGTCACTTGAAACAATACATATTTATTATCTTGTAGTTTTGGAGAACAGAAGTTCAAAATGGGTCTTAACTAATTCAACATGTCAGCAGGACTGAGTTCTTTTCTAGTGGCTCTAGGGAAGAACTTATTTACTTGTCTCTCTCCAGTTTTTAGAGGATGCCCTCTTACTTGAGATTACGACCCCCTTCCATCTTTAAACCCAGTAATGATATGTTGCATCATTGTCAACTGCATCATTCTGAGTCTTGCTTCCTGCTCCCCTTTCACCTGTAAGGACCTCGTTATTACCTTGCACACTCTTAGATAATACAGAATATTTCTCTCATATTTGAGAATATTTGCCATGCAACAAAACATGTCCACAGGTTTTAGGGCCCAAGATATGGTCATCTCTGGGGCTACTGTTCTCCATACTATGGACACTGAGCATCTTTCACACTCACATACGAGGCTGGGATAGAGAATATTTTCTTAAAACTAGTAAAAGCAAACCAGTACCAAATAAACACACAAGTCTATGAATATATCTGTTTATATAATCTGCTGGCTAATTATCTTGTAGTTTTGGAGAACAGAAGTTCAAAGTGATAATAATTAGAAAAGAAGAAGGACTGATTTGGGCTACTATTTTGCAAGTTATTCAAGGGAAGTCATGAAGTTTGTGTAATTGTCTTTTATTCTTTCAAGTACAAAGCATCTTTTCCATAGTTCTGATAATACTTTTTATTCCTGTGCTGTATTTATTTCTCTTGAAATAAATAATCATGATTAAAAATCATGGCCTTGCTCATGGTTTACTTAATATTATTCACTTATTACATGGTTTACTTAATATTATTTACTTATTACTTTACTTATTTAATTTACTATTTTATATAATTATTAATTTAGTTATTAAAGTATTTGCTTACTATTGCATTTTAAATTCAAGTTAGGTAGGTAAAAGATTATTTGGTTGTTGAAACAGTCTCAACTCTGCTTTTGCTAATATATTCTATCAGATTACTGTGACATCTATGTAGTTTCAATAGCTAAGGAATATTGTCAAGTAATATTCCTGTAAATTAATAGACAGCCAAGCGAGAGTTAGCTCATGGTTCATGAGCATCTTCTATTTCACTGGTTTCCAGATCTACCTCTATGATAGAATTATCTGGGGGAATTTTAAGAAATAGTATACTTGGAGTTTACTCTAAATCAATAAGTTAAAATTCCCTGGAGTGGGCACTGAGCTTGAATATTTGAAAGCTCCCTAGATGTTTTGAATGTGCAGTCCCAGTTAAGAACCATGCTCTGTAGATATTTCCCCCTAATTTTTCATTCTTGTGTTGTCTGCCTTTCTTTCTTCGTACTATAGGCTTGGCTGAAAGATTACCTTTTCTGAATAAGACAGAGTTAATTGGAAGCTTCTGTTTTTATTGAAGTTGCTAGGGTGTGTTTCCTGTGGAAAACTGAACTGGCTTATGTCTGACAGCAACTGCCTTACCTGTTTCTCTGAATCTACACATAAATAAAGGTACAGTCATATCCAAGCAGGTAACAATAGAGCTTTCTCTACAGGCACAAGGTGATTTTCAGTTACTCAAGTGTTTATACTTACTGATGATAATTTTATACATATATATTTTATATAATGTTATTGTATTTTTTTATATATTTATTTTATTTGCTTATATTTATGTGGTGCTGAACCCAGTGCCTCACACATGCTAGGCAAGCACTGTACCACTGTGCTACAGCCCCAGCCCCCTGATGATAATGTTTTTAACAAAGAGGTGCTGAGTTATGATTTCCATAAACCACCAGCAAGTTTGCCATTTCGTTAAAAGTATGTGTGCAATGTGAATCATTTGCATTTATCTCTTTATTACAAGAACCATCCAGATTTCAGCTACTTAGAACTGATTTCATAACAAATTACTATTATGTACAATGTTTGGACATGAATAATGTTAAAGGCTCCATGAGGTGTCACAAAAATTAAGTGCTTCTTGTGTTATGGCATCTCTGAATGCTATTTCATTTGCAGAACGTTATGTTCCACAAATATCTGGTGGATACTGTGCAGAGGTGATGTAATATTTTTATAGACAATTCTGAATGAGCATAACATCATATTACAGATTTGAAGGAGAAGGAAGTTATTTGACATGTTGGAGGACAACAATATAATTTTGCCTTTCATGCCAGTAGATTTTTGTGTGTCCCTTTTGGTATACTAATGGATTTGGTGGTAAACATTTTTAAAAATGTATTTTGAATATATATTTATATAAAATTAAACTTTTTTTAATAAGTTTTCCTACAGTAAGTCTTACTGAATCTCTTGCTAATTAAGAGTTTCTCTCTACTTCTATGGTAATGTTCCCAGAGTGAGAGCATAACGTGAATACATTTGATAAATTTGTCCATGTCTAGGTTTGCCATGATGCTCATTGTGCCAGCTGAGAATGGGCTTGAATATCGAACTACAAATTTTATTAAAAAGACACCTGACTGGAGTCCGAAAAGCCTGTGGAGTTCTAAGGCTAACACATCAAAGTGACAGGGGAAGAATTGTCTCCTCCTTGATGAAATGCCCTCAAAGCAGAAGGGATGCATCCTGAGGAAAGGGAGTTTTAAGGTATGTGTTACTAGATGAAGCAACATGTCTGATACGTCTTGTAGCTAAGACAATGTGACTGTCTTCCAGTCCCTATTTATTGCAGTAAATTTAAACGGGTAAGGAAGACTTTGTTCAAAACTATTGTAATAGAGGGGAGAGACTGAACTCATCTTCCCTGAAACAAAAAGTGGGAGAGCCTTTAAGCACTGGAGTGAACTAGTGAAAAAGTATTGGTGAGCACTGGTTGGTTAATGAGATGTTTTGAGTACATTGAGTAATTTCTCAGTTTGCAAATGTTCTCCTCTGTGAATAGGCCATTTGCATTTCCTAGTTAGTATCCATCTAAGTGGAGCTCCCACCCTTTGGGAAAAACTGGGGTATAGGGATGTTTTTTCCTTCACTATTTTCCTTTTAAAACAATGATTCCCAAGATTTTGAGAAAAACGTTTCTTTTATTGTAAAACTGGCAAGTAGATAGGGAAATATTTACATACATTTTGAGAATGTATGTAAAGAATTTACAATTGCAAATTTTTTAAAAAAGAAATGCTCTAAGACAGAGAAGTCAGGGGCCAATGTGAGAGAACCCTGTCCATAGTTTAGCAGAGCCAAGGGGAACTTTAGGCTATCTTCCCACTGGACTAGTGCAAAAGTCTCAAGGAGAGATGACCTCAATAAAGAGTGATCCAGACAAAAAGAGATGCATGAAAGTTTCTGTAATAAAACAGAGACCCAGGGCACTGCTGAGAGGGGAAGGGCGTTTCTTCATACTAAGTGTACATAGTAATTATTGAAGCAAAAATAGCAAAGTCTCTGTCAGGGCCAAGAAAGAGCAAGGTCCATGAAAGATCAATAGGAAGTAATGGCAGAGCTGAAAACAGGAAACCTTCCTATAGTAGTACCTTTCTGGGAAGTTGCCAGGAAGTTCAGTTCTCCATTTGGGCAATGTGGCAGCTATAATGCCAAGCACGGGAAAATTACTAGGTGCAATGGAATATAGCAACTGCTTGTGTTAGCACCCATGAACCACTGAAATCAAAGGGAAGTAAGTATGTGAGAGTGGTTTCAGTTTCAATGACATTTTTGGGAGTGAAATAATTCTAAGACGTTACCTTATATTTCTTCTGATTTTGTAGTATCCTTCAGATTAATGTAGTTTTAGAAGTAGTGTATTTTACTGAAAAAAAATCATACTTATCTCTATTATTCAAATAGAAATACTGATTTTTGTTTTGCCATTTACTTACTGTGTGATTTGGGGTAAAGTTACTTAAATTCTTTGTGTAGAATTATAGTTTGCTTCTGAAAAAAAAGTATCCTACATGATTGATATAAAAAGTAGAAAGTCCACTGCCTGATACATGACAAGACCCTTGAAAATGTAAATTCCCTTCCTCTATTCCATTATTGTGAATGTACAGATTGATAAAGTCTAAAAACATCAAATTATATCAATTTTCAAGATTAGCTGATGCTGAAACTTGACTAAATTATTTACTTAGATGGTCTCTATGTACAGACAATCTAGAAACTTGAGAAATTCTTCAAATTAAGATGACTGAAACACCTTAGTCTCAATTATTTGAATAATTCAGCTTAAAAGATGTCATATCTTTTAGCATAAAGTCCTCAGTTCTCAGCTATTTTGCATTTTTAGTCATACCTACTGAGCCAGGAGAACTGCAACAAAATGATTTTGGTTTGCCATTAGAATATTACTAAAGTAGGTCTAGTAACACTTTTTGAAAAAGTGAACTTTTAACATGAAATAAAACATCAAAATATATGTAAGAAATCTCTGAAACTTTTCTCATACTTTATTAAAAGTATAAGAATACTATGACTTATACATTGAATACCACCTTTAACTTTATTTGCAGAAACTAAGGAACACCTGAAAATATGTAATAGAAGTACATGATTTGCAAAGATTCATACATTGAAAGTAATATTAATAAAAAGTTTTATGAAAGCTGAGGGGTAAGTTTTGTGTTTCTTTGTGGGTGAGTATGTATAGGTGAGGCTCTAGGGTATGAATTAAGTCAACTTTATGACTTTCTTGGATCTCCACAGTTGGCATTTGAATGTTTTTGCTCCTCTTCCTGGCTTTGTGTAGCACCTGTTTAAGTGCAATTAATTTTGTGAATTTCTCCAGTAATTAGTTTCCGTGATTATGCTTTCCCTGGCATTCCTAAGAACATTTTAAATACTAGTATCTCATATTTTATCACACAGATAAAGGAAGAAAGATGTTAAACTTTTCATAGCTATGCTACTGTGCTGTGAGCATTTCTTCTTTCTTACATCCTATCTCTGAAAGACCAATTACCTCATCTGTATCTATTAATATATGCTTATATATTGTAGGCAGAATATGACTCCTAAAGATGTCCACTTGCTAATGCATGGAAACTGTGGTGATGTTACCTTATGTGGCAAAAGGAACTTTGCAAATGCAATCAAGATTAAAAGCCTTGGATTATCCTCGATTATCCAAATGGGTCCAATGCAATCACATGCATCTTTAACAGTGGAGAACCTTTCCAGGCTGAGGTCAGAGAGAGGTGACCTTTGAAGGAGAGTCAGAGAGATATTAACATCGCTGGCTTTGAAGATAGCGGAAGGGGATGTGGGAGATGGTCAAGGAATAGTGGCAGCCTCCAGAAGTTGAAAAACACAAGCTACAAATGTTTCTTTCCAGCCTGCAGAAAGGAATCTACAGATCTGCTGACATCTTGATGTTAGCCTAGTGAGACCAGGTTGTACTTCTGCCTTAGAGAATGACAAAATGAATTTACATTGATTTTAGCTATGGAAACAAGTACACCAGGGAGCCACATATGTAAGCCTGGTGTAAACCAAATGATGGGAATGGGTTATGCTACTGTTCCCAGATCAGCCCTTAAAATCTTTCCATCATATACTGACTCCCACAAGGAAAGGGCATACTGTGTCTGTTTTTACTAGTTTGCTATGTAAGCATGTGTTTCTTATTTTGTTTCAGCCTACTTTCTATCTGTGATATGGATTTTCTTTTACTTCTATCCCCTCCCTTAGTTTACTTTCTCAGTTTCTTTTTTTTGGGGGGTGGGGTGGGTACTGGGGATTGAACTCAGGGGCACTCCACAATCCCAACCTTACTTTGTATTTTGTGTAGATACAGGGTCTCACTGAGTTGCTCAGCACCTTGCTTTTGCTGAGGCTGGCTTTGAACCTGCAATCCTCCTGCCTCAATTTTGCGAGCTGCTGGGATTAGAGGCATGTGCCCCATGCCTGGCTTACTTTCTCAGTTTCTATCACAAGAATATTTGATTACATGTGCACAATATAGAGCTAAATAATGAATTCATGTTCATGTATATATGTGCATGTACATATATGTGTCTATGTGCATTCATTTAATATCAGTCTAGATAGAAATCACTACTGAAGCTCATATATATACATACACTAACCTGAGAAGAAAACACTTAAAAATAAAATAATTAACATTAGGTACCTTTTGCTTTGAAGAAATTTATCTTTAATATTTATTTATTTATTTATTTACTTACTTACTTATTTTGCCTGGTACTGGGGGTTGAACCCAGGAACACTTTACCACTGACCTACATTTCTAGCTCTTTTTATTTTTTCATTTTGCAATGGGATCTTACCAAGTTGCCAACACTGGTCTCAAACTTGGGATCCTCCTGCCTCGAACTCCTGACTACCTATGGCGAGCTATGCTTTTGATTAATTTTTCTCTGTAGGTCTGTAGGTCTTAGTGGTAAATGAGTGTGTGAACTTCTATCATTCTGAAGGTCTTTCGTAACTGTGGTAGATGTCACCCCTTTACTTGTATTAGGTTTATATTGAGAATGATGACAAAAATCCTTTATATGATTGAAGGCTACTCTATCTTTTGCCCATTAAATAATTCACTGAACATATACATATTACCTGCAAATTGTATGTCATACATAATTTAAAGAGAATGTAGACACACATTTATTATCCTACTCAAAAATACATTAAAAATAGCATGGTATAAAACTGAGTCTATATTATGCTTATAGTTAGGCTAATTTATCAAATATCTTTTTTATTTAAAAAGTACTGGGCCTCCCTAGACTTTATCATGTCTCATTCATTTCCCAACTCACTAGTATTCCTCCTTTACTATTTTGCTTACCCATATCCTAAAATAAAATATCTCGTATAGATAAACTCAAAGATTATGTTTAGAACAAAGCCTAAATATCTTGGTAGCCATGGCGTAGCATGGCATATAACCTACAGTATCTGTCCCCCACTTGGGAACTGAAAGATGACTTGTGTTGTGCCAGAAGTAGGCGTACTCTTACAGAAGTAACTCTGGGGACAAAACATGGACTATATTGAGAAATTTGGAGCAAGTAAAAAGAAATTAGAAGGAGCTATTAAAGAGTGCAGATGGTCGTTCATGGGGTTTTGTGACTTCTAGCATAAATAGTTCTAGAAGGCAAGCATCCAAGCCAACTGAGCTCAATTTCTTTTGAATTACCCTCCAGGAACAGAAAGATATAGGAGTGAGCCCTCTCTCCCATTTTTAGTTGGTTAAAATATAAACATATAATAGGAGAAGATAGAACATTAAAATCTCTTCTTATAATCCTTAGGTTTGTCTTTTTGTGTATTGTATTCTCATGGCACCAGATGTATTTAACTGCTTGCTTTATATTCCAGCTAAATAAATCGTGCTTTCTTGAGTGGTAACTACTCATGGACATGTTCTGATGACTCTGGGGTGAATTTACCCACTCCAGTGAACACAGTAATAAGCCAGACTCTCCATGCTGTCTTATATTGGAGCTAAGATACCAAGAGCAGTGCATTCCAAATCTTTGGAATTATCAAAATGCAATAACAATAATGCTATCCTTTAGTTGAAAGATAACCCAAAAAGTTTATTTGAGGATTATTTCACACTCTTTCTCACACACATACAAGCATTTTATGTATGTATGTAGATATGTGTTTATACTTTTACATATATACACACACCTGTTAACTATATAGCCACATATATTTATATAAAACATTTATACATGTTTCCATACACATATACACTTACATACAATACACATATATACCTATATATGTGTGTGTATGTATGTATGTATATGTATATATATGTATATATATATATATATATATATATACATGCACACATACATATGTATGTATAAGTATACCAATTTTGGTGGGTTTTTTTTTTTTTTAGGTGGTGCTGGGGATTGAACCCATGACTTTATGCATGCAAGGCAAGCACTCTACCAACTGAGCTATATCCCAACCATATATATAAAATTTTAAAAATTATATAAAATTTTAAAAACATTTTATGTTTTTAAAATGATATATTTGTATACACACAAACCAAAATATTCATATAGTCATGTGGCACTTATTCTATTTCTCTCTCTCCCACCTATAATTTTTTCCTATAATTTTTTTATATTCTTTTAGTTGAGAATTAAAACTCATTTTCTCAGAAAAGAAATGAAACTTCAGAAAGCAGAGAAAAATTAGATGCAAAAGTCTTGGTCTTAGGGACTTGGATATACTCAGGGCATAAGCCATGTTTTTGGGAGACTATCTGAGAAATAAGTGAAATGTTTCCAGCTTATCTCCATACATGAGACTAAAAAGTAGTTCCAGAGGATAAAGTAATACAGGAGAAAGGTATGGGTATCTGGACCCTGTGGGCCCATATTTAAATTCTGTGGTCAGTCCAGGGGCAGAGCGAGAACAGAAACCTAGGTGGGCTAGGGCTTTCTAATGCAGAGGAAATGTGTGCCCTTTTCCCAGAAAAAGCACAGGAATGTAGCAAGACCTAGAATAAAACTAACTGTATGGTGTGTCTAAGTAAATGGTCTACATTCGCTATACATTGTTCTCCTGGGTCTCAGCATCAAAGTGCATGATGAATTCCATGTTCTTGAGAGTGGAATAAACAGCCAGTATGAGTTTTTTTCTAGTCAACTTTGGTCCAGAAATAGAAAAATGATCCTGTGTGCCCAAAAGGATGTCTTCATGCAAATGGTGACTGAAACCAAGACATAGAATGAGATCTTAGGAAATGAAGGCAAGGGTCAAGGATAACCCAGTGCAGTTGACTCACCCATTTTGTCTTTGTATAATACCAAGCCCCAGAATTTTGATGCAACCAGGAAAGTGGGGATAACCTTGACCTGACTTATATTCAGCCTAAATTGAATAATTAAAAATCTCTATGGAAATTGATTTATAACCAAAAAGGTATATTTCTTAGACATCTGAGTTTATAGAGTTTAATTTATTTCCTAAATTTGTAGATTTCATGTTGAAATGCATAATCTATGTGGCAATGATAACGAGGAGTTTCACTTGGATTAAAGTTACCAAATCAGGATGCCCAGTTATACTGATTTTCAGATAAACATGTTTTGAGTGTGTGTGACAAATATTACATAATTATACTAAAACCATTGTTCAACTTAAAGTTAAACTTAATGGATAGTCTTCTTTTTTATTAGAGGTACATTAGAGGTAATGTATAGTTGCTAACCCAACTTTATTTTATTTGGGCAAATCAACTTGGGTAAGTTGTCCAGGCAGTGAGAACCCAAACTTTAATGGGTGAAAGATGTTCAAAAGTGAACTAGAATTTCTTGAAGCATGTCTTTCTGAAAAGTTTTGCATACTTTCACAGTTTGAAAAACATTCAGCAGATAAGCTCAGGTTGAATTTTCAGAGTCATGATTATGAAATTAGCAATAGTATTATTCTTCAGATCAGAGGGAGATATTTGTTAAGCTTGGAATTCAGAGTTACTACGCTCTTGCCTCTAGTTGTTATGCTATTTTTGTTTTGTCCTGCCACTTTATATTCTTTATAAATATAAATATTTATAAGGATCAACTGTGTGTAAGAACCATGGTGATATATGTACAGTGCATGGCCCATATTCTACAGAAAGTGATTCTTAAGACGTTTTCATCATTTCTAAATCCCTTCGTGTTAGGTTGTCACTTCCAATGTCCTACTACCTTCTCTGAAGGAAGAACCAAAAGTTTACTCATTCCATCATTCTTTCATTTACTAAGTACATATTCACTGAGTAAATCATATGATTGGCATTGTGTTTGGCACTATGGATATTGGGACATACAAAGTCTATGGCTCCTGAGGAATATAAAATCCATAAGCTAATGGAGAACAAGACAAAAATCACTTAAAATTCTGTATATTTAGTAAAAATAAAAATATTCAGGGGGATTATAGGTAAGAAAATAAGAGCACCTAACTCATCCTAAGAGAGGTTTTCCTTGAGAGCTAGAGAAAGTGTTACTGAATCAACTTTTAAAGAACCCCAATTTGGTAGCCAAGTAAAAGAATGAATGTGTCAGTCTTATTAGAGAGATCAAAGGGCAGAATATAAATATTGT
Organism: Geosciurus inauris; assembly: GCA_004024805.1. Taxonomy (NCBI): domain Eukaryota; kingdom Metazoa; phylum Chordata; class Mammalia; order Rodentia; family Sciuridae; genus Geosciurus; species Geosciurus inauris. Next base: position 301,118 of record PVHX01000070.1, on the reverse strand, counting down.
TAAAGTCATGGCACTTCTAAGTATCAAGACATAAAAGACCAACTGAGCTTATTTCAGCATTGCTGCACGGTAAGATGTTAAGCAAAGGCTGGTGGGAGGTAAGATTGGTGGAAACCCATATTATAGTGATTCCTGAATTCAATAATAAGGGATTTAGATTTTAATAGAAAGCCACTAAATAATTTTAAGCAGGGAAATAACATCATTAAAAAAGAGTATTGTAGAAAATTGACTTTAATGTAATAGGAATGAAAGCCAGATCAGATACCAAGTTGTTGGTCTGGCACATTAAGGAAACAAATAGCACCTTAAGCTATGGAGAGAGTATTAGGAATGAAGAAGATTTTTCTTCCTTTCCATTTCTGATATACCCTTTGCAGTTCAGGTAGAAATAACATTACAAGTAAAATTGGCAGGATATAGTTTCTGATTAAATAAAAAAATGAAATAAAAGATGACTCATAAGCTTTTATGTAATGTTATGTGATACAATAATGACTCAAAATAAGCTAAATTTTGGGGTGGGGGAGAAGCTCCGTTGGTAAGGTAATGCATTTATTTTTAGATATATTGAGTTTGAGATGCCTGTGGCACGTTAGAGAGAGATATCAAGACTGCAGTCTTGAGGGAATTCTGAGTTCAGGAAAACTCTAGCTAACTAGTTAGCTAAATATCTAGACATTTATTAGTCCTTAATGTTTATGTGACAGTTGAAATTTAGTTATATTATGGTTTGGATATAATGTGTCCCCAAAAGCTCATGTGTAAGACAACGAAAGAGTGCTTAGAGGTGAAATAATTATATTATGAAAGGTGCAATTAATCAGTGAATTAATCCACTGATATGGCAGATAGGGTATGGAAGGAGAAAGTAGGTCACTGAGGATGTGACTTTGAGGTTTATATATTGTCCCTGGTGAGTAAAACTCTGTTTCTCAGCTGCCATGTCCTGAGCTGTTTCCCTCCACCATGCCCTTCTGCCCTAATATTCTGCTTCACCTCATGCCCAGAGCTATGGAGTTGGCAGACCATGGACTGAACCTCTGAAACTGTGTGTAAAATAAACTTTTCTTCTTTGTTGTTCTTGTCAGGTAGTTTGATCATAGTGATGAGGAAGCTGACTAAAGCACATAAAGTCATCCAGGAATACTATATAGATCAAGATTAGAAGAAGGCTGAGCGATGGAGGACATGACAGAGACAGAGAAGAAATGGTTAGAGAAATAGGAGAAGCCATACAATATTTTGTTTTTCACAAAAGGGAAAGGAATTTCTGAGACAAGAAGATATGAGACATGTATGGGTATCAAAATACATATGAGGCTTTGAAGCTAGAATATTGTTATAAATCGTACTCATCACCTTTCCATATAATCAGACAAGTTTCCTGTTGAGAACACAGATTTTTCTTTTATTGAGTAAGGGACTTGAATATAGTTTTAAAGTATTGAATTGTAGTCTATGAAAAGTGTTGATGAGCAAGTAAAAAATAAGTGATTAATTATCATCCCTGATCACTAAGCTAGAGGTTGGACACTATGGATGTGTAATGTCACAAGTTTATACCAGTGTAATTTTTTTCAGCTGTACTAATTATTACAACTGAAAAAGGAAGTCTTTAGAATTATTCCAGTATTGAAATTTTGCTAAGTGATGCATAAAAACAATAGATTATTCAGGGCTTATGAAATATTTTTTTAAATGGTTAAGCATCAAGTCTGCATTGACTTTAAAGGATAACCCAGCCAGGCACAGGTGCATGCCTGTAATATTAGCAGCTTGGGAGGCTGATGTAGGAGAATTTCAAGTTCAAAGCCAGCCTCAGCAACTTAGCAAGACCCTGAGCAACTTGGTGAGATCCAATCTCAAAATAAAAAATAAAAAATGAGCTGGGGATGTGGTTCAGTGGCTAAGTACCCCTGGGTTCAATCCCTGGTACAAAACAAAAAGAAAAACAAAAGCAAAGAAACAAAATGGACATAACAGAATGCCAGACAATGAGAAGAAAAATGGTTTTTGAAATCTCAATTAGATCAAAGTGAGCTTAGTACTAAAAGCAACATAGTAGATAAAGCATCGACATAGCAATAGGATAGCAATAATTATTGAAGTTCAATATTTCAAGGATGGAACTGTTTTAAATGATGACAAGGATGGTTGGTTAAACTGAAGAACTCGATCGGAGGTCATCAGAGTTGAAGGCAAACAGTCGTAGAGGTTTTGAAATCATTCAGACTGATGACAGAAGTAGAATAGACATATGAAATGAATCATTGTATGTAAGTTTTTAAAGAACATAAAGAAATGTCCAGGAGCTTTGTAAGTACCAGACGCAAGGACACACTGGTATCACTTGACAAAATTCCAAAGAGTTGATATTCAAATGTGGGATCAAAGGCTAAACACAGAAAACAGATTTGGGAAAAGAGGAAATTCTCTTTCACTTTCTGGTTTGTAGGTCCATGGAGAGCAAAAGAATGGCTAAATTTTATTGGAGACATGTCTTGGTTAAACTGGTTTTTTTCAGGAAGAGTCTGACTTTAGTTAAGTGCAACAAATGAATAAATAATTTAGAGATGAACTAGGAATCCACAGTGTCGGGGTAAAATTAGGGGAGGGGGGCTTTTAATGTGGGGTTTGTCATTTGAGAGATTATCAAAGTTGGTAGACATTTTAGGGGACAGATAGATGAGAATGGTGGGAACACTAGGTTACGAGAATAATTCTATAAAATCAGCCCACTGTGCTGACCCCCGTATGCTTTCTTTCCTAAAAAGAAATTCATCTGCAGCCCTGCCTGTCCTAAGTGATCAGGATATGTCACATTCCTCAGTAAACTGAGGCAGGGGCAAAGGTCAGGCGGTCAGTGTAGGAAATTAATAGTCTTTACTTTAGGCATTTGATATTCAAGTTATAAAGGTAGAAAGTGTTTTTATCCCTTCTTTCTCAGAAGCTACACATAGGGGCTAACTAAAAAATGGGGGGGGCCTGAGGTTGTGGCACAGTGGTAGCGTGCCCGCCTAGCATGCATGAGGCACTGGGTTTGATCCTCAGCACCACATAAAAATAAAAAAAATAAAGGGGCTGGGACTGTGTGGCTTAGTGGTAGAGCGCTTGCCTTGCATGAGTGGAGCACTGGGTTCGGTCCTCAGCACCACGTAAATAAATAAAATAAAAGTATAAAAAAATGGGAAAAATGAAAATACCATCAATGACTTAATCTGCATCACATAGCCTGATTTGCTTGAAATATATTTTGTATTGAAGGAGCTATTCTGTTTTTGTTTGTTTGTTTTGTTTTGGCTTTTGCGTATAACCAAGATTATCTAAAGTAGAATTAATATATACTCTAAAAGAAGTTTTGCTCCCTCATTCAAATGTAGCACTGCCATGCCCTGACATTTTTAGTGGGGCATGGTGGTAATTGGTAGGGTGGTATGGTGGCAGGTATACCCAGCTGGTCACCTGCATGGAGAACAGCTTTCCTATTAGAGTTAATCCATCCATGAAGGACCTTTGAATGTGCTGCTTCAACAGGGTGGGTGCTGGGCTGGTGTATTCTGCTCAGTCCCCAAGTGAAGAAATATTTGGTTTACTTTTGATTCAAAGCAAGCAAAGGGATGATAAGCAACTGCCTGCACAATTGGAGCATATGCTCACTGAGCTGTTATTCTCATTTTGCTTTGGGACCATATGCCATATTCTAATAATTCTCAAATCTGGCTGATCTTCAGAATCATCTAGAGAGTTTTTTAAAAATATCAGTATCTAAGTCTTACACTCAAAGATTTTGATTAATCATACTTGACTAGATTATAAAGTAATCTAGTCAAGTATGATTAATACTTGAAAATACTTAAAAGCATATCTGCTTTTGAGATACACTCCCAGTAAATATTTTGGGATTGAGGATTACTGCTTTTTATCAGTGGTTCACAGCCTTGGTTAGGGATTGGGGTGAGAAGGAACCTTTCATTTTAATTCAGGCACATCACACCGTTGCATGTCCCCAAATCCCAAATGATACTCATTACTCTGTACCCCTTATTAGAAATAGATATTTATCAACTTGGTGAGCAAGTTTTTAAGGTTGAATTACATACAAAAGTGTTAAAGGTTAAATAAGAAAGTGTTTGACTTTGATAAGATACAGAATGGGGACCACTCCTTCCTCTTACACACACATAGTCCTGAAGATTACATCACTAAATGCTTTCTAACTTATTTGCTCTCAAATCACATGCAGCAGACTTAAAGTTCAGCTCTCTTCATCAGGAAATCGCTACAAATAATTTAACAAAAATCAGTGCCTCTTTTCCCGAAGTAGAATGGTATGTAAAAATCAGGGACAGGCTACTTAATCAAGAGGGTTCTTTCTAAGGGCAGTATTCATATTTCCAAGGTCTGGTGACATGTGCTTTAGCAACTCATGAGCTCAAGAGCATGCTGGATGAGACGAGAGAGCACGAGTTGGAGAAAGTGGATAAAACACAGGTTTAAGATTCTGTAATGAAGCTGAAGAATGAAGGATCTGGGTTTTGGACCATATTTGGTTGTAGATATGCCAAGGGTGAGAGAAAGGCAGTAATAGGAAGATCAGAAATGAAACAGAATGTCATGGAGTGAGAAGGTCATTTCAAGATTTAATTCTGCTTACATGTGTAACAGAACTATTTTTAAACATTGTTTAGTAGATTTCTTGGACTAGGTCAAGGATTCATGAATTAATCATTACAGATGGAGAATATTCTTGCCATGCAACCTAATTATATATTTCACCACTCATTCTCTTCCCCATGAAATGATCACATGGAGATATTGGCTGTCAGATATAGTGGATATCTGTTTTTTCTTATCTACCTAATATCAATCATTCATTTAGTAATGACACTCTCATTTGCTTTGAGGATGTCCCTTGCTGAGCAGACACATGATTCCGTCTCATTCTATTAGGGTATTTTATACACACATAGTTAAGATGATGGTATGTTACTAGTCAGAACAAATGAGACTTAATCCTGGGTCAGTTGTTGGACTATTTACGAGGCAAACATACTTTTCCGCTGGAGCTGCTAGAAGAAATGAATTAAAACTTAGAATATCTGGCAAATATTTTGCCATGAGAAAAAAACAAAACAAAACAAAACTATGAACAAATGGAGCTAGCATGAGGAAAACAGAACCAGTAATTTTGGCTCCTGAGTCCAGCCATTACTCAGATTGACATAACCTGTACCATCCAGAGATGTGAAGTGGTAATCTCTCTGCCTCTTTTTAAATCCAGTCAATTTAAATTGGTTTTTCTAATGCCTTTGAACAAAAAGGGTCATGAATAAAATTTCCTGAAGCAGAAGGCTATTTATTTATTGAAAATCAGATTTGCTTATTGTGTAAATTTAATGTGTAAGAAAAATAAACCTTTAGAAGAATGTTGAAAATAATACCTGTTCAAAGTGTATGTAAGTAAAGACATTAGAATAGTTGTGAGAGATACATCAAAATATTCTTTGAAATTTACAAGTAGCAAGGGAATAAAGAGGGAGGATAAATGGGATGAGAAGAGAGCAAACCCGAGAGCCTTAGACTTGGAATTTCCTGAGACGAAAAAGTCAGACACGTGGGAAATGGAAGCCATGTGATCTAAGGTTTGACTTACTCTTCTAAAAGTTAATGACTGTATCAGTTCTTGCCTCTCAGATTTAAAGAAGAAAAGAGTCAGGGAAAGAGATAATATCCTCTCTAATTAGTAACTGGCTATTAACTAAAATGAACAAGTAGAGGAGAAAAGCTGATAGTATCTTAGAACTGTTGGTGAGTAGAAGATTGTAAAAATTTATTGGCAATAGCATGAAAATTTATGTTATTATTAACTCAAAATGCTAATGGTTGTTTTAATTCTTCACAAGAAGCTGAGACAAGTTTCACTCAATCATTAAGTGTGAAAATTCTAGAGCTGACTGAGAGGTATTTGCACAAGGCCAAGACAACACAGTAGGGATGATGTTGACTGGTGATGATAAGGAAGGTGGTTTAACTAGTTAGTTAATCCATTCCTCATCCTACTTGAACTGTTACTAAATTAGTAACTTGTAGCAAAGGTCTTAGTATGAGGCTATTTCATATATAGGCATATCTGGGCATATCTAAAGAATGGGTAAGAAACCTAAAGGATGCTTAGTGATGTATGAAATTATTGTCATTCATCTTAAAGTGATATTAGTGGTTTTGGGAGGAGAAGTTCTGAGTCAAACCTGGTGGGTTACTGTATCCTTCATTTTCTGAATGTGACTGTATGTTAGAAGAACACAGGGATACATGCAGGAGGCAGGAAACCTACTATAGAACTCAATTCAAACATAAACCCAAGAGCAGCACAACTTTGGTGTCTTTCCAAGAAGTGTAATATATATGGGAGAGAGTTACCCCTTCATCTCCAGAGAACCATGCAGATATCAGAGGCATAAGGAATACATCTGTGGCAGTAATGGTCTATACAAACGACCATGGCACCAAACAGAGGCATCTTGACCTGGCGGAGACTGAAGTATTCAGTGCAGCAGCTACAGCAAAATTAGAATTGCTGACTGGAGGAGACCTCTGTTCAGCCATAGCAGGAGACAAAGCAGCATCTACTACAAGCACCCGTGCTGAAGAGGAGCAGCAGGACATTGTGGAGCTGGGGGTATTTTAGTGGATGGACTGGAAACCAGCAAAAACAATAGTAATACACATCAAAGTTGTTTCTGCTCATGGTTTATGGGCAGAAACACACAGACAGACGGACAGCCATACATATTTAAGAGTTAATTTCTACTGTTTCTAATTTGCACTCCTATTGCAAAGTGGTTTTTAATTTCACTGGCAAATGGAAGGCAGAGTCCCCCCACCCACCCATTGTATTTAAGTGCCAGTTTTCAAACCATTTAGACAAACAGTTGTCAGCAGTATGGGTATTAGGCTCCAGCAGCAGGGGGGGGGGGGGAAGCCATTCCTCTCATTCCCTATTTTCCTAGAGCAATGAATTCACATAATGCCATTTTGACATTGTAGAGACAAGTCTATTAAAATATGAATTACGGTTACTTTGTCTCTTATGTTGGTCCATTTAGCATAATAGTTGCAATTGACCTAAATAGCAGATAGTACATTTTATTCTAAGTGTTTGAAATTAAAATAGATTGAATGATTTTCTTGTATATATCATTGTTGAAGTTTTTGTTACACTCTGAATTAATACAAATAGCAGTAATAACACAACTGGTTGCACCTGGCATGTGTTATTGGATTTATCCCAAACTGCTTTTTCATAGTTGGGCATTTATATCTATGTAACCAAAACTCAATGTGGCTTTTTATGTTTGAAAATCAGAATGTTTAAAAAATCAAATCTGCAGAAATAAAATCAACACACCAGCCAAGGCAAGAGAGTGTTGCAGCCAATTAAAATATGAATGTACCAACTTTTTAAAAGGTGTTCTGGTAACATATCAAACGCCCTAAAATATATATATAATCTTTGGTCCACCAATTCCCCCTTCTAGGATTTATTTAAAGATAAGGTTAAGCATGTGCACAAAAATTTAGCTAAATTCTGTTCATTGCAACATATATAAAAAGAGAAAAGCATGAATAACTGAAACATCTAATCATAGGGACTTGGAATTATAAAACACTTCATAACCAATCAAAGTTAGCTAAGTTTTAAAGGAAGAAGAATAAAGAAAAAAAAAAGAAGCAAAAAGTGCTGTTACCTGAATGAGTACTTATGGCATAGGGTAAAGCTATTGTGGCAGTATCATCACACATGAACTTCCAAATATCTCAAATTTCTTAGAAAGAAGCCAGAGTATTCTAAAAAATTATAAGTACTTTTGGTTATAAACTATTGATGTTGGGGATGCATATGAAAAGTTTGAATGAGACTATTTCATAAATATGAATTTAAACATCTGTATTTTTGAATTAATACATTTCATAGATTATGTAACTTCAAATAAGTATGTAAATAAAATCATATGCTGGATATATTAAGTACAACCTATAATTCATATTTCTTCAAGTTCATATATCCAAATTGAGCAAAATAAATTCGACTTTTGTCCTTGCTAAAATGAGTGTATGTTGTAAGTTTTCAGATATTATTTGTGATTTGTGATCACTTGTATTATTTAATTTTCCCTATGGGTTAAAAACTTCCATGCATCTTATTTATCTTCCTCATCCTTATAACACCTAGAAACATAGTAACGAATTCCATAAAATGAGTTGTTATAAATACCGAGTGGAGGTCTGTATGAAAGCAGTCTTCTTTCATTTTGTCTGATCAGTAAGCTTGAGTTTGGTTCACATAAAAAAATCATTAAGTCACTGTTGCTTTTATTTATTACTTTCTTCCTATCGTCCCTTGAGGGATACAGGACTACTACCCTTTGATGCCTTTATTCTCATTTCAGATGGTTTTGAAATCACTTTCTTCACTATTATCTTCATTTTCCAGCTTCTGTTGATATTTCTTGTTTAAATTTAGGTTTAACTCCTTAAAGTTACTTGAGAAACAGTTCTATGAAAGCTGGTTATACAAAGAAAGTTGTTTGCTTTTGTATAAGGAAAGTTTTCATTTTTTACAAGGGTCTTAAACTGTAACATTACAATGTGCTTTTTAATTTTTTTTTCCTAATAGCCCAATATACTATTTGTCTGGAATCCAGGAGATTAATTTTTGGTGTGTTAATTTATTCTGCAGTACACTGAATTAAGTTCATTCTCTGAAGTATATTCTTAAGATATTTATTATTCAAAATGAAGCATGACAACAATGGTTTCTGTTAAAAACATCAGATGTAGGGGCTGGGATTGTAGCTCAGTGGTAGAGCAATTGCCTCGCATGCATGAGGCCCTGGGTTCGATCCTCAGCACCACAAACAAAGCAATAAAAGAAAGGCATCATGTCCATCTACAACTAAAAAAAAAAATCAGATGTATAGTTTATCTGAGCAATTATAAGATATTGTGTGCAATAGACAGGATGATTTTAAAAGCCAATACAAGGATGTGAATTTTGCCTTAAGGTAAAAGTTCTTCCTCATAGACGAAGAGACAGGCAGCACAGACAGAAAACAATGATAAACCAGTTCATATCTACACCTCATAGCTAATGCAAGTTAAAAACACACTTGGGTGTGGCAGATGCTCCGACAGTACACAATTTAAGAAGAGGTTGTTTTACCATCCCCATAATATTAAACCTGGAAAAAATACATATTGGGTTAGAGTCAATTAAGGATCAATGTAAGGAGACAATGAGAAAGCAATTAATAAATAGTGGGTGTACTGGAGCTTTAGTTATATATAGCATTTCTGAGATCACAGAATACAGAACCTAGGAGTATTGATTCCTGCTTTTCATGTAAGAAGTTAAGATCTTTTTGAAACTCCTGTCTATCTAAAAACTGATTTTTGGTGACATCTACATGCCAAGTGCTATAGTATTTGACCTAAAGCATCAGATTTTCTGTCTGAATCTGAAAACAAAAAAAAACCATATTCTCCTGATTTACTTAAAATGTTTATTTCCCCTGCTGAACTTGAACTCAGAAAATATATTTTTCCTGCATTTTCTTATCATAGGCCGTCTACTTCTGAGAATGAATAATAGAACATTTAACTTGTTCCATACATCCTGTTCTTATTTCTTTGTTCCTTTTCCTCAGGACAGATGCAAGCACTTGTAATGTATAAATCCTCTGTTACCTTCAGCAAGTCAAGCAGTCTCTTTCTCAGCTGCTTATCTTACATTAGGAACTTCATCATCCATAGCCTAACTATTGATTGCAATTTCATTAGATATGCATCTAAAAGTAAAATTAAAATATAAAAAAATCTCTAAATAAAATTCAACAATAAGAAGACATTTCATAATTTGAATAATAGGTAAAAGACTCAGACACTTCATTAAAGAACAATATATGGAAAGGAATTAAGCATATGAAAATATTTTGTTATTATCAGCCCTCTGGGAGTATAAAATAAAACCACAGCATGATGAGAAATCACTGTGTAACTTTCAAAATGGTGAAAATTTTAAAATAATGACAATACCAAGTGTGAACAAGTTTGTAAATGCAAAATATTATAGCCACTCTGGAAATCGTTTTTATTTTTCATGAAATTAAATATGTATTTATCATACGTCCTAGAAATCTTATTCCTAAGGAATTAATCCTAGAGAATTGGAAACTATATTTCTACTCAATTGTGCACAAATGTTTATAGAAACTTCATTAATAATTTTCCCAAACTGGGAAATTATCAAATGTGATTCAATAGGTGAATGCATAAACAAACCTTGACATATGTATATAATTGAATGCTAATCAGAAATAGAATAAAATATTGATACACATACCAACTTGGATGAATTTCAAAATCTTTAAGTGTGAAAGAAGTCAGTCTTGAAAAATTATTTGTTGTATGAGTCAATTTACAAAACATTCTGATAAAGGCAATGTTATAGTGAAAGTGGATTGGTGATTTTCAGAGATGGCAAGTTAGTACTAGTACAAATATATGATAGAATCCTTTAGGCTGATGAAACTGTTCTGAATGTTGGCTGGACAGGCAATTATATGAAATATATATACATATATATGTGTGTGTATATATATAGTCATAACATTTATATAAAATTCAATTTAATTCCATGATAACTGCAAAATAAAATTGTATCATGTTTTCTTTTAGTTTTGTAGTTTTGTGTTTAAATTTGTGATCCATTCTTTCTTTGTTTTATTTTAATTGACAAATATAAATTGTATATATTTATTGTGTACAACATGTTTTGAAATTTGCATATATTGTGCAATAACTCAAGCTAATTACCATATGCATTACCTCATATACTTGTCATTTTTGTGTCATAAGAACACTTAAAATTACTCTCTTATATTTTCAAAATATAGTATATTGTTATTAGCTACAATCAATTTTGACTTAATTTTTGTGAAGGGTGAAAGACCTATGTATAGAATCTAGTTGACTTTGGATTTGGTGGTGACAATTTAGATTAAACACCAGAGGCATGATCCATGAAAAAAAGTTTGATAAACTTGAATTCATTAAATTTTTTAAAAATAATCTGCTCTGTGAAAGATATTGATGAGAATGAAAAGAAAAGCTACAGACAAGGGAAAATAGTTTCAAAAGACATATCTGTTCAAGGGATTTTCTTTTTTCTTTCCATTTTGGTACTGGTGATTGAACTAAGGGGGGCCTTACCACTGAGCTACATCTCCAGACTATTTTAGGTTTTGTTTTGAGACAGACTTTCCCTAAGTTGCTGAGGCTGGCCTTATACTTGCAATCCTCGTGCCACAGCCTCTTGAGTCACTGGGATTGTAGGCATTTACTACTGCTCCTGGCCTTGTAAAAATGATTTTTATCCAAAATATGTAAAAAGGGCTTAAAAATCAACAATAATAAGACCAGTAATTTGATTTAAAAAATAGACCAAGATCTTAGCAAAATGCTTTATAGATGGTAAGTAAGCATATAAAAAGATGCTCCACAACATATGTCATCAGGAAAATACAATGAGATATCACTACATATATATGGAATGTCAAGAATTCAGAACACTGACAATACCAAATATTGGCAAGCACATGGAACGACAGGAATGATTATTCATTGCTGGTATGAATTAAAAATTATGGAGCCACTTTGGAAAATTTTGTATTTGCACAAAAGGAGTTAAAAACTATGTCCACACAAAAACCTATACATGAATGTTTGTGGCAGCTTTGTGTATAATTACTCAAACTTTGAAGCAACCAAGATGTCTTTCAGTTGGTAAATGGGTACACAGACAATGGAATAGTAGTCAATATTTAACAATAATGAGTTCTCAAGCTATGAGAAGAAATGGAGCATACTCGTGTGTTATTAAGTGAAAGAAACCAATCTGAAAAGGCTACATATTGTAGGATTCCAACCTGTGACCATTTGGCAAAAGTAAAACTGGGGAGATAGTAAAAAGATCAATAGTTTCCAGGGGTTAAGAGAGAAAATCATGAACAAGTAATGGTTAGGGCAGTGAAACTAAAGTAGTGGATAAATGTATGAAACTAAAATAGTAGGACATGTCATTATAAATTTGTCTAAACCCATATGTTGTACATCACCAAATGTGAAACCTAATGTAAACTATGGACTTTGATTGACAATGATGTGTCACTCAAAGGTAATCAACTGTAGCAAATGTACCCCTCTGGTGGAAGATGTTGATAAAGGGGAAGGCTGAGCAGATGTGAGAGGCAAGGAGTATGTGAGAAATCTCTAAACCTTCCTTCCGCTTTTGCTGTGAACTTACAACTGTCCCCTAAAGTCTATTAACTTTTAAAAATTAAATTAAATTAAATTGGACAAATAATAAAAATGATCCTTTAGGCATCAAGATATTTTGGTGAATTATATTCTATAAATTAGAGTGAAACTTCCTAAAATGATTCCATGGCAATACACTTGACTGACTTTATAAGGAGAAAGATGGAGATTGAGAACTTTGGGGATTATTGGATGCCAACTCAATGCAGCAGAATCTGGATCACTAGTTCTAATAGAAGATGGGTAGAGTCTTATCACCATTGTGTCTCACAGGGTTGTGTGGGACTAAAAACTACACTATGGTTATTTATCCATTTTAAAAATGTATGTAATAATTTAATATACTTAAAATCTGCAGAACTCCTACATTGGCTCCTTAACTGATGAAGCAAGGAACATTTATTCCACAATGTCATCTTCACTAATCATTAGTATATCATGAAGTAACAAAGAACAGCCTCCTTGGTAGTCCTTTGATTTCAATTTTTATCTCCTTAGCCGTATATGACAGCTGCAGTTGCTAGCTCTAGTTCTTTACTTTTTCTTTGGGCTCTATGTATTGTGTCTGCTTGACATTTGACTCTATGAGAAGAATTGATAGAGGTTAGGGTCACTCTAATACTACAATGTGTTTTTTCTCTCCTCTTCTTTACTTTTTTCCTTTTGGAATTTTGGACCATCAAATTCTGAAGGTCATGGTTGCTCTCCAATATTATAATTTCAAAGGCCTTTGGTATTTTTAAAAATATAACTTTGGTAAACATTCCTGGCAGGTTGGTTGAGGAATTTTAAAATGCCAATTAAATTACTTTTGCTATAAAAGTAAGAAGCAGTACATCTGTTCTTATTTGTTGACTAGCAGAAGTTGCTGTATGAATATCACATGGATGCCCTAAATCCTCTGAGCATTGGCTGAGTTGCCTCCCTACATTGTGGTTGCCATCTCACTAGCTCTGTAGGATCCTCTAGCTTTTGCCAGTATTTGTCTGCAAGCTGCTAGCTTTGAGTTGGGCCAGGAAAAGAAAAGTCTTAAAGCAATTCCAGACTGTAGTGCAAGCTGCCCTACCTCTTGGGTCCTTATGACTCAGCACACCTAATGCCATTGAGAAGGTCTGTGGCAAACAGAGATGCTGTATAGAGCTTCTCACAATCACTAATAAGGTCCCTAGAGTTTTGGAATAAGTTGTTTCATGTTCTGCAGACAACAAAATCTTCATTTGAATGCAGCTGAATATTTGGAACAGCTGAAAGACTAAACACATGATTATTGTACATCAAATAAGTTATTGAATTTAACTTATGAAATGTATGTTGCCATTTCATCAAATATTACAAGTTGATGTTCATTGTAGAGTTTAATTATAAAATACTGCATTGGAGTCAGTACCCAAGAAATGTAAAAGTTTTTGGGGGAAATGGCCTCTCAACTTTCATCTCATGAGAGATTACCTATCAAGTGTTGATGGGAAGGAAAAAGTGCAAATTTGCATTACACATGGCTTTTGCTTTATAGGCACCTTCTAGAAATGGTAGTTGCTACTCATTACATAGATGCTCACAAATGCCCCACAGAGCTGATTCCTAGTAGGCGTATATCTGGGTGTCACATTTGGTTGTAGAGACAGTGATTGAGGTGTGCATAACTCTGCTTCATTGACACTTGCTAATGGTCTAACTGGTGAGGAACTTATAAAGATCAAGATAAGAAAATTGGTGACAAGGAGGCCACAAAGAAAAGTATGTGGATGGACTTTGTTTTATGTTGTTTCCTATTGCTATAACAAAATACCTGAGATCATGCAATGTACAAAGAAAAGAAGTTTATTTGGCTTACAGTGGATACCAGTGAGAACATGGTGCTATCCTCTTTGGGGCATATGGTGAGATCTTCTTGCTGCATCATAACATGGCACAGTATTATATGGTGAGATAGAGCAAGTATTCTAGCTCAAGTCTCCCTCCCTCTCTTTAAAGTCACTAATTTCACTATGGAAGCTCCACTTCATGACTTTATCTTATCCATGTTATTTCCTAAAGGTCCTACCTCAAAATATCATTAACATATGAATTTGAGGTTTAATTTTCCAACACATAAAGTTTTAGGGACACTTTTAAGCCATAGTGATTCTCTCCAATTACATAAATGTCACCAAAAGTCATCTATTACAAGAGAATCTTAACTAGGTAAAGGTGTGTTAAATGTCAGCATCCCACATCTCCAGCTTCCTGATGCTTACTCAGTGGTTATAATGACACAGATTAAGGTTGAAGAAGTTGCTTCCGGTGCCCTTCCAGTACACCCTGAGCCCAACCTCTTCAGTGTATTTAGTGATTTCAAACCATAGAGATCATCAACATCTGTGCCTAAGCACTTTGTTTTTTTTCCTGATCATTTTCCTTTTTACATGTGTCAGACTAGAATCACCTGGGAAGGAATATGACCAGGGGTAGGCATCAGCCAATGATTGATGGGAGTTAATGTACCTTTCCTCTCCCTAATATTAAAATGGGTCATTTCTGAGGTGTGTATTTAACACTTTTTCTCAGAATTTCCCTTTTTCCCACTATAGTAGCTGGCTTAAGAACTCAGTTCTTACTGGATGTCTCTTTTCCCTTTATCTTCCCACTGCTATATTTTCCTACACCTTCCACAGGCCTCTTGCATTAAAATCACTTTATTAATGTCTGCTTTCAGTGGAACCAAAGTTGTTTTATCTACTATTACTTCTGAGTACTCACCTTTCCAATACTAAAGGCCAGTTTAAACTGCAGTTTCCAATGAGTCCCCACATGATGATGATTACATTAGATCCTGTCCATCATGGAGGAGATGGTAAAATATTTTCACAGAGTGAAAAGATAAACTTGCTATCTAAAATTTTTCTACCAGTGCATATTTAGGGTTTTAAAGAATGTGTTATCCATTGACATGATGTCTCCCAAAGCAATGCTTCTGATTAAGGGCTCACTCTGAAAGTATGGCAATGACATCACCATGTTTTGCTCTGTGTTCCACTAATAAGAAGTTAGAGTGAGTTGTTGCAGACTTAGTTATGGCATAAACTGAGAGATAATATCAGAAATAAGGATGCTCTCCTATAAAGTTCAGTATATGTTTTATATCAGTGACCAGTTAACTCATAGCTGGAATTGGAAACCCAAAGATGAAAATGTGTGACCACTCTTAAATAAAATATTTTATGACTTACTTGAATATGTTGCTATGTGTTTCAATTCCTTTGAGCATTTGTCAGTTTGAAAGTCCTTATTTGGGAGAGAACATTTCTTTTTTACCATAAAGGACACAGTCATGGTTTACTTAATTAGAAGCTGAGAATATCAGTTCCAATTTTCTTTGTTCTTCTGTACCAATGGTTAGAAAAGGAGGCCGGTGCTTGACTCTGATTAGTAAGTAGCAATATGGTCTCTGGCATACACTGAAGACAAAGAAGACTATTTCTACAACACAAGTGATTCATTGAGATAACTTCTAGAATTTTCTTGACAAATCATATTGATCAGTGGATAATGAGAGCAAGATATGGCAAAGATTAAGAATTACACGGAATAAGTGGAAGAAGTATGTAGTTGTAGTTAATTTGGCTTCATGATGAGCTGCAGACGCAGGTATTGAAACACACTTGCTTGATGTTACTTATGGTTTCTTACCTCCTCCTACTTCTCCACATCATTGTATGTAAGCTTTGGTTTTGTAAGTTTTGGTTTCAGATATGAATGTGATCAAATTGAAATGATCTTGTGAGAATGCAGTAATTTTGGGGAATTTATTTGCCCTTTATTTTGAGTATATAAAACTTTACTTGGGAAAGAACAATAAATTAATTTTAGGGGCAGAAATAGTCATGACACACTAGATATTATATGCTAAATTACCCACACATTTGTAGTAAATTTTTAAAAAATATCCTAAACTCAGTCTGTAATCTGTCACACATTTCCAGCTTGGATCTTGATGAATTCACTTGATGGATTTACTATTTTTCAAGAGAATTCTAAAACTTATCTCAGTGAATCACTTGTATTGTTAATATTCTTCTTCAATGAATTCATCCTTTCAGAGAAAGAATATGTGTGGATTATATCAAAAATAAAACTTCCACTGAGATAAAATTCAATGTATTGAACTGGCTATTGTTCAAAATTTTCATTTTTTAAAATTATTATCACCATAAAAAATTATTATCACCATAGTTTTGTACCCACTTTTCCCACAGAACATTGTTTATTGGATCCAGTTGCAGAGATCATTTTGTCTTATATTTTGGACAAATCATGTGTCTTTTTTTTCCTGCTTAAGATAAACTAAGAGCAGGTTCCATGTGTTATCATATGGATGTTCATAAAAGTGTATAATCCAGTATTAAACATTTGGACTAAACATGACATAGACTTCATTATCATTAAAACATAATAAGCAGAATTACACATATTAGGAAGAAGAAACCTTGGAATAATGAGCTCAGCAGTTTCTCCCACTTGGGGTCTGAACAAAAGAGCTTGCCCAGGTACATCGCCACTGTTCAGCAACATGGACATCACCAGTACCATATCAGAGAGGAGCATCTTTGTCAAAGTGATGTGAATATTCACAGTTTCCAGTAGTCATGAAGAAATGTGGAAGACAATGAATGTGTTTTACTAATACATTTTCTTTTAATATTCAGCAAAAAGAAGTGGGGGGATTAGTACAGGAAGAACTACACATGATGAGTTTTTTCATCTTTCTTTAGCCATTTCTTCTCCAGGACAAGAGGGTAATAAACACACCATAGCAAAAAGGAATTGTCACAAGCCCTTTGGAGCTTGGTTCCATGTCAAATGAATATTATCCCACCTGCCATTAGGTTCTTCCTTACTTTTGGGAACAAAAACTATACACTAAATTAGTGTTATACTTTTCTGTCCCAGACGTAGAACTCTCCATTCTGCAAGGAGTTTTTAAGTAGGAAATGGTGCTACTCAGACATTGATGCTTTCAGCATCCAAGATATTAAATATTAAGCATTATTCACTTTGAAGGTCCATCTCTCTTAAAGATTATATATGCATACACATTTTTACAAACATGTGTGTGATTGTTTACCTATATGTACACGTTAGATCATTAATTCAAGTCAATATCTCCAATTCAAATCTAATACCATGTTTTCCTCCTCATCCTAGATTTCTTATTGATAACTTGCTTTTCTCAGGCCTGAGTTCCCCAAAATACCAATATATTTACATAGTAACTTCTACAAAGTTCATAAAATAGCTTCACAATTACTGTACCATATCACTACCCACAATGACCTATGAATTAATTGCTAAGAACTCTGAGTTATTATTATCCTTAGAACATATTTCAATTAGGTTGTATAGTCATAGTGCTCTGCTGTGTAGTTATCAATTTGATAACAGATTGCTAAAAATTTGAGTTTGTTCATTTTCATTCTTTTGATTTGGTTTTTAGAGTTCACGAACATTATGGTTTCAGAAGTCTAAATTATATCCTGTGTGTACTTAGAAATGTGTCACACACCTCCTTCCTTTCCTATTCTATTCATCCCCTACAGGAAATATTTCTCTGTTTATTTTCCTTTTTATGTTTCTTTTGGTTAAAATAATCAAACAATCTTTCACTTTTTCTTACACAAAAGGAATGTGTAAGAAAATGTTTACATGTTTATAAAAACATGATATTTGTTACTTTTGAAATCTGTGCTGCATTGGTGTTTAAATATTCTTTTTTAAATTTTAATACTCTCCATATGATGTTTCCCACTCCAGAAACAATCTTTTGCCTTGGTTGATCCAATTTATACTTGTTATTTTTTAAAGTCACTTCTGCTCTTTATGAGGAGAGTTGCTTGGCTTTTCAGCATTTACTGCGATGAAAGTGGAAAATGTCACTTTTTCTTAATCTTTCAGTTGATTGAAAATACACACATGCACACATGCACACACACACATATAATATAAATTTCCTGGATTCTTGAAAAGAACATATTTGGTCATGCATGATTTTAAAAAAAAGCAATTCTGAATTCTTGTTAACATTGTAAATGTTCAAAAATGTGATTCATCTGTATTTACTCTGCATTATTTTATTTGGTTATGAAATCTAAGCAACAGCCCCTTAAATCAGTTTTGGTACCTCTCTTTTATATTCTCTGTGATTTGGTAATAATAAATCTGTCACCTGAAGGTTTGGTAAGATTTGCATTTAAGATGGTAGAATCATTGCTTAGGTGGGAAGATTTTAGAATTCTCTTTAATATACTTTAACTATTATAGGTTAATCTATATTTTACATTTATTCCTGGGATAATTAAAATTTCATATAAAATTATATATTTTATTTGATTTCAAACTTACAGGATTTCAGTTCCAATACTATTGTTATATACAATTACCTACTATATAAATAGGCACTTTCTATCTCTCTCTCTCTTTCTCTCATTGTGGCTTCCCTGCTTCTACTTAATCATTCTTGTTCAAATTTTGTCTATTTCATTTAGCTTTTAAAAAACATTTCCTAATGTTTCTGTTTCATTAGTTTTAATACTGTCTTTAATGTTTTCTATATACTTTTTCCTGGGGGGCTAACCTATTACTACTTTTCTAATTTTCTGAGTAAATAACTCATTTGTTTCTAATATTTGTTTGTACTACAGAAATATTAAACTATTGATTTACCTCAACTAGTTATTTTACTTGCATCCTCAAGTTACTATATGCATTGATTTTATTGTTATTTAGTTATAAGTATTAAGTTTCCATTTTGATGTTTTTCTGACACTTGAATTCCTTAGAGGTTTATACATGTGTACATATGTGTGTTTGTTTTTTTCTTTTTTTTTGTCAAAATGCAGCCTCTAGTTTTCCCATAATTTTTTTATTGATTTGTAATTTCATTGCATTGTGGTAAACAGAAAGTTCTGTATAAAATCTCCCACTTTCTCATTCTAACTTTTTGTTGATTTTTATTTGGATATTTTCTTTACTTCAGTGTTAGCTTTGTGTTAACAATTAGTTGTATAATTTTTATAAAATTTCTATGTTGAGGAGATGGGCATATTGCCAATAAATTCATCATGTCTCAATGACCCAACATTTTATGAAAGAATGTAAATGATAATTTTACATATTTGTTATACAGCTCAAGTTGGACGTGAAGAATTTTCTCACATTGTTGATTATCCACTACAATTCAAATGCTCTACATGTATTATCTCATTAATTTCTTTAAAAATATCTAAAATATATTACTAACATTTTCAGAAATTCTAAGCAATTGTTACATGGTCAGATAATTAGGAGACCTACTAGTTAAATATTTATCTGCTAACTATTTGGCAAAACATGACTTTGGTCTCCTGCCTCTTAGCTCAATACAGTGGATTATTTTCTTTATTGATTTTAAAGCACAATAGAAATGCAAATATAGCCTGGAAAGAGATTGTATGGTTAAAATTTATTTTATAATGAGAGCATAAGAATAGAGGAATAGTTCTAAAGAATAAATTCAAACTTGGGAGAAAAGAGATGGTGTAAGATTATGAGAAATTAATCTATCTTATATAATGTTTTACAATGAACTTCTTATAATTAAGTACATTTGGTAAAATTTCAAACCAATAATTTATACAGTCTTAAAAATAATTGTCTATACTAAAATTTTACTGTCTATAGTAATGTAGAAGAAGTTGTAGGTCAATAGGGCAATATATTAAAATTATTTAACTTTTAGTTTTCACTGTGCTTTTGTGTTGTACCAGTTTTATATATTTGCAAAACTGGAAAGATTTCCTTAGATATAGCTAACTTTCCCAAATGGTAAATATTGGAGGTTGATTTTACCATCCATTTGTTTCTTTGTCTGATCCTCTGTGCTTTGCTGAGGAAATAGATGCCTTTCCCTAGATCTGTGTCCATTTTTTAAGAACAGCTATAATACCTTTACACAAAATAAAATTTAGCTAATCAGCCTCAGTCATTGAGCAAGGCTATACAAAAAAAAAAAAAAAACATATTTTTTAACTTCCTTTACGATCATTGTTTCATAGTTCAGAGATTTATGTAAAGTTCAAGAATGTGTTCCTTGTTTTATACTCAGTTATGATTCAGTCAGTGAAAGTGCCAACCAGGACCAATTTCTGTCTGCATATAATGTAGTATTGCACCATGTTGCCATCAGAGGTACTGTGATGCTGTCAGCAGGCACTGTGATGAAGTCTGTAAGTGAGATCTGAGCTAGGACAACTTGAGGTCTGTTATGTGAGCATCTGAGATGGCTGCCCTAAATCTTGTTTAACCAACTAAGCTAAGAAATCTCTAGCCACCCTCAGGTTCCTCCATCTGCCTTGTTGGCTGTGTTGATGATTTAACTGACTCATAAGCTAAGTCTCTTTACAAGATTTTATATATATACACACACACACACACACACATATATTATATATATGTATATATATAATATAAAACTTTGTTTCTTTTCTATGTTTCCCCTTCAAGAAATACTGTTGACTATCGAACATGTAGTGTCACGAACCAGTACATTTAGAAAACTATCTTCTGAGATTCTGACCATAGTATATTATTGCCTACTTAAGTTTCACTTGTATAAAGAAAAGCATCTCAAATTCACCAAATCAAGTCCACTCCAAATCATGAACAGTGTTAATCAAGTCAGAGGCATATAAGTTTTGCTCCCTCTTTCCACTGACTACTGCTTAGTTTCCATTTTAGAATGCAGTATTCACAAGGACAAAGGCTACATCAGAAATGCTTAGTATGGCATGAAACTTTCCTGGTCCATGATTATATTTTCTGAAAATAATTATAGAAAAAATTATTAATCAAATGGACTTTATAGTCAGACACTTCTTGGTCAAATCCTGACTCTGTGACTTATCGATAGAGTTAATTAACATTTACTACCCATTTTCTGGTCTCCAAAGTGAGTCAAAATATTACCTAACTTACAGGGTTCTAATAACAATTAAATTATACAGTGCACATTAAATGATTATTACCTGGTGAACATTCAATAAGTCTTGGCTGTTAGATGGAAAACTTACAAAACTTTGGGGACTTTCTGCAGTATGTGGTTTGTGTTCTGTATTTCCACAATCTAAGGACATAAACTATTAAAATACCTTAAATTCCCATTAATTTTTCCACTGAAAGTCTAATGTATTAGTGCTATGAATTTTTTTTTCTCATCTGGAAAGAAGGATATCTCTGCATTAACATGGAAAATTGCTGATAAATAAATGTGTTCTTTGTAAGTATTTATCTCAATTCTGGCATTTCATCTTGTAGAGTTACATTCCTTCATTGGGAAAGAAAACACTAAGTATTTTTCCTACAAGTATAAAATAATGTGGATTATACATTTGAAAGCACAGTATTTGTCAATATTCTGAAGTAAAAAAATATTAACTATATGAAGAAAGCATTAATTATAAGTCAAAAGTCTCTCTGATTTTTGGGTTAAACAATAAAATGTAAGATGATTTAAAAACCATTACTCAGCCATATTTGTGTTAAATTATGCCCAGTCCTACATCATATTTTAGAATGATATTAAGTTAAATTCTGTGTAATTACAATTTATTATATGAACTAAAAGTACTTTTTATTCTACTTTTCAGAAATTGAAATAAATGAAAATGGAACAAGATAATTAGCATAGAACAATTCTACAACATGGGACAGGATATAAATTATATAAATATACCTAGCATACCCTGTACTAATCAATCTATATTTAAAATTGAGAAAAATTGAAGTATTTTAAAGGAATTTTACAGTAAAAGACTAAGTTCAGAAAATTAAAAACGTTAGAACACTTCCTCCTGTTAAAGTATGTTTTCATTTTAGTATATATTGGGTCTTTCAAGAAATGTACTTATTTCAAATCCTTTTGTAAGAATATCAAATAAAATATATTGCTATCAGGTTTTAGAAATGAAATTAAGCTCTGAAGAGCTAGACTAGAAAAATACAAATTCTATGAGAAAGATAAGCCAGAGACTAACATTTTTAGAATCATGGAACTTTCAAGAAATAGTTGGATGATCTAAAGGAACATACTGTGTATACATATTGACCATTCTTTTTCTGAGTTTCTTTAAAATCATTGGAAAAGAATAAAAAGATTCAGATTCACTAAAATAAATACTTTAAGAGGAAGATAATCAGTGGGTAGAAAATATTTAAAACATAGAAAGTGATCATTGACAAGTCAGGGGAGAGGGAGCCATAGCCTGAAGCTGTAATAAAGGAGACTGCAACAAGAGCAAATTTGCAGTTGAGGAGCTAAATTGGGCTTAATTCTGCATGAATACAGCATGAACAATTGGAAATTTATATCTAAGAAGGAGAGTAAGGGTCAGTGGATGGAAAACTAAGAAGAAGCATTAGAGTTAAGAATAATTCTGAATTTACTGATCAGAATTCTTACTAAGGAGAGGCCAGAATGATCAAAAGTTTCCTGGAGGATGGTAAATAATGAAGGACCAGGTAAAATAAAGAGGGTGGGGAGTTATTCCTGAACTAACTTAGCAAGGTTCTGTGCTACAAGCTATCAGACATCGAGGGTGGGGAGTTATTGCTGAACTAACTTAGCAAGGTTCTATGCTACAAGCCAGTTTTATAAAGAAGGCACAAATGGGTCTAGAAGAAGATTCAGAAGCCTAAAGTTTTTAAGGCAGAGAATCTGTGTCAATAGTTAAATCCAAAACCTTAACTGAAATTAAGAGTACTGAAGACTGGACTTATCACAGAATAGATTCAGAGGGCTAAGAAAGGATTGGTGATTCAGAATAGTGATTAGTAAAATGAAAATCGAACTACATTGATATTTCATCTCACTCTAGTCAGTATGGCACTTATCAAGAATATAAATAATATTAAGTGTTGGTGAGGATATGGGGAAAAAGGTACACACATATATTGTTGGTGGGACTGCAAATGAGTGCAACCATTCTGGAAAGCAGTATGAAGATTTCTCAAAACACTAGGAATGAAATTACCATGTAATCCAGCTATCTCATTCTTTGGTACATATGTAAATGATCTAAAGTGAGCATACTGTAGTGACACAACCATATCCATACTTATAGCATCAAAATTCACAACAACCAAGCTGTAGAACCAACCAAGGTCCCTTCAACAGATGAATGGGTAAATAAAATGTAGTATATATACACACGATGGAATAGTATTCAGCCATAAAGAAGAATGAAATTATGTCATTGTTGGTAAATGGATGGAACTGCAGTGAAATAAGCCAGACATGGGAAGCCAAAAGTCAATTGTTTTCTCTGATATGTGGGAAGTAGTCCAAAATAAAGGGAATGCTAGTGGGTTAAATGGAGGAAACTGAGGAGGAGAAGGGAGAAGAGACAGGATAAGAGAAAAACAGAGGAATGAGTCTGAACTTTCCTATATACATATATGAATATATCACACTGCATCTCAGCATCATGTATATCCACAAGACACTAACTAAAAAGAAAAAAAAGTAAATAGTAGAAAAATCAGTAGAGTAGAAGGGATGGAACAGGGAAAGGGAGGAGGTGAGGGAAAGGAGAAATATTGAGGACTACATTTGAGCAAATTACATTCCATGATTTTTTTGTTATGTCAAAATGAATCCTAATGTTATATATGACTAAAAAAGCAATAAAAAATAAAAAGGTGTAAGGGATAGGGGAGAAAGAGATTCTAAAACATTCAAAAAAATTATAGCTGGGGCATTAACTTCAAAAGGAGAGGAAATTCATAACCAATTCCTCACTAGTACCATGAAAGCCAGAAGAAAATGCAATCACATTCTAAAAATCTAACTGGCAGAAGTCTATAATCATAAAAAAAATTTAAATAGTAAAAAGACAAAATACAAATATTTCTATATCATAAAATAACTAAGAGAATTCATAGCCAGCAGAATGCCCCAAAAGACATTTTGTAAGCAAATGGAATGTGATCCTAAAAGGAACAGAGAAAGAAAGAATGGAGAGTAATAGGGTAATTTTAATGGTAAGTCAAAATGAATACTGACTATATGTAAGACAATCCTCATAATTTTTTTGGAAATTCAAACTAATGAAGAATAAAACAGACAATAACAAAATCATAAAAAGCAGAAGGAGAGTTAATTGAAGAAACAGATTTTTTTCTTTTTCAAGAATGTGGTAATGATTTTCATAAATAAGCTAGTCAAAGATCTATGTTGAAATCTCTAGAGTATAGAAACAAAAAGTAACAGAAAATGTTATAACTCACAGTTTAGTAGAAAGGAGGACAGATTAAGATATGTAATAAATAAAAAGAGAAAAAAGAAAAAGTAACAGGAAAGATGAGACAAAGAATAAACTAAAGTTAGATAGCAGATAATATTCCAAGTATGCTGGTAAAGACTGATCAGTAAACTGAATATATATTCATTTAAAAATCATGATTAAAATACTGCTCTATGTTGCTCATGCTATGTGTTGCTCACAATGGATGCAGTTTATGCATAACAACACAAAATGTTTGAAAATAGAAGTTTAAAAAATATGAAAATACAATACAAGAAAGTGAGAGAGCTGGGCGCGGTGGCGCATGCCTGTAATCCCAGCACTTTGGGAAGCTGAGACAGGAGAATTGGGAGTTCAAAGCCAGCCTCAGCAACAGCAAGGCGCTAAGCAACTCAGTGAGACCTTGTCTCTAAATAAAACACAAAATAGGGCTGAGGATGTGGCACAGTGGTCAAGTACCCTTGAGTTCAATCCCCGGTACCAAAAAAAGAAAGAAAGAAAGTGAGAGAGAAAAAGTTTGAGAGAGAGAAGGAACTGTCCTGAAGTCCGTCAATGGCCAGGGAGGATGACTACCATCCACCCATAGCTCTTGACTTGTCTTTCTTCCTCTTCCTTCTATCCTTTGCAAGTGAAGGAAGTGAATTTGCCTTCTTATTTCTCCTAATTTCTTACATTAGGAGAACCAACCTACTGACCAAGGCCTCTTTACTAAGAATCCCTTTGATCTCAGTTTCCCGTGATTTTTTTTAACATGCATAAAATTTAGAAGATTCTCTCTCTCAGACACTTCTGTGTGATGACAAAAGCTGTTTACTATACTTTTTTTTTCTCTGAATTTCTGCTGCATCAACTCATCCCTATTATAAGAAAAATAGTTGTCTTTGATCAGGAAGAGGATTATAAGCATGAAAATGGTTAGAACAAAAACATGATATTTTTGATATTACAGTTTATGGTATTTTCTACATTTTGCATAAGATACTGATGTTGAATGTTGTTTCATTTACTGTTCATGGTCTGAAGCCTTATTAAAAAAGCACTTATATTTTTAAAGAAGAATGCCATGTAATTATATAACTTCTCACAATACTCTCAGGTGCCAAATAGAACAAAGGTACTCTTTTCAGTCAAAATTCAACATAGATTGGAAGAAGTTGATTTGACAGCTTTTGGCACATGGACAAACTGGTTTATCACTGTGATTCTGAAAATTGTGAAAATTTGAATTCATCTCATTTTTGTCAGAAGGAAATGTGTTCTGAAAATGGCTTCCCAGTTTCTCTTTAGAGTTCTCATGTATATCTCATCCCATGATCTCACAGGGACCATTGACTTCAATTAAATGGGGTTGAGTGAAAGGACTCCTGAACTTGAAACTAGACCCAGGCAAGCCACGCAGTTGAGTGTAAAGAGATAATGCCACTATTAAGTGGTATCCTCAGGCGAACATTACTCACTCCACTCCTTGTGGAACCAACCATTCATATTATGTGACCTTGGGCAAGACTGCAAATCTGCCTAGCTCTAAATTGATTTGTTTAAAAAAATATGGGAACATTATAACACTAACATTTTGGGAGCAACATGTTACAGACTGTTTATGAAAATGAAGTTTTAAACTTTCTTACATTTATTATCAGTGCTGTGGTTATTTACATGATTATGATAAATGAATGGGCTTTTATTATACAGTATATTCAGAATCTTGTAGTTTTTAATTTCTTTCTTCCTTAAACATTGTAACTACTTTATTAAAAAAAAGAAGCTAAATTCCTAGTCCCTCTCCAAAATACCTTAAACTACCCAAACCATGCAAAAAATATACAGAAAGTCTGATATGAGAGTATCTGACCAATACTTCCCTACTCTGTTTAGTATTAATTGTGTGGTATTCACAATGGAAGGTATTTTGCATGCATTATCTTATTCAGTCTTCAAAACAATTGGGATTTAGCATGCAATTCCTATTTATACTAAATTATGACTCAAAGATGTTTATAAAAAACGTCATTTGACTCATAGCTATTGATTACAGAACAGTCAACTTTAATAAAAAGATTATCAATTACCTCTAATTTTCTTTATCCCTGCTGGCTAGAGTGTGGACATTTTGCCTACAACTTAAACAATGATTGTATTCATGATATAAATGTCACATTGAACATGGTGGAGTAGCCCTGGTGGTCAAAGAATCACCTTACCAGTTTTTGAATACTTACTGTATTTTATATGAGGGAGAATAATGTGATATCTTATTTAGGCTACCCCTGTTTGTGATTTTCAATCACTTACATTTAATCCAATCCAAACTGTAGACCAGACTAATTCCATTTCATGAAACTATTGTTTTACAGTAATGAATTTATTTACAAATTCTTAATAGAAATGCTAGGTATGGATGCTGTTTCATTTTTGGATCCTGCAGACTGAGAATGTAATGTCTAGTACATAAATTTCTTTAACCAAATCCTATTCCATACAAACAACATTGGAACTTAATTACAATCAAGTTTCAACCTTTCTCTGCTCCTTTGTTGCATAATTAAGGTGAAAATCATTATTGTTGATATATGACATGCCAAAATTTTATGCCTTAATTTATTTCAGAATGTTTACTTGATTTTAATTCAGCCATGCTAAGAAGTGAAGATCAAAACGGTACATGTTTTAAGAATTTTAAGCGAGATTATATAGGCTACAGAAGTTATGTGAGTTGGAAGTAAGCCAGAGCAGAAGCAGTAACATCTGGGCAAAATCCCAAAACAACAGGAGGGCTACCTCAAAGGAGGAAGGTCTTCCTTTGAAATGTAAGCTGAGAAGTACTGTCAGATACTTCCAGTCTTTGAAGATTATTACAGTCAAATTCTAGGGTCTATTCATCTTCATAAGAATTGTTATTAAAATTTCTTGGGGAGAAATATACATTATTGAAAATGTAATTTGAGATTCAATATGATAGAAAGAGTGTTTGGAATCAGATAGATTTGAGTTTGAGTCAGCCTTCCTGATGGTTAACTCTACAACACTAATCTACCTGCACAGGAATATCATATTAACCTCCCAGATTTGCTGTATTAATTGATCAATAAATTGATAATTGATTATAAATCTATTAATTGATCTATAAATTGCATTTATAAGATTGCAACACATATTTTTTGCTTTCAGAAGATATTAATGGTCTAAGTATATTAGTTTCCTTACAAAAGTCCCTACATCCTAGGGCATATGAAGGTAAATTTTGATTTCGTTGCTTCAAATTCAGATCTTGAAATACGTTTTGGGTGCAATTTATTTGGGAGGTGATCTTAGGAGACAAAAGTGAGAGAGTGTGGAAATGAGGCAAGAAGTCAGATGAAGATTAGTTGTGATAATGAGCTAACCACAGACACTGAAACTCAGCCCCTCTGGGGACCCACTGAGAAATCATGCAGAATGTTTCCAAGTGATCCCTATAAACACGAAACACTGGGAATATCTCTCTTGACTCCCAACCCTCATGAGTGGTTGCTTGCTTTTGGAGGCATCAACTCTTCCACATTCTGGTCTGCATCTACATAATGACTGATTGGCTTTTTATGACCTTGGAGAATGCTCCAAAGCAAATAAGAAGAGGGACAACATGAAATGCCCTTGAAGTGAGAAGAGGGTAGTGTGTGGGGAACTTCTCACCACAATTGCCTTGAAATTTGGTGAGACATGGGGAGATAGCCATGGAACCTCAAAGGTCCACAGATAGTGAGTATGTGTGTAGGTGTTTGTGTACTGCTGTCAACAATTGGAAAGCCTGAATGTGATATCGTATGGAAAAAAATGGCAACTTGAGAAAAGCATCAGAACTTTGAGTTTAACTGCCTTATACCACTATCATGTTAATAATGCTTTCTCCCCGCTTTGATTTGAAAGAAGTTCTAATCATTAGTAATGTCAAAAAATGTCTAACCTAATAATGAAATGATTTCTAGGTATAACATTTTTAAAAATCATTGTCTTAATGCTGTATTCTAATAATTATTTTTTAAAGAGAATTGATTTATTTTTGGGGGGGATATCCCCAACAAAATTAATTCATTTTATTTAACATGCTTTTAGAACAAGGTCTGATCTGACTTTTTCTATAAAAGAAGACTTTTCCACAAATAAAAGACATCGTGAGACTATTCCCTGTGTCTTTAAATCATGGGATAGTAGTGAAAGCTACTGTTTTCTGTTAAAAGGTAGTAACAAATCAATGCACTTGATTTTATATAGCTCTAAAAATACTCTACCCAAGCAGAACAGGTGTTCTATTTTGACCACGTTTGGTAAGTAATATGGCTTTTAAATTTTTAAAAACATTTTGGTGCTAATCAAAACATAACTTGACAGCATTTGAACTCTTCTATATAACTGCAGTTTCAATGAAACTGTTTTTGATTATTGCTGTTCATTATTCATTCGAAGAGTTGTGTTTCATTATTTATATTCTATTTGCTTTAGAAAAGAATTTTAGCCATTTAAAAAAGATGAGGGTAAATGCCTTTAAAAGAATAAGGAAACAAAACCCTTACATCATCTGAAAGAATGCAGAGAAGTGAGGAATACATGCAGCAGGGTTGCTGGGTTGAAGGAAAATTATTGACCTGGGCTTCCTTATAATCATGATGACAAAAAAAAAAAAAACCATTCAGATATAGAACACTTGATGATAATTGTCTCCTTTGTTTTACACTTATAATTTCTTGCCCAGCACATATTTAAATTGAGTAACTGTAAAGCTATGTTTCCTAACAAACTGGAATACATTCATGAAATGGGCAAGGATTCTCACAATCGCTAATTTTAAAAATGTTATGGAAGTTACAAGTTTTATTTGGTTTGGATGATTTAGACTTGTTTTAAGATATGCCAGACAAGGAAATTTCTTCAGAGGATGACAGCAACATGGGAAAAATGTTTTTGAAGAGGCAGTGCTTTTTTTGTTGTTTATTTATTTATTTATTTGAGCAAGCTCCAAATTACATTTATTTTTTCTTTTTTTCATATTTAATTTATTTGTTCTATTTAGGCTTACATGATAACAGAGTGCAATTTGATTCATTGTACATAGACAGTGCTTTTATCAACAATTTTACTATAAGTCAACCAAGTGAAGATATAGCATGACATAACTGTATACCAGATCCAGAGGGGCTGAGCAAGATGGGGGCTGGCTCTGCTCTGAGCTGGTTAGTCTCTGTTTGGATTGTATTGCATTGGCAGGTGTATGGACTAAATTGAAAGCTTTCAGAGTTGAGTGAAACTAGGTACAACATTTTTAAAAATCATTGTCTTAATGAGACAATGGAAGAGAAGGGGAATGAAAGCCAATTTGAAGTAAGTCCCCTCTCTGTCTCACATCCCACTATAAATCCATCAGCTAAATTAGCTGGCTCTACCTTCAACACATATCCATTATGTCTTATCAACATATCCATTATGTCTTATCTTCTCCAATGTTGGCCATCCTGTTTCAAGCTAGTGTCTCTTGCCTGAATTATAGTAATAGTCTCTGGATCTATCTCTGCTTTCATTTTTGTTCCCTTAATGATTCTTCTTTCCCTCCTTCCTTCCCTCCCTCCCTTCCTTCATTCCTTCTTCCCCCTCCCTCTCTCCCTCCCCTTCTCCCTCTCCTGCCACCAGGGATTGAACCCAGGAACTCTTAACTAATGATCCACATCCCCAGCTTGTTTTTTATTGTTTTGTTTTGTTTTGTTTTGTTGAGACAGAGTTTCTCTAGGTTGTTTTGGGCCTCGTTATGTTGCTGAGACTGGCTTTGAATCTGTGATCCTCCTGCCTCAAACCTCCAAAGCTGCTGGGATTAAAATCATGCACCACTGAGCCCAGTTTGAGGCTTATTCTTAACATAGCAGTTGGAAAAATTCTTCTGACACTTAAGTAGTGTTACTCCTCTTCATCAAAGCCTCCAGTAGTTACTCATTTTAGTTTTAGTAAAGTTATAATTCCTTAAAATGCACTGCAAGGCTCCTGGTGATTTGGGGCCTCTCTGACTTCCTCTTCTCCTACACTAGTCTTTTCTCAGTGGGCACCAGGCATCGTGGGCTCATCACTAGGCAAAACATTGCCTTGGTCCTTTGCCTGGCTATTGCTTCTTTCAAAACCTCTTTCATATCCCATGTTCTCAGTGGAGCGTGCTCTGAACAAGTTGTCTAAAATCACAACCTGCCTTTCTCCCCTTTCTGTTGTTCCTTCTACCCCAACCATTTCTTTTTCACATAGATGTACTGAAGTATAATTGCAAAATAACCACAAGTATTTAGCATATTTAGCATGTGTAATTTGTAAGTTTTGACAAATTCATAACTATGAAACCATCATCATAATCAATAAAATGAGCATTATCACCAACAGCAGAATTTTCTTTGTACTTTCTTATGATTCTTAAGCCTGCTTCACCCCCTCCTCCAAACCCACCACAGAAAACCATGAATCTGACTTTCTATCAACTATAGATACTCTCGCATTTTCTAGAATTTGATATCAAAGGAATCATGCAATTATGCAGTATGAATTTTTCTGGTGAGGTTATAGAGTCTGTTTTCTTTTTACCTGGCATCTTTCACTCACTTAACTATTTTGAGATTCATCATGTAGTGTATATCAATAATTTACTCTTTTTATTACAAGGAATATTCCATTGAATGGATATACCACAATTTACATATTTACTTATGTTTTGACAGAAACTTAAATTGTCTCTAGTTTGGGGCCATTACAAATAAAAATGCTTTGAACATTTGTGTGCAAGGCTTTTTGAGAACATATGGTTTAATTTCTTTTGGGAAAATACCTAAAAGCAGGGTGGTTGGAACATATGGCAGTTCTCTGTTTATCTTCTTAAGACACTGCTGAACAGATTTTCAAAAACAGAGGTACCATTTTACATTTCCACTAGCAGCATATGAAAGTTCTAGTTTTGCCACATCTTCACAAACACTTGGAATGGCCAATTATTTTAATTTTAGCATCTTCAGATGTGCTTATTTGCCATCTGTGTATTTTCTCTAGTGAAGTATCTGATGAACTCTTATACTATTTTTTGTAATTGGCTAGTTTATATTCTTAAGCTTGGAGGGCCCTTTACATGTTCTGTGTAATCATACTTTATCAGTTGAGTGATCCCAAACATGGTCCTAGTCTATGGCTCATCTTTTTATTCTTGTATTTGTGTTTTTTTTAAACAGAAGTTTTCATTTTGATTAAATGATATTTATTACTTGTCTTTTTTTAATGAATTGTACTTCCTTGTCATATTTAAGAAATCTTGTTTAAGCCAACTCATAAAAATTCTCCCATTTGTTTTCTTCTGGAAGTTTTATAGGTTTTACAATCTAGGTCCATTTTGAGTTAGTTTTGCATTTAATGTGAGATATCATTAAAGTTCTCTTTCAATTTATTTTAATATGCATATCCAATTGTTTCAGCATAGTTTGTTGACAAAAATACTTTCTGCACTCAATGGCTTTAGCATCTGCATTTTGAAAGTCTATAAGTAAGTATATTTCTGGACTCCTTTCAATTTGATTAGCTGCTTTTATTAGTAATTTTGAGACTACAGATTGAAACTAGGGTTGCTTAACCACTCACTGGGCCACAGCCCCAGCCCTTTTTATATTTTTATTTTTGAGACAAAGTTCTCAACTATGTTGCTTAGAGCCTTGCTGAATTGCTGAGGCTGGCTTTGAAGTCGTGATCCTCCTGACTCAGCCTCCCGAGTGGCTAGGATTACAGGTATGTGCCACCATGCCTGGCTGATTGATCCATTTTATCCTGGTGACAATACTACATTTTTTTGATTACTGTAGATTTACAACAAGTCCTGAAATTGGGCAGTGTTATTCCTTTTTCCTCTATGTTTTGGTTTGGCTGTTCTAAGTCCTTTAACTTTCCATATGAATTTTAGAATTGGCTTCTGAATTTTCAAAAAACTGTCTGCTGGGATTTTGGTTAGGATTTGAGTTTTGTAGATCAATTTGTAGAGAAGTGACATCTTAATATTGGATCTTTTGCTCCATAAAATCTATCTATTGTTTGGGTCTCTTTTAATTTCTCTCAGCAGTGTTTTCTAATTTTCAATCTATAGTTCATTCATGCATGCTTTAGATTTAACCCTTAGGATTTCATAATTTTTTGACCCTATTATGAATAATATTCCTTTTTATTAATTTTGATTTCTGATTGCTTATTGATCATATAGAGAGAATAATGATTTTAACATATTGATCTAGGATTTTACAACCTGGCTGAGCTCAGTAGCGTTGTTGTTGATTCCATCACAATTTTTAAAAAGATGATCATGTCAACCTGCCAATGAAGCCAGCATTATTTATTCCTTTCTAGTAAGACTGCTGTTAATTCAGTGTCCTTGCTTTACTGTACTGGTTAGAAGCTGCAGCGAAATGTATAAAAGAAGTTGTGGGAGTAGACATCCATGGCTTTCTTTATCTTAGAGACAGAATTATTAATCTTTCATGTTTAGTATAATGTTATCTGCAGGTGTTTCTTAAAGTTTGTGAATTCCTATGCTTTAATTTTAATACATTTTTCTCCTTATTTCTCGCTACTTTTATCTTAGCAGCCATTGTTCCCTAGTACCCATGTTCTCAATGCTATCTAGCAGCTCTATTTCTTAGGCCATCCATTTTCCTGCTTCTAATATATTCTGCGTTAAGAACTGACATCTGTAGGATAAGTTCTATGTACCACGCATTGAGCTGGATGTTTTTATGTCTCATTTAGTTGACATAACAAACTCTGTCAACTTAAATTTTCATCATTTTGCAGGTGAGGAAGGCTCATAGGAACAATATGACAAATGCAAAGTTATATGATGTATGGATAGTATTCCATCTGTACTATTAACTAGAGGATATAGATATGTTATACACTGCAAGAAATTCCGTATATAATAGATTCCTTCTCTTGAGCATGTCATGAGTGAATAAATGAATCTAAAAATATTGTTCTTTCTACTCTGGTAAAATGTCCCAGAACTTGTTTGGAAAAATAGATCACCATTCTTGTTGGAATGATGCATAACAACATGAGTAAAAAGTGCTGAGTGAGGGCATGAGTATTGCTAATTTGAGGATAACATGTAAATTTTAGTACTTGGGGGTTTATCCAAGTTCACTGCTTTGGGCTCTCTTTTCTTTGATCTTAGATTTCATTTGTGTCTCAAATGGGAAAATATATCTGATCCCAGTCTTGGACCGAATAAGTTGTTGTGCTTGCTTTCTTGTTTTGTTGCCAAAAGAATTACTTATGGAATTATAATAGAACCATAAAAATAACATCCTTGGGGCAAACATTATCATAAGTGTAGGGATACTCAGTTTTGACACTGCTAGATTATTCTCTATACTTACCTCTCATTTTCATAGTGATATTGTTGTCTTGCAATTTTAGAGAATTGACTAAAACTGTAGGCTTCTAGCAATTTCTATCGAATACATCTAGAAGCTGGACTTCTTTAATCTCTTTTATTTCTGGAAATAGTTTGAAGGGTTTTTTGTTGTTTTTCATTTGAATAATTGTTCGATGAAATTAGTTTTCTATTTAAATGAAATTATAAGGCCTCAGAGGAAGTGGTTATGCTTTTTTAAGTAGGGTTTAATACAAGATCATGCAGCTGCCTCTCAGCAAACAGGAAATCTGCACATTCTAATAATCAACCAATATAATAATGCTGTGCTGTTGGAGCAAAGCCAAGTTGATTACAGATATTTGCATAGCAAATTCTAACCATTATTTAACTTACATATACTTTATCTGTAGGAACTAACAGTATTGTTAGCCTGAAACTTTCCCATTATTCTCTCTTTCCAACTCTGGGTTCTTCTCTCTCTGGATTCTTCTATGTTGGCAAAGATGTCAAAATTCACCCAGCAACCAAATATAAAACTTAGCTGAGATAAATTGACTCCTCCTGTACCTTCACCCTCTCATTCGATTGGTCTCCAAACACTGTTCTGAAATATTTTTAAATCTCACTTTCAGGGTAGTTTTGCATCTATTGCAACTGAATAATGAAATTATTTTCTAAGAACTTCAATGATTGATATTCATCTCACCTTAGTCATCTAGACTGAGATTGTGAGAAAAAAAAAATCCATCAGGCTTTTAAAAAAATATTCAAGGCTTTCACATGTCTATTTCAATTTAAAAATTTAAATTTCTGATTTTTTAAAATATTCCTCCCAATTTTGTCATCAAGTTTTCTTCCTTAATTCTGCCTAGACCAACCAAGTTTTGGACAGTCCATTGAAGTCCATCAACTATAAATAATTTTCTATACACTATCTGGAAAGTCTATGTCCTTCTTTACTACCTAGGAATCCCCTATCACCCTTTTAGATTAAATTCGAATGTCATATAATTTGTGAAGCTCTATTATTTACTTATCCCTCAGTGCAACTATTCAAGATTTATTATTTAGTATAGTGAATAAACTTGTATTTGGGAATTTGAAACATTCAAATTACACCAGGTTTTGTTAACGTAATTTTTGGCAAAGTATTTTATCTCTTTAGGACTCACACTTACTTTAAAAAACATTGACTATGAATGTGATGTTTAAAATCTTGTTATTCAGATGCTTCCCTAGGAATAGCAGGAATGGCATCATCTGGGAACTTGTTAGAAAGGCAGAATCTCAAAATCTATCCAAAATGTTTTAAATCAGGGTGTGCATTCTAACACAATGTGCAAGTAGTTTGCAGGCACATCCATTAACTTAGAGAACCGCCAACATACATGGTGACTTATCTACCATCTTTCTCTGCAACTGGAATACACATTCAGTATATATTGATTTCTCTTCCCAATTAGTTGTTCACTCACAATACTTTAAATATTATATTCATTTATAGTAATTATTTGTTTACCTGTGTTTCACATCTCTTATATTGCCAGCTTTTCAATAACAGAGACCTTCGTATCCCAAATACTTGACTTTGTGTTTGTACATAATAAGTGCCCCATAAATGTTTATTGAACGTGCAACAGTTGCAAATGTATAGTAGAGTTAAAATGTTGTGTCTAAACACTGAAATTCTAAATAACACACTGCAATTTCTGATTCATTTTGTTAGTGGTGACATTCAAACTTTGAGTCATCTATATATAATTTTACTTGTTATTATCCCGTTGGATTAAATTTTATTTATGAGTGTGTGTTTTGCAGTTGAATAGATATTTTTGTTCTTTCACTTTTCATCAAAGAATTAATTTGTGTTGTACAAAGATAAATGCTGTGAAGGATTAAAGAGAGGCATGAAAGTCAAGGGCAAAATTCTTGTCATATATTTTAGAAGGTTACCATAATATTTATAAATTAGCTGAGACCCCAGCAATTCGGCCTGATGAGGGGCTGGAGTATATACAAACTGAAGGATAATAAGATAGTACAGTGTGAGCTCCCCAAAGGCCACAACAGTTCAAGATTCTAACTTTTGGAGAATTTAAGATGGGTGCTAGTACTGAGGACAATGTCTGGCACATGAAATTGAAGTTGTAAAACAAATATTTGTTGAATAAATATCATGGATATGTAAGGAAATTGAGCAGGAAGCATAATTACACAATATTCTAATAATCAGTAAAGATATTAGAAAACGTAAAACTGGATCAGAGTTTATTTTAATTATGCTTTGGAATTATCTCAAATATGTTCAGTTAGTCCTCTCATTTACCACTCAACACATCACATTTTAAGGTTTAATTTTGCTGAGTTCTGTCTGTCTGTAAGAACACTGGCCCTTTTATAGATGCAACTACTTTCTTCTCTTGGGCAATACCACCCCTATCACACAGTAAAGTTTTTTGGTTGACTTGTACTGCTTCCAATGGTTGCCTGGAGATTCCTGTACCTACTGGGATGCTGACTATAACCATGATAGTTGTATGTTGTAATTCTTAAAGCACATCGCCACTGTTTGGGTCCCCCCCCCCCGCCCCAGCTATTACACCTACTTTCATTATACACTATTCATACATTTCACTGAGGACCAAAGCCTTTTGCAATGGATTTAAGAGGATCTGTATCAGTTACAGTACTGGCAGAAAACAAATCCTCTACCTAAATTACATAATTTAAAAAGAGTTAAATAAAGGCATGATTTACATAAGTGGAAGGAGGAACAACGTCAGGAGAGTATGGATGAATTTAGGGAGCAAACACATGATATCCAGAATAGGTGCTAACCTGTAAGGGAGGCCACCTAAGTAGAATGAGGTATAGGACGGTGCTTAGGCTGCACTATGTCATTCTTTTATCAGAGCTTCTCAGCTATGGCACAGTGTCTCTAGACATTGAGAAATGTCCAAAAGAGACTAAACCATGCCTGATTGAGAGCCATTTGTATTAGATGACAGAATAGCAGAGTTGGAAATACTCATATTTAATTTGTTCAAAATTAACTAACTGTTGATGATCCCACTCGTTTCCTCACTCAGTGAACTTATGCACTGGAAGGATCAAAAAATAAGACATATTAATAGATCCTCACCTGGACTATCTTCACACACC
Source organism: Geosciurus inauris (assembly GCA_004024805.1). NCBI lineage: Eukaryota > Metazoa > Chordata > Mammalia > Rodentia > Sciuridae > Geosciurus > Geosciurus inauris. The sequence continues at coordinate 263,855 of PVHX01000070.1, read as the reverse complement.
TCTCAACGTTTGCTCTTTTTCCTATGATAGTAATATTTTTAAATGTGCTTTTTCATGCAAAATGGCCTGTGAGCTTAAACCAGTTCATTTGGTGGCCAGCTAAAGCAGCAGTCTTTTCTAATGCTGCAGGAAGAACTAGGTACGTTGACCGTATTGAGTGATAGGGCTTCTTAAAGAAGTTTCCAAGCTTTATTCAATTTTTCTTACCCACCTGTCTGCAACACAAGACTTCAGTCCACTCTGGTGATGCAGAAGTCCTAGTGTCCCATGGAATGTTTGCTAACGAAATTCTCAGTTTTCAATATGTGATCTTCTTTCATCAAAAAGTATTATAAGTTTTTCCTCAAATAACTAAAGAATTCCTATTGTGTAAATGGGTGCATGGTTTGGATTTTCACTGATGAATATCTCCAGAACACTCTTCTCTCTTCACTAAAATAGACTCTGGCAATTCACTGCACCACTTCAACTGTATGACTAAATTCTAGTGTTGGACACACTTCAGGCTCACATTGTATTAGCTGTACAGCTATTCCTTTCTCATATTTTGGATATTCATAACCATTGATTCTTTGAGCAGAAAATTAAATTGTTTTGCTCTTGAGGGCTCCAGAAAAGGAATCAAGTCCAATAATGACTGATATATAACAAAATACAGAAGTGGAGGCATTTGCCCAATCTCATGCTCTGGTGCACCATTCTGCCTTTAATTATTGGCATTGCATAAAAGTGACTCTACAAAGTACAACTTATCTTTCTTGTATGAGTTTGTACATTATAATTCCTTAGAACCTGCATTCCCCAAAGAGATGAGTTTTAAAGTACTAGTCATGTCTAGAAGAATCAATAATACCATGTATATCTGCATCAATAGTAAGAATTACTGGATGAAATGTTAACATTGATCTAAACTTTTCATGTTTTTTTCTTTTTCTTTTCTTTTTGTTACCGGAGACTGATTTCAGGGGCACAAGACCACTGAGCCACATCCCCAGTCCTAATTTGTATTTTAGTTAGAGACAGAGTCTTACTGAGTTGCTCACTTTTGTTGAGGCTGGCTTTGAACCTGAAATCTTCCTGCCTCAGTCTCCTGAGCTACTGGGATTGCAGGTGTATGCTTAAAGGCATGCACCACCATGCCAGGCTCAGGTTTGTTTGATTAAATAAAAATATATGTGCTTTAAGCTCTTTCTAGGTCTTAATTTTATTATATCATTACAATTATCACCTTTATTGATAAGCTAAAGGGCTGAGTACATGATAACGAGATGACCTATGAATTTCAAATTAAACAGCAAATGTGACCTTAATTTCACTTAATTTTTACATCAAAAATTTCCTACAACTTATGCTTGTGGCAATGTAGGCAGAAAGATGTATGAACTATCTCAGAAAACTTCCCAGTGAGACTGAATTCTATAAACAGAAGAATAAGCTTGCTGAAAATCTGAATATATTATGTAGTATGGATTTCCAAAGGTAATGCAAACACGATTTTACTAGTGATTAGCACAAAATCCTTTTTTAGATATTCAAATCTCAAAAGTTATATACCTACTTTTGTTTGCTATCTCTTCAGGAAATGTGAGCTTATTCTAATTTTGTCATTAAGGTAGAGGACAGATAGTGTTGGAAAGACTTTCCCAGTGCACAAAGCTAGTCAGAAACAAAACTAGAATGTAATCCTCATAAATCCCAGAATAATGTGTTTTACAGGATAAGATCAGGGAAATGACAGAACAACATAGCCATATCACTCATTAATGCATGATTAGGGAAAAGTACAGTCTGGTGCTCATATTAAAAACAATTTTATTGAAATGTATCTATGTGTAGATTAACTCTAAGATATTTAGAATAGTTACTGCCTCAAAGACTTAAGAGAATATGAAACTTTAAAAATACAGAAAACTCTCATTAGTGTGTCTATAGGGGTTTTTAAAACGTGAGGAGTTGTCTTTGACTGACTTCTGAATACCATGCAGACACTTAATTCTGCAAGTGGTGACTATCACTGAAATAGGCACTGATATATTTTGCTTCTTAAATGTTATCTATTCCTGTCTGTGATTCTACAGCTGACAAATTATACAGGATCCCAAGTTTCACTGGAATACTTCATTAAAAACAATTTAGAAACTTAATTTTCAGATGATGCATGACACATTTCATCCTTAAAAGCTATAAACCTTTTTTTTTTTTTAAGTAGTCAAATGAACACTCTTTTTGGTATACAGATACTCAAGTACAAGTTTCCGCCTTGGCATGTGACAATTCTGAAAACTCTGACAAACTACTTAGCTCTTTGTGTCTTATCTCTTTAAACTATAAAAATAATCGTCAAGAGAATCAGATTCACTCAAAAAACATTTGTTAATTCCCATTTAGGTCCTAGTCATGATGCTACACACTGGAGATCTAAAGATGGGTAATAAGTTTCTTTTCCCTGAAGGGATTCACGTTCTATCACAGATTGTACAAGTTAAATAAAATAATTGACATAAAATATATTGCAGTATAAATGACTATTGGGGAAGAAAAATGTGTTGGACAGAAAAGGAAGTAAGAGAAAGCCACAGTAAAACAGGGCAAGGAACAAGTGGGCAAAGTTTTACCTGGTCTGCAATGAGGCAATATTGCCTAGAGTTTGCCCTGGGTAAAACTGTTTATAAAATTAATATATATGAAGAGTAGAAAAATCTTATTTGCCTTGACAACATGACTGGAGAGTAGAGATTTATGAAATAAGATTAGCTCATCACGACATACAGATAAGTTTTTGCATTCTTCTCTCAGGGAACCCATATTTCTCTGATACCAATCATAATTTTTCTCCGAGCACATCTCCATAGTTTACAAATACCTATCTTTTTGCCTTTACTTGGAGTAATTTCCACCAGAAATTTTTATTCTGAGGAGGGCACCAGTTATCTGATAAAATACATAAAATTATTAAAAATTAAAGTTATTCTAAGAGATTTATTTCCTCTGTGTGGGGATTCATTCTTTATTCAAAATGTATTTATTGTTGACCAACTAAAAAAGAACTGAACCAAAATCTTGGAGTTTAAAGTCAATGATATCTGCTTTGAGTGTCATAAAGTCTACCTGAAATGTTCTTCCTCCAGGAATCCACTTGGCCCTTCCCTTCAATCACATCCTTTCAGTAGTTGCTCAAATATCAATTTCTAAAAAAAAAAAAAAAAGCTCATTTCCCCCCTCATATAATGTTTTACACCTGAACTCCTTTCTTGCTCTTTTATTCTCTCAGCAATGATTAACACCTACCCTACATTACTTACAATCTTTGATACTAGAATGTAAGAACCAAAAATAACTATTTATCTTTTGTTAATTTTCTAGTCCAGGCATTTAGACCAATAACTAACAAATAATTAATTATGAGCAAGTAGTTGGTGAAGATGGGAAGAACTACCAATGTAGTCTACACCAAATGACCCTTTATTTTCTGGGTGTGAGAATGTAATTCCCTGTTTAGTTAACCCTTATATGAAGTCTTTTTAAATGTATCATTGTTCACTTGCAATCCTAAGGAGGAGATTATGCACTATTTTAATCCCAAAGTTTAATTCAGCAGCCAAATGGTGAAAATAAGAGGGAAAATTAATGTGTGTATGGGGAATAAGTGACATCTTCCCTATTTTATTTTCTGGAAGAGACTGTGTAGCACAACAGATCACACTTTTTGTGGAATAAGCAATATTAGTCTCTGAAAGTGCATAAATGTGCTAAGGAAACTACCTTTGGAAAATTGCACCAATGAAATGCTGTAATCTAAAAATTAGGTAATGTCTGCTTTGTCAGGTTTCCTGTCCTAGGATTTTTCTCTTTATGTCTTGAGTCATTTTTAATGGTTTTAGCCTCAAATATTCCTATCCTCAATTGTTAGTCTCAATATGTAATTTTTTATGTTTGAATCTCTCTCTTGCTACCTAGCCAAGTAACTTATTAAATTCTGTTTGCCACTTTGAAGTCTTCCCTACACCCTTTAACATAGTGTATTTGAAAATTTAGTTTAAACAAATGGTTAGTGGTGGAATAAATATCCAAGATGGCTTCAAGAAGGAGTAAGTCTAAACAGACAAATATGTCATTAGCAAATTGAAAACAGAGCTAAAATTCTAATTGAGAGTTCTAAACTCAGACATTTTATGAGCATTGTGGTAAGCAGCCCTCCAGATACTACCTTCAAATGTATGTAGGGTCCTCAAAAACACATGATCCAGCAATCCCACCAACTGAATATATGTCCAAAGGAATGTTATCGGCATGTTAATGAGGTCATTTGGAAATACAGTCATCGGTTCCCTGAAGTATGTCATTTGTAAGGACAATGGATGGAACTGAAGACCATTATGTTCAGTGAAATAAGCCAGCACAGAAAAGCAAGTACTACACGATCTTAGTCCTAGGTGAAATATATATATATATATTTATATATGTATAAAACTTGATTTCATAGAAGTTGAAAATAGAATGATGGTTACTAGAGGCTGGGGAGAACATGGGTGAGGAGGGATGGGTATGGGTACTAAATTGCGGTTAAATAGGAGTAAGAAGTTTTTGTGTGCTATTGCCAAATAAAGTAACTATAGATAATGACAATACATAAAATTGTTATGTTTTTATGTATCAGTTAAAGAATTATTATTTTTTAAAAAGGTACTTCCCCAACCCCAAGTTGATTCTTGCCTCTTAGAATTCATGCATTTGGATAGAATTCATTTCTGCTTTTGCTGAATAAGGATTACTTGTGTAACCATATAATATTGTGGAAATGATGGATTTTTTGTGACCCCTGACACTATGTCATAAAATACATAAAATACATTGGACTTTTTTTTTTCTGCCTTGTTCTTTCTTGATTGCTCAGTCTGAGGGAAGCTAGCTGCCATGTCATGAAGACTTCTGTCTTAGTCTCTCTGGGCTGCTGTAACATAATACCTAAGAGTAAGTGACCATAACCAATAGAAATTTATTTCTCACAGTTTGGAGGATGGGCAGCTTAAGATCAAGGAGCGGCAGATTTGTGAGCCTCCTCATAGACAGCTGTCTTCTTACCATAAATCACATGTCAGAAAAGGCCAGAGATTCCTTTCTAAAATCAACGTATAAAAGATAAGTGTATAAAATCCATTTACAAAGACTTTTCCATCACAATCTAATCACTCTAGAGGTCTCAACTCTTAATACCATCACCTTGGGGGCCAGGGTTTCAACATATGAATTTTGGAAGGACTCAAACACTAAACCCATTGCAGTAGCTTGAACAGTCCTTTAGAAGGGTCCATGTGGCAAAAAACTGAGACTTCTTGACAAAAGCCAGCATAGAATTGCCATCCATGTGAATTAGACATCTTGGACATAGATCATCCTGTCTCATTCAAAATTTCAGATGTCTCCAGCCATGGCCAACTTTACTGCAGTCCTGTGAGACACTGCAACCCGGAACAACCTCTTAGAACCATTCCTGAATCCCTGACCCAGGGCTACTATGTAAAGTACTAAATGTTTACTGTTACTTTTAAGCCAAAAATAGTATAAGTATTGAGGAGTTAATGGCATAAAAACTGTTCATTTTGTATCCAGAAGAAGATAGAGGGCTTCTCCTATCCAACATGCAATGATTATTCCCATTTTCCATTTGCCCAGTCATTTTGTTTACCTGCACTGCCATATTGGTAGTTCCATGTCTGGAAATGAGCAAAAGGAAAGAAGAAGGAGAAAAAAGTTCTATTTATTAATTTTGCATCCCACCACTATGTCCAGTTACCTTAGATACTGATCTAAGAATTTAGAATATATAGTCATCTACAAACACACAAAGACTCAAACAAATATCATTAAGAATTATGCCTTGCTGAGAAACTGCATCCACAGCACTTATTAAAATAGGTATAGACAGAATAGCTAAGGTTCCTCCAAAATCCACAGCCCACGAACAGGGACCCATGAAAAATCTATTAGCAACTCAGCTGGCATCACAAGGAGTATGATGTGAGACTAAAGGAATAAAATTAATGGAGCAAAACTGAGAAAACAGAGTACACAAATATTACAGAAACACAGAGCAAAACTAGTTAATTTTCACTATATTCCTAAGTGAGGATATACCTTATTATAAGTAAGTATTATTTATTGGTCTGAATGTGTAGGATACCTGAACTGTTTACTATAGTTTTAATTACATAGATGTATCAATGAGTTACTCTCAAATACTTTTATGAAATCAATATTTATTTTTTTCAAGAATTAATTCCACTTCATTTTTCTTCTACAAACTCATTCTAACGTATGATCTGAATTCTTGATAAGAGCTGGCTCATTATTACTGAAAAAAAAATCAGATACACAAAAGACATTTCTTCTTTACTTTATGATGGAGAAAAATAAAATATCTTTATTTCCGAAACATTTTTCCTCTATGCAAGATCCACTATCTTGTTTTCTAAGAAACCATCCACTCTTAGAACTTATAAATCTGGGTTCTACCTTATGTCTTAACAGGTTGTATTATTATCTTGTGTTGCAAGCCAGCAAAATCAACAGGCACCTGTGCTTGTGCTCTCACATTTCAAACTTTCAATCTACAGACAAGTAAGAAGAACAATATCAATCGTTCTGATTCATGGGAGGCTAGCTCTAAGGAGAGGACACAGTGATGAACTTAGAGAAGTTGTTTGCTGGCCTCTGCTCTTCCCTGCTCTCTCTATTGTGGGCTTCCAATCTCTTCCTTTATTGACTCCCCCAGCATTGCCCAGCAATTCCTCTTCCTGGCATGAAAGGTTAAGAATTTTCTACAATCATTACATAGCAAAGCACTGATAAACCAGAGACTAGGAACTTTTATTCTGAACTTGCCTATATGGCCTTCTTGTTTTATTAAAAAACCTACATTTGCAGAATGTACCTTTCCTGGACTAGACTTGCTAGCCCACAACCTGTTTCCAGAAATCAAGTGCTTTGAATTCATCTTCACTGCATCCTCCTCTGCCCACATCCTTTTCTTATTTCCTTTTTCTCCTGACCTACTCAAGTGCCTATAACATAAAAAATAAAATAACCAAAACATCAACCCTCTGTGGACTGTCAGAAGTCCTCCTAGAAGAACTCTCCTGCTACAAGCAAATAAAGCTTTCTTTTCTCTCACCCATTACTGAGTTTTAGTCTAGGACCCATGACAATAACTTTTCTGCCAAAGTGGCAGGGCTCTGTTTCATGACTAATTCCTTTGTACTTCTCACATGCTCTTCTTGGATTTTTGTTTTACCCCTGCATGGTACTGACCTTCGTCAGAGTTGTGCATGATGGCATTAGATGTGCCATTGCCATGGATCACATCTGTGGTCACTTTAGCAGACAAAATCCTGGTCTTAAGGGGGTATAATGTACAAAGCTGCCATTCTGCTTTTTGAGGAAACTGCTTTTACCTCAGTCTCCACCTTCTCACTTTTCAGGTACTGTTGCAGGTTCACAAAATTAGGTAAGGCAAAGTTTAATGCTCTCTCCTATCTTGTTTCAGTTCAAAAATAAGTTTAGAGATTTTTCAAATAAGTCTTTTCTTCCTCCTCTATGACAGTCTCTCTTTCCCATCTTCCTTTTTGAAATGATGAACTAAAAATTTCTGACTTCTACCGGCGATCAACCTTTCCACCTGTGCTCCAGATCAAACCCTTTTGATTTCTCAAAGCCTTTATCCTTGGAATGATCTCCTCTCTTTCTGTGACTAGTTTTTTCCTCTCTACTAAACTTTCCCTGCGACAGCCAAGGAAGCTTTTATAATGTTTAACTAAACCAATGATGAATAATGAAAACATAAAAACTACAACCTAACAATATATCACCTACATTTCCCTTCCAATTACTACCTCATCTCTCTGCTGTACTTCCTGCAAAAATAACTTGGAGGAAATATTTATAGTCACTGTCTCTACATCTGCAATTCTTTTCTCAACATGATTCGGAAAAGATTTGATCATGATTACTCTTAGTGAGACTGCTGCTGTAAAGGTAATTTCAGGCCTGCACAGCACCAAGACCAATGTTCATTTTCTCATTCCTGTCTTAACCAAACTTCAGTCATACTAAACATAACTCTCCATTTCTCCCCCTCCTCCTCCTCCTTCTTCTCCTTTGTTTTGGTGATACTGGTAGGGGTTGGGGGGGGGATACCAGGGGTGCTCTACCACTGACTCACTGACCTCTTTATTTTTTGAGACAGGGTCTCACTAAGTTGCCCAGGTAGGCCTCCCACTTGCAATCCTCCTGCCTCAGTCTCCTGACTTGTTTGAATCACGGGTGTGCACCACCCTGCTTGGTTCCATTCCTTTTCTCTAAAGCATCTCTTCTCTTGATATACATCGTAATTTCCTCTTCTAATTTTCCTCTTACATCAAAGCCCACTCCCCATTATGAGTTTTGAATGCTTTTTCTCTTCTAACACTCATAAATACTTTTAAACAAGTCAGGTCTTCATCTAGAACCTTTGCTACTTTTTTATCACACAATCTACTTGGGAGATTTCTCCCACTTCAGTAGATTTGGAGACCTATATACAAATATTTCTGGTTCTGATCACTGTTTGGAGCTCTGAACTCCTATTTCTAACTTCCTGTTTGTTGATAAGCATCTCACAATTAATATGGTCAAAACATAGCACTTGGCACAACATATTCCAGTCTGCTTATCTTCTGTTCCTTCCTCTTGCTCTGAATTCTACAAGCCTGTACTCACTGGCTTCAGAAGAAAAATTTGTGTCTCCTTCTTTCCTCTAAATCTTACTTCCACTTCATCTCTCTTACTGCCTCTGTGTCCAGGTCACACTCTAAATTTCATCCACTTCTTTCCACTTCAGCTCTTATGCTCTGGAGCTGGTCTACAATCTACACAAGTCTACAGTAGCTTTCTAACTGGTACCTCTCTTCAGTTTTCAAACCAATCTTCATGCAGCAAACGGATTGCCCTTTCAAGAAGTAAATCAGTAATTTTGTGGCCTTTCAATGTCTTTAAAATTCAGTGCAAATATTTATAGTCTGCTTTACAAAGCTTCTGCCTTTTCTTAAAATCTCATTTCATAACATTCTACCCCTCATTCACAAACACTGGTCTTTGTATATCTGAGCTGGTTTCTAATATGTACAAGGCTTCTGCCCTAAGTATTCTCTATGCCTAGAATATTCTTTTCCCTGTTCTTTGAATGGTGTTGTAGTATTTCCTATCACTAAAATATCACCTCTTCAGATAAAATAACCCATTCACTATCATGTGATTATATTCTCAGTATCTTCGATAGCACTCATTCCTATATGATATTTTCTTATTAATTTGTTTATCAAATACGTTGCTTATATTTTCTTGAGACATATATGGTATCTGGCCCATAGTAGGTGATTAATAAGTGTCTGTTGAAGTAGTGTATTTTGAGTGGTTTTCTCAGTGATTCAGTTGACTAGCTAGACTAGATAAACAGACTGCATGCTGCCACTATATATCATGACTTTATGACTGCGATGCCTTAATAAACCTAAAGTTCCTGGAAGAGGAAATGTTGGAACAAGGGTCTGAAAAATGAAGGTGGCTCATTAAGGTTGAATTCCAAATTCATCTTCTTTCCGATATGTGTGTGTTGGCATTTGAACACACTTTCAGAGTTTGACAAGTTAAAGGTTAGTATGAAAAGCACAATGTTATTAAAAATAATTTATTTTGAAGGCATCCTTTTCTGGATAAAACTACTTAAATTTTACATTTCAAATAAAGAATCACATCTTTCAAAATAAAACAAAGCTGCAAAATATTTGAAAATCTCCCACTTATCTACAATCTATTGATTTTTTTTCCATTATACTGATAGTTCTTTCATTAGATGACTTGAGTTTTAGGCTCTTTCTTTGTCTCTTATGAAGTGAGTAATGCTACAACCAAATCCTTGTTATTGTAAATTCAAATCTTAAAATAAAAATCAAAATACATGAAATTAAAACAAATAACACCTATTTACAAATGTTTTATTAGAATATGGATTGTAGAGGTGAACGGTACTGTTAGAACACTAAATTTTAATTTAAATTGTATGCTCAGAAAACCAGAGATTTGTCATGTATTTAAAGTGCAGAGCATTTAATAAAAATGTCCAGATGGGCATGGTGATGCATTAGGCAATTGGAAAAAAAGAAAAGGAAAAGAAACACTATTGAAAAGACAAAGAAAGAAACAAATTTGCCCTCTGTTAATGTGTATTTTCAAAAATGCATGCATCTTTTTCAAAAGAAGCATCAGTCTGGTAAGAGTGAAATCAAATTCAATACCCTGCTCAAAGCATGTGCTTGTTTCAGGCAGATACACTATACACTAAAATTACAGTGACATGAAATCCAGTAATAGACTAGAATACAAGAGGACAAAAATTAATTCCAAAACTTCTGGATTCTGTGTAACACAATGTAAAGTCTTCTCATGGCAGTCCAGATTTATAATAACACCATTGCAATCTTACTTATAAAAGAATTTTATTTTACAGCAAAAATGCAATTAAAAGAAAGTAATAAAAATAGACAAATCTGTAAAAAACTTGAAAGATGATAATTAGATGTAAATGACCCTAAGGGTTAGTAAAATGTGAGAAGTCAGAGAAAACAATACAGATTACCATGGATGGTTTATTGTTTTAAATAAATTTATCTTTGTTAATTTTGAAAAAATAGCTTCTCATTGGAGAAACACTCCTTCCCATGATGATGAGTTACTTTATCTGACTTATTCAGTATGTAATATGCATAAAATAAAGACATTCTTGATTAATTAATGCTTTGTTAGGTCAAGAATTCTAAAATGCTCCATAATAGAAAAATGTAACTCCTTTGTAAATTCAGGAAGGAAAATGGTGGAGTTTTTACACCTGGAAAATAGGATTCTGAGTCAATGAGTAATACATAAATTCAGTATTAAGTTATATTTTCCCCTTTGTCAAAGTTGTTCTGAGCCATTTGATGAAAAGATTAAAAACTATTTAAAAGGAATGCAATTATAAAGTTTTTTGGACTTACATAGTTCATAGTGGTAAAAACATAGACTCATATGTCAACGTTAATGTTCATAGTAAATATAAAAGATATTAATGAAATAGTTAGCACCTATATTATAAATATTTAAAATGCATAACTAAGATAAAATTTGCCCAGAAGTAATGGCAAGCATTGGAGAAAGCCAGAATATAAAAAAATTTAAACAAGAAGTATTTAGAAAATAAAACATTATCACACTTAAACTAGTAACTAGACACTTAATTAGTATATCATTTAAAACACTTTAAACAAATAATTTTCTAATTATTAAAGTAGTATTTTTCCATCTAGAGAACTTTGAAAGTTTAACAGTGTAAATAAAAACATAAAAATCACCAATATTCCCTCCACTGAAACACAAGCATTTAGCAAATACATTTTCTCCCAGTTCTTTTTCAATGGATACACAGAGAATTTAAGTTGGGAAAAGACAAATTTTGCATAACATTTATAAATAAAATATTTGCATAATATTTTAATTTAGATTGTTTTATAATTTTATAAATAATATATTTTCATTGGATGATAATTTCCTTTCACTTAAAGGAAATTAAGAGCTATCCATAAACTTGTTATGTAGAGAACTCATAGTTATTTTTAAGAGGTTAAAAATATCACCTTATGTTCTTTTTTCTGTTCCTTGTCTAGCTGTAACCTCTTCTTAAGTTCAATTTTAGTTCTCTATACCTGTATCTTAGCACTGTTTTTGGCTTAAGGTGTCTTTCCTGTTTGTAACACAGCCTTCTCTTCTTTCCCTACTCTCCCTGTATAATATTTCCCTGACTCATTTATTTAATATTTGGCTAAAAAATCACTACTCTTCTCTCCCTGATACTATGAAGACTTCCTCAGTTTCTTTCCAGCTCTCATTTTGGGTAAGTAATCAGTCCTGGTGTTACCACAAGACTCAGTATAAACATCTATCAGTAAACTTATAAGAAATGGTATTAACTCTGCTTATGTGTTGATATCCACACCAGACCATGACCTTTAAATCCCTAGTCCCTGTCATAATATGTAGTCTATATTAGATACTAAAGTATTGTTTGTGAAAATAGTGATGTTATATAACAGTGTCATCTCTGTACTTTTTTTCTTTCTGAAGTTTTAGAACTTCCATCAGATACTTATAAATGTATTCCTCTAGGAAAATATTTAATATCTTCTATTTGAGGGTGTGTGTGTGTGTGTGTGTGTGTGTGTTTATACATAACACATGTACATTTAGTGTATTAGTTTCCTAAGGCTGCCCTGACAAATCACCACCAATAGCATGGCTTAAAAACAGATATTTATTCTCTTACGGTTCTAGAAACTAAAAAGTCTGAAATCAAGGATTTGGCAAGGCCATGTTCCCTCTGAACATTCTAGGGAAGAATCCTTCCTTGCCTTTTCCTCTCTGATGGTGACTTCCAACAAGCCTGGGTAGTCCTTGGTTTATAACTCTATCACTCAATCTCTGTCTTGATCCCTTGGTTTCATCCCTCTATGCTTCGTGTGTCTTCACGTGCAAATCTCTCTTTCCTTTCTCTTTAAAACACCAGTCATTGGGTTCAGTCTACCCTAATTTGGTATGTAATTTTCTTAATTTTATTACCTCTACAAAGACTATGTTCTCAAATAAGCTCACTGTCACAAGTTCTGGGGATTAGCCCATGAACATATTCTATAATTTATTATTATTATTTTTTATTTTTTAGTACTTGAGACTGAAACAGAGGCTCTTTGCCATGGAGCCACATCCCCTGCACTTTTCATTTTTTATTTTGAAACAGGGTCTTACTAAGTGGCTTAAGGCCACACTAAGTTGCTGAGGCTGATCTTGAACAATCATCTTGTGGAGTTGCTGGAATTTTAGATGTGTGTCACTGTGCCAGGCTTATATTCTATAATTTAACTCACTATGGTAAATGATACCACAAATGATGTGTACTCGTACATCAACATAATGACATCCTAGAATTCTTAGGGAAATCAATATTAGTGACATTTTATTCCAAGTTAAGTATTTGAAAAATAGTGTCTGCAGAAAAGAGTTTGAGACATGCATCTATATATCTATTAGCTTGTAATTTTAACAATGGAATCTATTATTAAAGTCCATGGCCATGTCCTTGTAAATATAACAATATGAAGTTTTAAGAAATGAATAATCTTCTTCTTAACATTCTATTGGTTAGCAGAGTAACACTGGTTATAATGCTTCACTGGCTATACTTTGTAAATTTATTTCAATGACATTTTTCTACAATGCTGTTACTATAGTTTTAGAGTTGATTTGTGTGTGTGTGTGTGTTTTTTTTTTTTTGTCTCTAAAGAGCTTAGAGTGGTTACACATGTTTAAATAAGTGAAATGGGTTTTAGGAAAGTAAGATGTCAATAGATTATTTATGCCATTTCAAATATATATAAACTAATACTTGAAACTTGAATGGCTTTTCAAATACTATAAGGCTATCATAGATACAAACTCCATAACTTAGCTCCATGTGGTAAGGTACAGATAAAAATGTTAATGAATTCAGTGCCTTTGTCTAGTTTGAGATAATGGTATTTATGTGAGTTTTTCTCTGTGTCTTCTATTCTGTACCATTGGTCTACATGCTATTTTGGTGCCAATACCTTGCTATTTTTGTTAGTATTGCTCTGAAGTATAGTTTAAGGTCTGGTATTGTGATGCTTCCTGCTTCACTCTTTTTTCTAAGGATTTCTTTGGTTATTCAGGGTCTCTTATTTCTCCAAATGAATTTCATGATTGCTTTTTCTATTTCTAAAAGAAATGTTGTTGAGATTTTAACTGGAATTTCATTAAATCTGTATAACACTTTTGGTAGTATGGTCATTTTGACAATATTAATTCTTTCTGTCCAAGAACAAGGGAGATTTTTCCATCTTCTAAGGCCTTCTTCAATGTATTTCTTTAGTGTTCTGTAGTTTTCATTGTATAGGTTTTTAATGTCTTTTGTTAGATTGGTTCCCAAGTATTTTATTTTTTTGAGGCTATTGTGAATGGGGTAGTTTTCCTAATTTCTCTTTCTGAGAGTTCATCACTGATGTATAGAAATGAATTTGATTTATGAGTGTTGATTTTATATCCTGCTACTTTGCTGAATTCATTTATTGATTCTAGAAGTTTTTTTGTGGAGTTTTTTGGATCCTCTAAATATATAATCATGTAATCATCAAATAGTATTAGTTTGAGTTCTTCTTTTTAATTTCTTTCATCAGTCTAATTGCTCTGACTAGAGTTTCAAGGACTATATTGAATAGGAGTGGTTAAACCACTATCTCTCACCATGCAGAAAGCTCAACTCAAATTGGATCAAGGATCTAGGAATTTGACCAGAGACTTTGCACCTAATAAAAGGAAAAGTGGGTATAAATCTTCATCATGTCAGATTAGGTCCTGACTTTCTTAACCCCGACTCCTAAAGCTCAAGAAATAAAATCAAGAATTAATAAGTGGGATGGATTCAAACTAAAAAGCTGCTTCTCAGCACAGGACACAATAATGTGAAGAGGGTGCCCACAGAGTGGAAGAACATCTTTACTACATGCAAATCAGAGCACTAATCTCCAGGATATATAAAGAACTCAAAAAGTTTAACACCATAAAACAAATAACTCAATCAATAAATGGGCTAAAGAACTGAACAGACACTTCTCAGAAGAAGATAAATAATAAATCAACAAATATATTTTAAAAATGTTCAACATCTCTAGTAATTAGAGAAATGTAAATCAAAACTACTCTAAGATTTCATTTCACTCCAGTCAGAATGACAATTATCAAGAATACAAGCAATAATAAGCATTGGAAAAGATGTGGGAAAAAGGTACACTCATAAATTGCTGCTGGTGGCTCTGCAAATTGGTGCAACCACTATGGAAAGCAGTATGGAGATTCCTTAGAAAACTTGGAATGGAACCACCATTTGACCCAGCTATCCCACTCCTCAGTCTATACCCAAAGGAATTAGAATCCACATACTATAGTGACACAACCACATCAATTTTCATAGCAGCTCAATTCACAATAGCTAAATTGTGGAACCAACCCATATGCCCTTCAATAGATTAATGGATAAACAAACTGTGGTATATATACACAATGGAATATGACTCAGCATTAAGAGAGAATAAAATCATGGCATTTGCAGGTAAATAGATGGAGTTGGAGAACATCATGCTAAGCAAAATAAGCCAATCCTCCAAAATCAAAGGTTGAATGTTCTTTCTGATAAGTGGATGCTGATCCATAATGGGGGAGGAGGATGGAAGAAGAGAGGCAGGGAGGGGAAATGGGGCCAAAAAAGATGGTGTAATGAGAAGAACATCATTACCCTAGGTACAAGTATGACTCCACATGTGGTGAGACTTTGCATCATGTACAATCAGAGAAATAAAAATTTGTGCTCCATTTGTGTGCAATGACTCAAAATGCATTCTGCTATTATGTATAACTAATTAGAACAAATAAATATAATAAAAAATTTAAAAGAATGTTAATGAATGAATATGACAATAGAATAAGTGAAATAAAACTAAATAAAGAATATTATAATCAAATGATACAAATAAGTGTTGTAGAACACATAAAAAGAAGTAGATCTTTAGATCAATATATTATCACTTATGTTATAGGTTTTTGTGAATTCAAGGACAGGTAGTTTTTCAGGAAAAAAAAAATTGTCCTTTTAAAACACATTTACCAAATGTGCTATATAGCAGGGTCAGTAATGGCTGTACTAGTTTTCTCTGATGGATTTTGTATCTCGTTAGGGCAGGAACTGTGCCTATTTTTCTCTTGATAACACCATGTGAGCATCATAGTAACGGAGAGGGAACTATGTGTGCATTAGAGAATTCATACTCATGGATTATGACTAACAATCAGAAGTTTTCCTATTTATAGAATGCCTTATAATTTACATTTAAATTGTTACTTCAAACATTAAGTTCATCTAAGAAAAGTGGTTATAGGACACACCCTATTTATAAGAAGAAATATAAATTATTATCATTTTTAAAAATTATAACAGGTTTTGATTTGCTTCTGAAGAACTGTCCTGACCCAGTATTTTATTCCTAACTAGATACTTCTCAGTTCCCATATTTGAGAAGTTATTTAGTTCACACACAAAGGCATTCAGTGTCACTATGCACTATCCAAAATCAACCGAGATATAGGGGCCACACCACAGAGAAAAATCTATATACCCCAGAGTGCTCCTAATTATTCAAATTGTCAATCAATAACAAGCCCTAAAATTTAGCTGATCTCATACTACTTGCATAAATTGCTCCCTGAAGCTATAAACTCTTTTTTGATTGGTTCTTTTTAGTTATACATGACATTAGAGTATATTTTGACATATTTATAAAACATGGAGTACTTCTTATTCTCATTAGTTTCCAAGTGTTGTGGTTGTACATGATATGGAGATTCACTGTGGTGTATTTATGTATGTACATAGAAAAGTTAAGTCAGATTCATTCTGCTGTCTTTCTATTCCTGTACCCCCTTTCCCCATCATTCCCCTTTGTCCACTACTGAACTTCTATTATTCCCCCTCCCCCTTGCTGTTTGTTAGCATCCACATATTAAAATATTTGACCCTTGATAATTGGGGATTAGCTTATTTCACTTGGCATAATAGTATCCAAATCCATCCATTTTCTGGCAAATGTCATAAAGTCATTCTTCTTTATGTCTGAGTAATATTCCATTGTGTATATATACCACTTTTTTTTTATCCATTCTTCTGTTGTAAGGCACCTAGGTTGGTTCCATAGCTTAGCTATTGTGAATTGCATTGCTATAAACATGGCTGCATCACTGTACTATGCTGTTTTTAAGTCCTTTGGGCATATACCAGAGAGTGGGATAACTGAGTCAAATAGTGGTTTCATTTTAAGTTTTCTGTAACTACTTTCCAGATTGGTTACACCAATTTGCAGCCCTGCCAGCAATGCATGAGTGTGCCCTTTCCCCCACATCTTTGCCAACATTTATTTTTACTTGTATTTTTATATATATATTTAGCTGCAGGTGGGCATCATAACTCTGTTTTATTTATTTTTTATATGATGCTGAAGATCAAACAAAGTGCCTCACATGTGCTCAGCAAACACTACCACCAAGCCACAATCTCACCCTTGATAATTGTAATTTTGATTGCTGCCATTCTGATTGGAGTGAAATAGAATCTCAATGTAGTGTTAATTTGCATTTATCTAATCTTTAGAGATGTTGAACAGTTCTTCATATTTGTTGACCATTTATATTTCTTCTCCAGAGTGTCTTTTCAGTTCACTTATTCATTGATTGGGTTATTTGTGTGTATATATGTGAAGTTTTTTTGAGTTCTTTATAATATCTTGGAGATGAATGCTGTATCTGAGGTACAGATGGCAAAAATTTTCTCCCATTATGTAGGTTTTCTCTTCACACTCCTGATTGTTTCCTTTGCTGAAAAGAAGCTTTAGTTAGAAATCATTCCCTTTATTGATTTTTGATTTCACTTTTTGTGCTTTAAAAGTCTTGTTGAGGAAGTTGATTCTTAAGCCAATATGATGGAGTATTGGGCCTATATTTTCTTCTAGTATCTGTAGGATTTCTGTTCTAATGTCAGTGTCATTAATCCACTTTGAGTCGAGTTTTGTGCAGGGTGAGAGATAGGGAATTAATTTCATTCTGCTACATATAGATTTCTAGTTTGCCTAGCACTATTTGTTGAAGAAGTTATCTTTTCTCCAATGTATGTTTATGGTGCCTTTATCTAGTATGAGATAACTGTATTTATGTGTGTTTGTCTCTGTGCTTTCTATTTTTTTCCATTTTCCTTTCTGTTTCTGTGCCAATATCATACTGCTTTTGTTACTATTGCTCTCTAATATAATTTAAGGGCTGATATTGTGATGCCTCCTGCATCACTTTTCTCATTAAAGATTGCTTTGGCTATTCTGGGCCTCTTACTTTTCCAACTACATTTAATGATTGTTTTTTCTAGTTTTATGAAGAACATAATTGAAATCTGGATAGGAATTGCATTAAATCTGTATAGTGTTTTTGGTAATATGGCTATTTTGAGAATATTAATTCTGCCTATTCAAGACTATGAGAATCCTTCAATCTTCTAAGATCTTCTTCAATATCTTTATTTAGTGTTCTGTAGTTTTCATTTTAGAGGTCTTTTAACTCTTTTGTTAGGTAGTTTCCCAAGTATTCTATTTTATTTTTTGAGGCTATTGTGAATAGGATAGTGTTAGAGTTTGTAAATAAGTGAGGTGTCCCCCAAAAGCTCACGTGTGAGACAATGCAAGAAATTATTGAGTTATGAAAGTCTTAATGAAATCAGTGAAGTAATCTCCTGATGGGATTAGTTGAATGGAAACTGAAGGTGGGCAGGATATGGCAGGATGAGGTGGGTCATTGGGGTGTGCTTTTTGGATATATATTTGGTATCTGGTGGATGGAATCTCTCTCTTCCTTCTGATCATCATATGAGCTGTTTCCCTCTGCCATAGTCTTCTGCCATGATGTTCAGCCTTACCTCAAGCCTGGAGGAATGAAGCCAGACTCCAATGGACAGAGACCACTGAAACTGAGCCCTCAAATAAACTTTTCCTCCTCTAAAATTGTTCTAGTTAAGTCTTTTGGTCATAGCAGTGAAAAACCTGACTAAAACAGATAATTTTTCTAATTTATCTTTCAGCTAATTCATCTTGGTGTATAGAAATGCAATTGATTTATGGATGTTGATTTTTTATCCTGATATTTTGCTGAATTTATGAGTTCTAGAAATGTTCCAATGGGAGTTTTTAGGTCCTCCAAATATAGAATCATGTCATCAGCAAATAGGGATAGTTTGAGCTCCTCTTTTCCTATTTGTATCCCTTTAATTTCTTTATTTTGCCTAATTGCTCTGGCTAAATTTCAAGGACTATGTTGAATAGAAGTGATGAAATAAGAAAGACATCCCTGTCTTGATCCAGTTTTTAAAGGGACTGCTTTAATTTTTTTCTTCATTTTGAATGATGTTGGCCATGGGTTCAACATATGTAGCTTCCACAATCTTGAGGTATTTTCCTAGTATCTCTAGGTTTTCCAGTATTTTGAGCATGAATAGATGCTGCATTTTGTCAAATAATTTTTCTGTGTCTATTGAGATGGTCATGTGATTCTTGTCTTTATGTCTATTGATCTTTTGAATTACATTTATTGACTTCCATATGTTGAACCAATCTTGCATTCCTGCAATGAAACCCATTTGATCATGGTGCACTATCTTTTAAATGTATTTTTGTATAAAATTTGCCAGTACTTTATTAAGAATGTTTGCACTTATATTTATTAGGGATAGTGGTCTGAAATTTTCTTTCCTTAATTTGTTTTTGTCTGGTTTTGGAATCAGGGTGATAGTAGCTTCATAGAGTGAGTTTGGAAGGGTTCCCTACTTTCCATAGAGTAGTTTGAGAAGACTGGTGTTAGTTCTTCTTTGAAGTCTGGTAGAACTTGGCTGAGAATTCTTCAGATCCTGGCTTTTTTTTGTCAGTAGGCTTTTGACAGTATATTCAATATCATTGCTTGAAACTGATCTGTTTAAATTATTGGTCCTACAGGTTCAATTGCAGTAGGTCATATGTCTCTAGAAATTTGTCAATGTCTTCAATATTTTCTATTTTTTTGAGGTATAAATTTTCAAGTTAGGTTCTAATTATCCTAGGTACTTCAGTGGTGTATGTATTTATATTTTCTTTTTCATCATGAATTTTATAAATATGAGTTTTTTCCTTCTTTTTCTTGTTTAGCATGGCTAAGGGTCTATCAATCTCATTAATTTATTCAAAAACCCAGCTTTTTGTTTTCTTAACTTTTTTTGAATATTTAAAATTTCCATTTCTTGATTTCAGGTCTGATGTTATTTCCTGTCTTCTATTATTTGAGTGTTGATTTGTTCTTTTTTTTCCCCAGGACCTTGAGATATAATGTTAGTATATTTATTTGATGACTTTTTAGTTTTTCAATGAATAAGCTCAGTGCACTGAACTTTGTTCTTAGAACTTCCTTCATAGTTTCCCAAAGACTTTGATATATTTTGTCACTATTTTCATTTACTTCTAAGTATTTTTTAGTGCATCCATATTTTTTCTGCTATCTCTTGATCATTCAGTAGCATATTATTTAGTCTCCAGGTGTTAGAATAGCTTCTATTTTTTATTATATTATTTATTTCAAATTTTATTCCATTATGATCTGATAGAATACAAGATTTTATTTCTATTTTTTTCTTTTTTGTATTTGCTATGTGTTGCTTTGTGGCTTAAGATGTGTTCTATTTTAGGAAGTGATCCATGTGCTGCTGAGAAGAAACTGTATTCAGTCATTGATGGGTGAAATATTCTATATATGTCTGTTAAGCTTAATTTATTATTTATATATTTTTAGTTCTAATGTTTCTTTGCTTAGTTTTTCTTTGAACTATCTATCCACTGATGAAAGAAGTGTGTTAAAATCATCCAGCACTATTTTGTTGTGGTCTATTTCCTTCTTGAAATTGAAAAGGTTTGTTTGATGCATGTTGGTGCTCTATTTTTAGGGACATATATATTTATGAGCATTATTTCTTATTGATGTGTAATTCCCTTAAGCAGTATGAAATGATCTTCTTTCTCCTTTCTGATTAACTTTTACTTGAAGTCCACTTTATATGATATGAGGATAGAAATCCCTGCTTGTTTATAAGATCCATGTGAATGATATATTTTTTCCCATCCTTTTTCCTTCTGTCTGTGGATGTCTTTGCCTATGAGGTATGTCTCTTTGGAGACAGCATATTGTTAGGTTCTGTTTTTAAATCCAATATGCCAGTCTATATCTTTTGATTGATGAATTTAGGCAATTTACATTCAATGTTATTGATGAGAAATAATTGTTATTCCCTGTAATTTTATTTGTTTTTTTTTAATTTGCTTTTCCTGTGATTGACTATTCCTCTAGTATAGTTTCTCCCTTTGCTTATTTTCAATTATATTTTTTATTTTTACTCCATGAAATATTTTATTGAGTATGTTTTATAGTACAGGCTTTCTAATTGTGAATTCTTTTGTTTATCATGGAAGGTTTTTATTTCATTATCAAATCTGTAGCTTAATTTTGCTGGATACAGTATTCTTGGTTGGCAATTTCTTTTCTTTTAGGGCTTGGTATATGTTATTCCAAGACCTCCTAGCTTTTAAGGTCTGGGATGAGAATTCAGCAGATATCTGCACAGGTTTCCCTCTAAAAGTGACCTGTTGATTTTCTCTAGCAGTATTTAAAATTTTATCATTATTCTGTATGCTGGGAATTTTCATAATGTTGTGCCTTGGTATAGGTCTATTGTAATTTTTTTATATTTAGAGTCCTGTAAGCCTCCTGTACTTGATTTTCCATTTCATTTTTAAGATTTGAGAAATTTTCTAATATCATTCCATTGATAATATTGTGCATTCCTTATTCTGTGTCTTCATCTATCCCAATAAATCTTAAATTTGGTCTTTTCATGTCATCATATATTTCTTGAAAGTTCTGATCATGGTTGCTTGACAGCTTTTCTCCAAGGTCAGCATTATTTTCCAGATTGTATATTTTGCCTTCATTGCCTGAAACTTTGTCTTCCAAGTTGTCTAGTCTGCTTATGATGCTTTCAATTGAATTGTTAATTTTGTTTATTGATAACTTCATTTTGAGAATTTCTGATGGATACTTCTGGATTTCTACCCCTTTTTGAAGTAATGTTTCACCTCTTGGATTTTCTCTCTCATTTTACTCCTTACATTGTCTTTTATCTTGCAGATCAGTTTAACTATGAACATTCTAAATTCCTTCTCTGACATTTCCTCCACTCTGATATCATTGGATGCTGTTAATGAGATTTTTTGATTTGTTTGGGATGGTTTGTTCCCTTGTTTTTTCATGCTGTTTTTGTATCTACACAGTTATCAGTAACGCTTGCCTCGCGTGCGTGAGGCCCTGGGTTCGATCCTCAGCACCACATACAAAGCAATAAAAAATAAAGACATTGTGTCCATCTACAACTAAAAAATATTAAAAAAAAAAAAAGAATCTGAATTGCCAGACCTTCTACCCTATAAATATATAGTGTTCTCAGAAGTTTCTCGTACCTGGAAACAATAACAACCACCAATGCAATCAATATTCAGCATCTACAATGTTAATTGGCACTATAAAGAGAAATGGTATGGAAAGTAATTGCCAATGGTAGATGTATTATTTTTAGAAAAGGGTTTGCTATTTCAAAAAAGTGAAGAGAGAGAATGTAGAGGAGATGTGGGATGTATTAATTGAGAGGGAAGATGAGAAAAAATAGTAGTATTAAAGAAGAGTAAAAGAGAAAACAGTAGAACTTGGCTGTTAGCAAAAGAGGAAGAGAATCAAAGGAAATAGGACAAAAACCATATAAAACCAATTAGTATACACAAGGTATACTAATCAAAACCCTGGTCCTCAAAAGATAGAGTCAAGAAAATAACTACTTTCAAGAAATGTTAAAAATGAGGAAAGTGAGGCAAATATGTGTGTGTATTTTCCAATAACCATCTGTTGAAGAGCCTATCTTTTCTTCAATGTATATTTTTGGCACCTTTATCTAGTATGAGATAACTGTATTTATGTGAGCTTGTCTCTCTGTCTTCTATTCTGTACCATTGGTCTGTATGTATGTTTTGGTGCCAGTACCATGCCATTTTTGTTACTAGAGCTCTGTAGTATAGTTTAAGGTCTGGTATTGTGAGACCTCCTGCTTTACTCTTCTTGCTAAGAATAGCTTTGGCTATTCTGGGTCTTTTTCCAAATGAATTTTATGATTTCTTTTTTATTTCTATCAGGAATGTCAGTGGGATTTTGATTGGAATTGCATTAAATCTGTATAACATTTTTGGTAATGTGGTCCTTTTGACAATATTGTTTATCCAAGAACAAAGGAGATTTTTCCATCTTCTAAGGTCTTCTTTAATTTCTTTCTTTAGTGTTCTATATTTTTCATTGTAGAGGATTTTCACCTCTTTTATTAGGTTGATTCCCAAGTATTTTCTTATTTTTTGAAGCTATTGTAAATTGAGTAGTTTTCCTAAATTGTCTTTCAGAAGATTTGTCACTGATGTACAGAAATCCATTTGATTTATGGGTGTTGATTTTATATCCTGCTGCTTTGCTGAATTCATTTATTATTCTAGAAGTTTTCTGGTGGAATTTTTTGGATTCTCTAAATATGGAATCATGTCAGCAAATAGTGATAGTTTGAGTTTCTGTTCCTATTCAAATCTTGATGGAAGTTTAAGAAATTGTTTCTGTTGCGATGATCAAAAAATTTTTCTATAATATTATATGTTGGTTGTCAGTTCTCAACTGTCTTTCCATTTTTCTTTGAAGTACATATTATGTGCAAGAGTAGTAGTTAGAGACCACTACTTTTTTGTGGTAGTAGCCAATTCCTTCTTTTGGAGGAGCTAGTCAAGTTGCTCATTTACAGGCTTCCTTCTTGGCAGTATGATGGAGGGGCATTGGAAGATGTTGTATGCTCCACTCAGTGAGGGGTCACTGTAGAGTTCTGTGAAAGGCATTGCCAGAGACAGAGCTCCTAGATGTGGGGTTTGGGTCTAGCTAGACCCCCAGTGCTTTGTGGAATGATGTTTGGTAAAGCTTTTGTATCAGACAACTTCCAGAGCCAGGCTGCTTCTGGGCTGCTGGGTTTCTGTATCACTGGAATCTCCCCTGGGTTCAGCTAGAACAGTGGAGGAGCCAGTCCTTTGTCCCTTCTGCCTCCCATGGCTTTTGTATCACTGCCTCCTGGGCTCAGTCTCAAAATGCACATCTACCCCCATATCGCCCTGCCAGAAAAGTTCCTGGTCAAATCTGTTGATCCTGTGAACCATAAGACTCAGAGTGAGAGGCACCCAGAATCTCTCAGCTCTGAGTGGAAATACCCTGGGTGCAATACTCTCAGTGCCTGAATTTCACCTGGTTTTCTAGTTAAACTCTGGGTCATGTGTCATGTTTTTGGACCTAGCTGGAATTACACAGGTCTGGAGCTTGGATTTGGATCCACACCTGCTGGTCACTGTTGTGCAGCAGTAAAAAATGGCGCTGTCCAGGCTCTCCTCAGGCCACTGGGAGATTTGCTGCATTCCTCTCTCACAAAAACAAAGTGCAGCTAATCCACTGGATTGACTCTGCAATGTCCCTGATCACTTTCCTTTCCACTTCAAGATATGCAGCGGTGACACCTAAAATGTAAGCTCTCTTAGTCTTCCTTTCTGACCTGCCCACAGTGGATCTCCATTGGCAGCTGCCAATGCCAGCAATGAGTTTTTTCTTTCTTTTTTATTTTATTCTGTCCAAAGTTCTGAGTCCCTAGGCTATTCTGAAAGTTCAGTATTAAATCCCAGTAGGATTTCTTTTTTCACCCATTTTAAAGAGATGTTGTTTGTCTGTTTTCCTGGTCTCCTGGCATGGAGCACTTTGGAAAGTAACCTCCTCTACTCTGCCATCTTGATTCCCTCATAAATTGTAATGAATGTTGTGGGAAAATGTTAATCCTCAATATAATATAAATCCATGAAATTTTAAATAAACATTAAAGACTTCCTTTATCAAAAACAAATCTTAAAAAAATTTTCCAATTGGTGACTAGTTGAACACTCTAAAAAAATATTAATATGGTTATCAATTCAAAAGCAAATTGGGCCAGGCACCATAGTGCATGCCTATAATCGCAGTGGCTCAGGAGGCAGAGGTGGGAGAATCTCAAGTTCAAAGCCAGCCTCAGCAAGAGGGAGGTGCTAAGCAACTCAGTGAGACCTGTCTCTAAATAAAAAATACAAAATAGGGCTGGGGATGTGGCTCAGTGGTCAAGTGCCTCTGAGTTCAATCCCTGGTACACCCTGTCCCCACCAAAAGAGCAAATTGGCCATATATACCAACAATATACTTAATGCTACCTTAATATTATTCATCATTACATATTGTATACACATATCAAATTGCCACACTATACCCCCATCAATATATACACTTAAATAATAAGTTTTTTCAAATCATGGAAAGCACAAAGAGCAAATATTATGAATGATATATTCTTACTCATACATTTCTTTAAGAATCTTATTTAAAAAGACATTTTTTCAAAAAATGTACAGTCACGCTACAATTTACATAACATTTAGCATATTCATTGGTCCCTTGAAGCATAAATATGAACTGGTTCTCTTTTTCTTCTTTGTCTATTGTTATCTTTCTGTGAGTTAGTTTGGAGGCGATGAAAAACTTAAAAAAATAAAAATCTGAGAAATCAAGTAAACATTTTATTAGAAATTATTTACAGTAACCACAACTCATAATTTCTTCCTCAGTCTTCTTGAGCAGGGCCTGACAAAGTTGTCTTGTTCCCTGGGTTCATGGAAAACTCACCTGTCCATTCAGATGGACACAGACCTATGTCAGATTGTGAAATTGCTGATTCTTTCTATCCCAATGTCCCTTATTCTCTTCTTTATATTCCAACTTAAATAAAAACATGGTGTTGTTCAGTCATTATGCTGAACAGGCTCTTTCTGTTCAAGAGACAGCTGCTCATCTCTTCTACACAACCTGATTCTGCATTAGTGATTCTGCACTTTTTATTTTTACCATCTAAGAGAAAGTGACAGTTTTCCCTAGGCTGACATAGAATGACTCCCATTTCAACAAACCCTCCTTTAGTAGTTCTTACAAAATGGAGATAGGACATAGAGTCACAGTCTCAGATATAGTTTGACTATCTCTTAGCAAACCCTCTTAATACATACCATTTAACTTCTTAACACCTATGTCTAGAATATGGGAACAATTAAAGTATTTTTAACCTTCAGTTTTAGAGCTCTATGATTCCAAAACAATATAAAAACAGTATAAAACAAAATTCATCACCTTTTTGTTATTTTTATGTAAGATCTACTTTTCGCTTTTTTTTAGATTTTTAAATTATTCACAAAAATATTTTAGAACTCTCAATCCTCTACAGTAAAATGACGATTATTTTCCTGTGCAATCTAAGCAATCTCTTGGAGTGACTGATTTTCCCACACCTGGAAGGAATGTCTTCAGCCTTCTGACAGTGTTCATTTCAAGGCTACAACTGACCGAATCAAGTGAATCAATCCATAAGTTAGGCTGAAATATCAGATTTTTTTTCTCAATAATTTTAAAGAAAGAATAAAACCAAGTTAGTGATGTATTGAGCACATGAATCAAAGCTCAGGAAGAGTGGTAGCCATAGATAATGTTAGAAATTTGGGGGATAAAACATGTACAGAAAAGGGGAGTTTATAATCCCTTCAAGGAAGTTATACAAAAAAATGGAGCTGCCATAGGAGATTTTAGTTCCTGGGAGACCCTGCATTTCTTCTTGTTGTTTGTTCTGTGGGATTCTTTATTTTCAAAATATAGGAAATTCTCTCTTTATACTCTCTTTAAGAACTTTACATCCCTAGCAAAGAAATGAGGTCTAATGAAACACTTTTGTGAGCCAATTTTATTCATTCATTAGTGTAGAAATCGATTTTGGTATTATGTTTAAAAAGACACTAAGCCAAGCAAAAAAATATGATACCACAGCCAAATGTAATTAATACTGTCCTGATTTGACCATGTCATAGAAGCTCTATTTATGTTGCTGTGTTGATACCGTAATCTCTTTTCCTGCCTGCCCAATGACTCCATGTAAGGGATCCTCCATTTCTGATCATTTGTGTCACATATTTTAGTAGTGTTCTATCCTTGTTTACATTAGGATCAATTTGTTCTCCTACAGGCACTTGCTATTTCTGGTGATACCAAAGTCATATCTGGATACCACAAGATGCTTCTGTAAGTTTTGTTTCTGAGGCATGGTTTATATCAATAGTCTCTTGAGAAAATGTCCATGTTTATCCAATGCTATGACCAGATGTCTCAAAATGGAATATTACCAATAAGGTTAGGTTCAACTCAATACCTACTGCCAGCTTTTGCATCCTCCTCCATGCAAACTCTGTAATTGTTGGTGGTCTTAGAATTGGCAGCAATTTAAAAAATAGAATTGGTAAAAAGAAATCAAAATAGGAGTAGAGAGAAGGTTTACATTTTTATAACAAACTTTCAAAATAACATGTTTCATATATTATAATCAGGGATGCTCTTAAAGTTTGCTAAGTGTGTAGATGAACTATATGATTTTGATCTTCAAAATCTATAGGCTATATTCTTCCTCCTTTCACATACAGTTAAGTGTTTGAAAAAGATAACATTATGGTTCTAATCCTCCTCAAAAAATATAAATATTTGTATGATTGCTTAAAGACTTAGCTCTCCATAGACAAAAAGACTGGGAGGTGGTGTAAGGCAATTTACATAATATTTAAGACATTCCAATAATGAAGGTGAGGACACCATGGAATGTCAGATAAAATACTGGGAGTGATTTGTGATTGAGCAAAGAATATAGCCTGAGGGAAGAGTGAGATGATAGTGACTAGTTATGTATCAAACTCTGGTTTGCTTCCAATTGAGCATGTCACTGTGCAGGGAGGTAATCAGAGGTAAAATGTCCTGTGATCCATTCTCAGATTGACATAATAAAGACATTTTTATTTTGAGACAGGTCATTGTAACCACTGGGCTTATGGTTCAGTTCCATAAACTCTTTTGTAGCACTTTCAGTGAGTAAGGTTGCTATGCCAACATTTGTATATATTAATGTGAATAGCATGTTGAAACCTGGACACTAACACCTGCAGCAGACAGGTGAGTAAATCATACTCTAAACAAGATAATGACAGAAAAATATACTCGGTTATAGAATGATTGAACAGAAGGGAATTTGATGCTATCTGCAAGTTGGGAAATATGCAGAGGAGATATATTAGTTTTTTTTTGTTGTTGTTGCTGTAACAAATTATACAAAGTCAGTGACTGAAACAACAAAATATATTATCTTTGTCTGTGGGTGTGCTATTTAGCTTTTTGTAACTGTGACCAAAATACCTGACCAAAAAAAATCCCAAAAAAACAAAAACAAAAAACTGAGAGACAGAAAAGTTTATTTTGGCTCACAGTTTGAGAGCTTCAGCCCCTGGTTGGTTGACTCCATTGCTTAAGGCCCGAGGTGAGGCAGAACATCATGGCAGATGGTCATGGTGAGGAAAGCTGCTCAGCACATGATAGCCAGGAAGCCACTCTACTTTGTTTAAGCTTGTATTCCAAAGGCAGACTCATGCTCATGGGTTCACCGTTTGTCTAAGGGAAATCAGGACACCCTAAGTAGCTGTGACCACTGACTGTAATGGAGGCAGTTATTTATTAAAGGATACTTGATAGTTTGTTGTTATAAACATGATGTTTAGGATTCTAGGGAGGAAAGAATGAATATCTATAGAAGCCCCATAGAGTTAGGAAACTTTGGCATGTGGAGAAAGGAATTGAAAAGCTTAGTTTTCTAAAGCAGGAAAGAAAATAGGAATCTAAAGGAAAACTTCTATTCCTGCATAATGCCTGTAGTATCTTCCCTGATGTTTCTTGTCGGTGAGAATCTTGGAAATTGAAACCTAAATAGGTGGAGAAAGATATGGCTAGCAAAAGTTCAGAAAAACTATAGAAGTTTAAAAGTATGAGGAAAGCTTTCTTCACTGAGAATAAGTTGCAAGTGATAAAGTGGGTTATCAGGCCACACAGAATTTTTAAGATGAAAAAGGTACAAAATACATTCAGCCAGTCTTACTGCAGTGGTCCTGGGAGAAAATAATATTTGTGTTCATTAGAACAACTGAACATGTGCAGATATGAATTTTGAACGATTTTAATTTAGAACATCCTTTAAAATATAGGAGGTTACTATCTGTTCGATTTTTGTGCTGCTTGAACAATGATGAAACACAGCTATGGAGTGCTTTTAAGGCTGTCCTAGCTAATGAGGTTCACAGTTTATTAAGATTGCTTAACGCCAATGAAAGTAGGACCAACAACCTGAGACCTGACTTTTTAAAATCACTGTCCTCATTATTTCTAATTCTACAGCAATCTCTAATTCTAAGTGCTACACTGTTTATCTATTCTTTCCCTCCAATTAAATGATCAATCACTTGGAAAGAATAGGATTAGTTTTAAGTTTATTGAAGCAAAATTGTTGTAAGAGTCTTTGAAAGATCACATAATGGAAGATAATAATCTCCCCCTTTTTGGTGCTGAATAACTTAGCATACATGGGCAAAGCAATGAGAGAACATTTCATCTTGGTGGAATTCACTATAACTCAATCAAATCTTAAGTTAAATGACAAAACTATCCAATTTTATATAATGATATAAAATCTATACAGAAATGAAGTTGGGGATTGAGGTAAATTAGTCATTTTTGTCTTCAAAAAAATAGCCTAGTGTTTTAAGAACCAAACCTCTAAATTCATGTCAATGTACTTATAGTGACTGTTTCATCAAATAAAATGTATATTTTAAATGGCTCATTTTTTAAAAATTAGGTCAACTCTGACATATAAACAGATTGGAAGTTACTACTTCATGTTTTTAATAAGAAAAAAGTTATATAGATTTAAATTTACTGACTTTTTTTAGACCCATATGAGAACTGAGTTCATTATTGCCAAGCACGAAGAGTTAGGTGAAAAAGAGAAATCATAGCTGAGATCTACCTAATTTGTAGTGGAAACCATTGAGGGATAGCTTGTAAGAACACTTATTTATAATTTTGATGAATTGTACACTGTGCAGGAACTGGTTTGAGTTTGAGAAAGCCTGGGAACTGCAGTCTCATTCTTAGATGAACCCCTGGATCCTCCCTTTACCCTCAGACCCCTGCCATACTCCAGATTCTCACAGTGAAGATATCAAAAGAGACCATCGTTGTGTCTCAACAGAACCTGACTCAGATACAATGCAAAAGTTGGAATTTTAAAGTAATTGTGATTAACATAATAAGGACTGTAATGTAAGACACAAGCACCAGGCAAGGAAGGGTGGGACAGTGCATGCAGAGATCTCTGAAATAAAACGAAGTGACATTAGAAATAAAATACTGTAACAGAAATAGGAAGAAATCAGTGAGCTGGAAACTAGGGCAACAAAGAATCCTCAATCTGAAATGCAGAGAACAAATAATGAAAAACAAAACACAAAAGTAATAACTAAGGGCTATGAAGCAATATCAAAAAAGTTTACTAAGTATGTATCTGGAATACATGAATTAGAAGAAAAACAGAACAAGGCAAAATAAATATGTAAAGGGATAATGGTTAAGAACTTTCCAAAATAAATAATGGCTAACTAACTATAGATCCAAGAAGCTCAGAAAATGCCAAAATAAAACACAGAAACCAAACAAAATAAAACCTCACAGCTAAGTGTATCATATTCAAACCAAAGACAAAGAGAAAATTTTGAAAAACCCAGAGAAAAAATAACTTTACCTATTAAGGGAAAAAAGGATAAATATTATAATAACTTCCTATTAAAATGCAAACAAAAAGAGAATAAAATAAAACAAAGTGATGAAATAAAAAACATGCCATGGATCTGGAATTCTCTAGTGAAGTTACTTTTTAAAAGGGAGCAATAAACGTTTTCTCAGACTGAATAAAAATGATATATTTCAACACAACCCTGCAAAAAATATGTTAAAATTTCTTTAGTAAGCAGGAAAATGATATATGTCAGAAACTTGTATCTACATAAATAAAGAACACCAGAGAAGAAATAAATAGAGGTAAAATTAAATGTTTATTTTTCTTACAATTAATTTAATTAAACATTTTGTTTCAGTAAATAACAGCAGCAACAAAGTGGGAGATTTTAGCATTTGGATAAGGGAAATGATTGACAGCATTATCACAAAGCATGCAAAGGAGCAAATGAGAACAGTTATAAGGTACCTGGACTACTCATGGAGTGGTAAAGTGTTATTTGAAAGTGAAAAGCATAAATTAGTTTAAAAAATTTATTTTAAACTATTGTCAGAGTGGAGTTAAACAAAAGCAAAATAAAACCCAAAATATTTCTTATAACAGTGCACTTTAAATGCAAAAGCTCAGATAGCTTAAACATACAGAGATGAAGAAAGATGTATCATGCTAATACAAATCAATGGAAATCTTGAGTGCCTATGTTAACTTTAGACAAAGCAGTTTTCAGAACAACTTTAATCTTCAGGGATAAAGAAGAGCTTTCCATAATGGTACAAAGATCCTTTCTTAAAGACTGCATAACAATGTTAAACTTGTATGCATTAACATCGTTGCATGAAACAAGCATGAGAAAACTGAAGGGAGAAAGAAAAAAATGTGTCATTGTATTTAAAGACTTCAACACCTCTCTGTCAGTAATTGATATGTGTAGCAAGCAAAAAAAAAAAATTATAAAGGGTGTAGAGAACTTGACCAGTCCAATCATCAACTTTATCTAAGTGACATTTTAAAATATTATTTCCAATGACAGCATAATGCACAATCTTTTCAAGCTTCCATGGAAAAATTCCCCAGGATATACCACATTCTGAGCAACCAAATGCACATTAACACATTGAAAGACTAGAACTCATATAAACCATGTTCTCAGACTACAGTAGGCTCAGTGTAGAAGTCAATAACAAAGACAGCTAGAAAATTCTAAAATATTTTGAAATTATTCAACACATTTCTAAATACCTTAAAGATAACAGAAGAATTTTTAAAACTTTTTAAATATTTAATCTAAAAGACAATAAGAATACAATATCAAAATTTTACTATGTGCATGAAGCAGAGTTTCAAGGGATATTTATGGCACTAAATACATATGTTAGTAGAGAAGAAGTTAATACAAATAACCTAAGATTCCACTACAGAAAAGCAAAAAAGAAGAGAAAATTAAGATGAGGAAAATAGATGAATTAATAAAAATTCAAGGGAAAAAAAGCATCATGTATAGATATATTCTCTATTTAATAAAAAATCACATCAAGTCTCTCTAATCTTTTACAGATAACAGAAACAGAAAAAAAATTAGACCAGAAATATCGAAATACCAAATATGAATAAATTCATTACTAGAAGAGAAGACTATAGACTAATATCTCTCATGACTATTGAAGCAAAAATTCAGAACAAAATATCAATGAATCAAATCCAGCAATACATAAAAGTATAATATACTGTAATTAAGTAGATTTTATTGTAGAATTGCAAGCCTAGTTGAAAAATTATAAATCAATAAAATGCATTTCATTACCAGAATAAATAATAAAAACAATAAAACTGTATCAATAAACTAGGGAAAACACTCAGTAAAATTGAACATTGTTCACAATAAAATAATACAAAACCAGGAGAATGAGACCTTACTTAATAAAGGATATAACAAAAATCTACAGTTCACATTATTAATAATGTGAAATAATGACAACTTAATCCCATGACTGTGAGCAAGGTAAAGATATTCAATTCTACCATTCCTATTCATCATTGTCCTGGAAGAATTAGCCAGTGTAATAAAATAAGAAAAGCAATTACAATCTATGTAATAGGAATTACCTAGATTAGAAAGCTCTAAAGGCTACAGAAAAACTTCTGGAACTAATAAGCAAGTACGGTCATGTTGTAGGATACAATGTCAATATATGAAAGTCAAGTGCTTTCCTAGAAAGAAGAATGACCCCTTAGAAACTGAAATGGAAAGAGATTTATACTAGCACTGAAAAATGAATTATCTATAAACAAATCTGAGTGTGCATAGGATTTCTATGCAGAAAATGACAAAACTGCTGAAAAAATCATATAAATAGGTAAATGAAGAGATAGTCTAAGATCAGGGGTGAAAAAATCAGTTTTGTTTATATGATAATCCTCTCTAATTTGATCTATAAATTCAACACAATCTCAATCAAAATTTGAAAAAGCTATTTTGTAGAAATGGAATGGACAGTCTGATTCTAAAATCTAGATGGAAAAACAAAGGACCTATAATAAACAACATAGTCCTAAAAATGAACAAGTTGGAGTACCCATAATACCTGTATTGCTTTAAGTCATGCCTTGTGGGTCTGCTCAATGAGTTGGGGTCCTGAGAGACAGAAAAGGGGGTCCTTGAAGAAGGATGAAGTGGGGTCTCACAGGATGAGGTTTTGGGTGACAGTCTACGGAGTCACTCCACCCAGACTCTGGGGTAGGTAAACTGTTCTTCTGGAGCGAGACACAGAAACACCATTTATTCCAGAAAGCTTATATACAGTCCCTGGACCAATCATGGCCCAAAGTTTCAAACAAAGGGGCACTACTCTTCAGGCAGTGCCGTTCATCAGCATAGAATAGGGAAAGAGGGAGGAGAAGGGTTGAGGGTCAGAGAGTGCTCCTACATACCTGATTTCAAGGCTTACTACAAAGCTATGGTAATTAAGATAATGTTCCAGGTCAATGGAACAGAATAAAAACAGAACTAGAAACAGAACCACATTAAATAATACACTTATTTTGATGAATTCATCAATATAGTTCCATAAAGAAATAATGGTCTCTAAACTATTGATGCTGGAACAATTGGAGACCATCACATGCATGAAAAACACCTAGTTACATACCTCATATGTTACACAAAAATTGGCTCAAAGCAGATCATGACCTTAGTGTAAAATGCAAAAGTATAAAACTTCAAATGAACAGGAGATCCAGAGAAATTGGATTTGATAATAAGTTTTAGCTATAATACCAAAAGCACCATACATGAACAAGTTTATGTTAGATGTTATTAAATTTAAAAACTTTTCATTGCAACACCTTTTATTTATTTATTTTTAATTTTGAGATAAGGTCATATTAAGTTGCCCAGGCTGGTTTCAAATTTGCATTCCTCCTGTCTCAGTCACTGGGATAACAGGAGTGCACACCATGCCTACAAAAGACACTTTTCAGTTAACAAAAAGCCAATTTACAGAGTTTATATTTTTCCATTTGTGAAAACAATAAGAAAATAATACACACCAAATTAGAATTGGTAAAATAAAAGGCTGACAATATTTATTGGTGATGAATATGTGGGGCAATAAGAACTCTTCTAAATGCTAGTGGGACAAAATGATATAGGTACTTTGCAAGACAGTTTGGAAATTTCTCCAAGCTAAATATAGTCTTACCTTACAAGCATATTATAATGCTCCTGAGCATCTATTCATATGGAAAAACCTGCATGTGAAAGCACAACTGCATTCATAATTCACAAAAGCTGGAAATAACCAAAGTGTTATTCAATAAGTGCATGGATAAACTATGGATAATCATACAATGAAATTCTACTCATTGAGGAAAAGGAATGAACTACAACCCACACAAAAACATTGATGCAACTTGAATGCATATTAATAAGTGAAAGAAGTTAGTCTGAAAATATCACACACCATATTATTCCTTTCACATGACATTCTCAAAAAGCAAAATCATAGAGATGATGAGCAAATCAGTGATTTCCAAGCATTTGGATGGGAAGAAGTGTTGGATCAATGAAATAGAGAATATTTTCAGAATGATAAGCTATTCTCTATGATAAACTAAGGGTGGATACACAATTCTATGCTTTTGTCCAAACACAGAGAACTTCAATCTGACAAAGGTGAACCTTAATGTATGCATATTTAGAAACTCATTTGGAAGATCAGAAAATCCCAGGATAACATATGAATTGTAACAAAATATCTAACTGGATTTTTGATGGGTATGGGAGGAAAATGTGCCTGCTGAAGTAATTTTGCAAATGAGTGTAGACTAAGATTAAATGGATAGTGCATATGTGTATTATAGTCTAGTCACTAAAATTATTTTCCATTGGGTAACAATCTTTAAACCTCTTCTTATTAACACTGGAATTAACCAATTGATTAAGTAGATGATGGATTGTGAGAGCCAGGATTTTCACTGTTGAATTGGGAGTTTACAAATGAGCAAAGGGCAAATGCTGCCTGCAGTGGTTGATGTGGCAATGGACTAGAAGTGGAGACATCAGTATGAACTTATATTTAACCAGGTTCTCATGGTACACGAAGAAATATTTATGCATATGAATGTATAAATACAGAAAGTAATATATATAATATATATATTACTTTATAATACAGAAATATATATATATATATATATATACACACACACACACACACACACACACATACACACACACACTCACACGCCCTTGATATGTCTGCTTAGAGGGCCTAGAAGCATTGATGATCCACTAACAACAAGAACATCTAGTTCCCAATCTTTGTTTTTCATACCATTCTCCAGTCAAAGCAACAAAGGTCCTTTGGAAACGTGATGAATTCTAGAACTGTAGCAGGGGATATACAAACAAACCTGGAGATTCTTGCTGTGGCTGTGACAATAACATGCTAACAAGAAAAAATAAAACAACATAATTGATGAAAACAACAAAACCTAACCCACGAATCAATGGAATGTGTCAAAGTGACATAGGAAATGACTGAAAGTGATCCCAGTGACTGAAGCTGGATCAATCTGAAAAAAAAAAAAAAACGTAATATTATATCAATGAGCCCGTACTTGATAGGTTTGGATCTGGAAGATCCCCCAAAAGCTCATGTGTTGGAGGCATGGTCCCCAATGCAGCAAGATTCAGAGATGGGGACTTTATGGAGTGATTGGGTCATGAGGGCTTTGACCTCATTAGTGGATTAATCTGTTTGATGGATTAATCATTGATAGTTGAATGGACTCCTGAAAGAGAGAGGTCCTGGCTAGAGGAAGTAGATTACTGGGGACATACCATGGAATGATTTCGATACCAGTCTCCTTCCTTTTTTTCTCTTTGTTTCCTGGATTCTATGAGCTGAGCAGATTTCCTTCATGACATTTCTGCCATGATGTTCTGCCTTACCACAGGACCAGAGACATGAAGCCAGCGAACCATGGACTGAGACCCTGGAAACCATGAGACAAAATAAACTTTTCCTCCTCTAAGTTGTTTTTGTCAGATATTTTGGTCATAGTGACACAAAGTTGATTAACATAATACTTTTCCCTGGATATAACTGGGTATCATTTTTCTACTCTTTTGTCCTATTCACTTACTGAATCAACAACTTTTTAAAATGCTACCTCCCTTAGAACCTGCCAAAGTAGCAAATCTCCCTCAGAGTCACTGTCCATCCACACTGGATCATGCCAGGACCAGGTTCCAGGATCTTCTATCCTGTGCCAAACTTCTGTAAATAATGAGGTATGCCTTGCTGAAATTTGACACATGATCACAAAGGTGATTTTTTGTTTGGTTGTTTGTGGTTTCATGTTTTCATTGGGGAAAACATTGGCACAAATTGAGTTGTTTTCATCCCAGTTTACGGATTTTGCACATGGACTAGCTCCAGGGATTCATCTCCCGTGCCCCACTAAAGTTAATCACTGTGCTTTCAGGCAAATGCATTATGGGAAGCAGTTTCTCTTCTCTTGGCTATGTTTTTCAGAGCTATACCAGATGAAATATCACTTGACATTTTGTCTAGTGTGATGGAGATCTGCATATCAACACAAGAAGGATATGGCTATGTAGAGAAAGAGATGAAGGGTAGACTGTACATTTACTCAAGATGTTAGTATTCACTCCTTATGAACAGGCATGGAATATATTTAAGGAGAAACAGTGAAGATGGTGGCAGGGGACATCAACATAGAGTTTTCTGTGTAGACACTTATTGTCTCAGGAATGCTGTTTGCTTAAGTCTTTCCATTATTGTGAGTGTGCCTGGTCTGAGACCTTTAAATTCCCCCTTCCCAAATTATCTTGTGTCTGCTTGATTCTTTTTTCATTGTCATTTTCCTTCAGAGAATAAGAGACATACAGTCACTTACTTAGAACACTTTTTTCAATTCATCCTACTCAAGAACTAGAAAATAGTATATGTGAACTTAATTAATTTTATATTATATACTATATATTTTATATATATTATGTATGTGTGTGCATATATATTTATGTATTAGTGCCTATTGTTTTAAAAATTATATAAAAAGGGACCCATTTTTAATCTTATTTGTGAAATTTAATGAAAGCTATGCAAGCTATATATTTTTATGGTCCCCATTAGTGTTGTATGATGAAGAACTGTGGCGGTTTGGATTATTATTCAGCAGATGATTATTTCCACTTCTCAACCTTCATGGGAGTTGCATATTTATGTGCCCCATTAATATTGTACTCGGCCATATTTCTTTATTTGGTCAATGAAACATTGGCATTAAGAGATAGCATGTCTTTTGACTTGTACCTCTGGGAACTTTTTATTTCAGTTATAAAAACAATGTGCTACAAATAATTGCTGCTTCTGAGTCCCAGGATGAGATGTGCTCCAGTGTGGCCCCAGACAAACTACAGAACCACAGCTTGAAGCAGAGCCTCCTTAGGAGGCTTGGACAGGAACACTAGACCAGAGCTGCTTTGGTTGATCATAGGACTGTGTGTACAAGAATAGATGTTTTGGTTTGTACATCATTTGGCTTTAGATGTCTTTTTAGGTAGCATTATTGTAATTACTATTTGAGGCAAGGAGGATGCCTTTATGAGAGAAGGCACTAAGGACAGTTGACTAAAGTCCATCTTGCTCCTTGGGGCCAACAAAGATTATTTTCCTAAACATTTCTTCTCCCTCTTCTACTCCCTCCCCCATCTGCTTGCTCTACTCTACTGATTTCCCTTCTATTATTGTTATTGTTATTTAATTAGTGCATTATAACTATCTATATGCCCATAAATATATGTATATATATATATATGCAGGATTTATTGTGGTATATTTGTCATTCATTCATAGACATATACAGCATGATTATGGCAATAGTTGAAATGTAAATAAGTACCTAGAATTGGGATACTACCAGAGCAAAATTCTAAAATATTTGGCAATAGCTTGGAGACCATCTGGGAAGTAATGGAAAAATGTTATATGGGATGGAGAAATGGTAATCAGTTTTTATAAAAGCTAGTAAAGTAGAAAAATAATTAGTGAAATTACCACTGGTAAATATCCTGGAAGACAGAAAAAGATGTTTGTAATAAGCTTCATGGGTGAGGGAATTTCAAGGGAAAACTAAAAATGTGAGCTGGTGCTATAAGAGAAAAATGAGTTCAGAAATGAACTAGCTGAACAAGCAGGGAAAAAGAAGAAGAAGAAACAGGCAGAGGAAAGTCCCCCAAGTTCTTAAACTTTTAAGATTGGGTAAAGAAATTCTTATCAAATTAAAGTTGACCATTGTAATACATTTAGTTAAAGTAGGGGAGACTCTGAAAGCTTTGGGATGTGGCCCTATGGAAGAGTAAAAGGAAAGGCAATTGAGTACATGGCAACAATTCCATAGAGGGCAATGGACTGAAGAGAAAGAAAGAACATCCTTTTCCCAGAGCTGAGGTATCTGGAAGCCTGCACTCAGAGAGATTAGAGTTGCTGTGAATCAGGGTTTGCTGTGTGAAGCTTCTTCTTATTGAAAAGGAGGATTTGTTGTCTTTTTTTTCATGTTGCACCAGTGTACACTGGGCATGCACTTACAGGACATTTGTCATTTTAGTTTCTTGACCTCTTGATCAAGATCTAGCTCCAGATCTCACGTGTATCACAAGATCCCGGACTTTGAAGTGCATACCATAATTGGGTGCGACTTCCAGGCACCTTAGGATGATGCGGGAATGTATTGTGCATGAAGGAGAGATGTGAATAATTTTAACAGAGAGAATCATTAAGATTTTATTATTGGCTCTTTTCCATCCTTCTGGAGTAGTATTATATATCCATTTCTGATTAGCCTTGGCCCTTTGACTTGACTTAGTCAATGGGATGTTAGCAGCCATGGTGGGAGTAGAGGCTTGGAACATGCTTGTGTGGTTGTATTTGTTCTCTTGTGCTTTTACAATTGCCACAGAAAGAATATACCCTGCATCATTTGGTAGTCACAGAAGAATGAGAGACACATGGTCAGACCTGAATCCAATCTATAAACTCACTGCATCTAAGACTAACCAATCGAACCAATTAGCTCATTCACGTAAGTCTGAGCAAGAAATAAATGCTCAGTATTATATGCCAGAGTTGGGATGATGTGTTCTGTGGCATCATCATGTCCATAGTTGACTGAGATAAGGATATTGTGAAAACATTTGAGAAGGTTTTAACACCTAAATCAATGGAAAGTTCTATGACAGTTACAGTAATTTCCACGTAGTCTATTGATTTTTAAAAAATAGCAGTGAATAGAGTTATGAAATGAATATGAAGTTTCATAAACCAGAGCACATTTATGTTATACAAATATCAGAAGATCTGAAAAGAATATATATATGTATATGTGTGTGTGTGTGTATATATATATATATATATATATATATATATATATATATATATATATATATTCCATTCAAATCGAGCATATTATGACTTTGGTATAAAAAATATAATAAAAATCAAGATTAATGATGTACATGGGGAAATAAATTATATCTCATTCTTTTCTAGGAAAAATATTTTTGGTCCATTTATAAAAGTCTTAAGAATGCTGCTGATAATTTCACTGTATTTCTTGGGAAAGGATCATGTTTTAATTTGGACAATTTCATGCTTGTTTGAGTATTGATCACTGAATTCACTAATTCATGTCTGTGTATAAATACCAAATGAAGCAATGACTTCATTTCCTAACAGAAACATTTGTTTGGTTAGGTGAGATAGAGATTTTTAAAACTGAAATGAGTGCATCCTTGCCATCCATGCAAGTAGTATTTGGATTAACTTTTATTGTGAATGTTGTAGAATGGATTTCTGTATTATTATGTATAAATGTCTACAAATCCTCTAAAAACCTTACTTTTATTAAAGAAAAAACATCAATTCAATCAATGAATGTTTAGAAAAAATTTATAAACTCATTTGAGTAGTAATATACTGAGTGACTGAAAGCTTCATCATAAAATATCA
Organism: Geosciurus inauris; assembly: GCA_004024805.1. NCBI lineage: Eukaryota > Metazoa > Chordata > Mammalia > Rodentia > Sciuridae > Geosciurus > Geosciurus inauris. The sequence continues at coordinate 223,745 of PVHX01000070.1, read as the reverse complement.
AGATTTTCTTCTTAAAATTTTAACAAGAGATGAAATGCCTATAAATAATTTAGAAAAATTATTTGACATGCCTAATTGCAAAGCTATTTTATTTTTCATTTAGTATTCATTGGGCAATTAAGCTTAGTATGCAGGCTACAAAATAAGTAATGCCTCTTGTACTTTGAAGCTCTTGCAGTTTAGTGGGAAAAGACAAATATAAGTGAACAATCACTGGTGAGCACTGGATGGCTGTGGAGACTGAGGTCATATGCTTACTCATTCATGCCTTTTGAATTATGAACTCTATTTATTCATATTTTGGGTGGAAGAAGACCTAATCAACAGAATAAAAATTGGATCTCTTGTACACATTTCTATAATACACTGCCAATCTGATTTGGGGTATATTTTCTTTCTCAGATCTTACTCTTGTTTGTTCTCTGGGTATTGTTTCCACCAGTTTTGTTTATGTACTTGGTTCTTATTTTCTATTGCTTTATCTATTTGCTAATGACCTTACTTCACAATTTGTCTTCTGATTGCTTCTTTCTGTGTTGTATATCAACCCTGACTGAAGTGGATGGATGAATGTCTACTTTTTGATGGACATACCTCCCATGTTACCTATTGATGGCTTCCACCTGAGTTCCCTCCTATAGCCCTTAATCAAAGGAGGCTGCTTTTTCCAAGTCTTTGCCTCCTTTCTAGGGTGGGCAGAATCCTACGCTTAATTAGTAGATGGTTACAAAAGCTTGTCCCTTGTGGCACAATTCAGGAGAATTCTTTTTTTTTTAATATTTTTTTTTTAGTTGTAGATGGACACAATGTCTTTATTTTATTGCTTTGTATGTGGTGCTGAGGATCAAACTCAGGGCCTCACGCATGCGAAGCAAGCGCTGTACCGCTGAGCTACAACCCTAGCCCCTCAGGAGAATTCTTAAGGGTCATTTCAGATCATGGAAACGGTTGATAACTTTATTGCAACTTCATCCCAATTAAAATTGTTTCTCTGCCCAATCCTGTTTCCTTTATTTTATCATGGGTGTCATTTTCACCAGCATGTCCCACTTACCTTTCTGCATATAAATTTCTGTCTCAGAATCTGTTTCTTGGGGAAACTGAGCTATGACTATTGGTAACAAGAGGGGCTGAAGGATGTTTATTTGCGATTAGGCTTTGGGAAGGGTTAACTTACCTGCTATTTGTGCAAAAATAAGAAGGTAACTGAAGTTTGGATAGCATCTGGAATTCTAAAGTAAATTCTAAAACTTTTGCTACTATGGAAGTGGTATGGGATATCAATGTAAGAGACTACCTTATGTGATACTGTCTTTGGTGTTTGAGCAGTTCAGGGATAAAAGAATTTAATTTCTTTAATTGAAAGCATTAAAAGAAGCATTAATGGAAGCATTAAAGAAACTCTCATCTCTTGCAGCTGCAGGGCAGAGAAAGCTTTGGATTGGTCCAAAGACTTAATTATAAGAAGAATAGAAGAGCTTCAAAAAAATTGATAAGATAAATAATTTTCTGGTCTTCTGATCTGATATTACAGAATAAAGCCTTGCATGGGAAAGAATGGGAAACTTGAGAGCTGGAACAAAAAGATGAGTCAACACAATTCAGAATCATAGAAGTCTAGATTCTTCTGAGCTCTCTGGGTTTGCAAAAGCTATCCCACTCCTCTCTTTGAAAAACTAGCTTTATTTACTTGTTTACCAATATGTAGAAGATTTTGCCTTTGGAGGGGCTAAGGTCTCTTACTCCAGGGTCTATTTACATTTCCTCAGTTGGCCACTAGGTTAGTAAATGTAGTATACTAATTACTATATCTATCTATCTATATATATCTATCTATATCTATATCTATATCTATATCTATATATATAGAGAGATAGATATATATATACTATATACTAAGTAATGGCTAGCTAAGTACTTGATCTGCATAGAGAGAAGAGATGGCCAGTTCTGCTAATATTTACCCACAGAAGCCCACAGACATATATATGAGAAAAAATCCTGAGGGTGCAGGGTCTGGGAAGAGAGGGGCCGAGCAGTTTCGATGATCAGGGGTTTGGCATGCTGATACAAACTCTAGAAAATTGTGTTAAATTCTACTAGAATGACTAGTGGAAGCTTGGGAAAAGTGACATTTTGTAATGTAGACATAATAGCTTGAGCATGGTAGGTAGTTTGGAAAAGAAAGCTAAAGTAAACATTTTAAGATGATATACAATGAAAAGTTGGAAGATTCGATACCTATTATACTCTGTGGAACAGACCAGAGGGCATCGGCATCATTGGGAAATCCAGAAGTACTGTTCTGTAAACAAAGGCTGATGGTAGGCATTAAATGGTCTGGACTCTATGATACAATTGCTTCCTGTGGAGTATAAGTAACTTGGCTTATACTCAATTGGCCAGAGATCTCTAAACAGTCTGAGGGGGGAGAATCATGTGGATCCCCCTGTAGGAGTGAAAGCAAAGCAGGAGAAATATTTTAAAACCCCCACTAGAGAGACATTATCACATAAGAAGCACTAAACAGGTTAGTAGAGAGTATCACTTGACTATGTAAAATCAGCCAGGTCATCAGCCAATCACTGTGTTGGTTCAATGGGTCCATAAATGTGGAGGTTAGACATGGGTACAACAGCATAGGTACCAACTAACTAAATCTGCCATAGCTACTCACTTGGGGTGGCTATCTACAGTTGCTGATATTATTAGAGACCAATGCCAAGCCCCATTATAGGGTCATGCTTTCTTTTTCAGAGAGGATCAGCCCCTTTGAGGCACAATTCATTACATTGGATTCGCTCCATTCTGGAGATAGCAGTAATTCATCCTGATGGAAATTGACATGCATTTTAGGTATTAATTTTCTTTTCCTGACTTCAAGTTCTCAGTCACTACAACTTTCCAAGCACTGACAGGGTATGATTCATCAACATGGTATCCCACTTGACTACTAAAAGAGTGTGGCAGTTAGTATATGGGATATGTTAATATACCACCTGAAATTTCTGATTTGAGATTTGAAATGACCTTGAGATAGCACATCAGATTCACTCTCTTGGACATAATCGTCTGTGAGCCAATGCCTATTAGTGTGGTAAAATACTTAGGGCTGACAAACAAAGAGTAAGAGGATTGGCTCTGTTTAAGACCACAACATATTTGTAATTTACTGAATTAGTTAGTATTCTCCAGAGAAACAGAAACAGTAGAGTCTAGCTTACACAATCAAGAGACGGAATAGTGCTACAGTGGCCATCTACAGGCTGGAGTTGGAGAATCCAGTAGCTTGTCAGCCCAAGACACTGGAAACCTGAGAATAAAAGGGACTAGTAATGTTGTCCCGTTCTAAAGCTAGACTGGTAACTCCCTGGAGAGTTGCTGGAGTATGTCTGAGCTCAAAGATTGAAGAATCTTGGGCCTTCTATCTGCAGGCGATGGCAGCTTAGGAGGGGTTAAGTGTGTGCATGGAGCGAGCTTCCCTCTTCCACTTTGTGTTCTGTAGAGGCCCCCAGACTTTCAAACAGTGCTATCCACATTCAGTGTGGGTATTCCCTACTGTTTGCTAATCTGCATGAGAATTGTCTTTGGAAACATGCTCCTCAGACATACCCGGAAATACGCTTTGCCAGTTATCTAGGCATCCCTAAATGCAGTCAAGTGGATAGCCAAGACTAATTACTATACTTCCTTACACTAAAAATCATGCATATATTTTCTAACATTTAAATTTAGTTGAGATATTGCAGTTTCATTTTCTAACTCTGTCAACTCTACAGAACCTTTTATTTACAATTATGTCAAACTCTTCCTCTGCTCAGTCTTGCTTTATTTACTCACTCATAAGTGTCATAACCATGAACTCTTTCTCCTAAATAAACTTCCCACTACAAATAAGGGAAGGTTATCTTCTATCCCTTACTACAAATATCATATTAGTTTCTGTTTTTGAAGAAATCTAGCCTAAGATACCAGCTTTTCCTGTTTTTTTTTTCATACTTCTGCCAAACTGGTTTTAGCTCCTTGCGACTCTGCAAAATATCATTGCACAGGTACCTTCTTCTATCCTTTATAATCTTACCCCCAAGAAGCAGCATTCCTTTTCCCTTCTTATAAATATAGACAGAGCTTAAGCATAACCACAAATAATTTTAAGTCAGACAAGATTAAAAGAAAATATAAGCTAGCTTGTACTTAATATTTACTTAAATGTTCTATTATAATTCTAACCAGTGTAGACTGTACACCAGACTGTGCACAGTGTTGTAGAACTTCAGGGGTGGAGAGGATCTCTATCTTACTTTATGTAAGTCTCTTGTTTTGTACATTTCATGAAGGACTGTCTTGGCAATCTATTTGCAAAAAAATGAAAATGCTTTTACTGATAATGAAAAGAAAGAAATGCCTTATTTTGATCCTTAAAAATTAGCTCAAATGCAATAATCTCTAAACTAATTTGAAATTAAAAGGTTTCTTTAAAAAAATTAAGATGTTCTCGAACAGTTGAGTAGCAAATACAAGCTGCTGTGGAAAGAAGTGTTTCATAGTGAAGCACTATGAAACATTTTGTAGCATCCATAACTACTGCCACATAGAGGACATTTGGGTACTCACATTTATAGTTCACATTAGATTTTCAAGCTTAACAAAAGTGCTCACCAACCTGCAGAGCTCACCTCCTCAGAGCATCTCAGACATATTGAAAACAATGTGAAGAGTCAAATTGAAGGCCCTTTTCTGTGAGGGCATGTAATCCTTTACCTATGGCAAATACTTTGCAACATTATGGCAAATACTTTTGCATCCAATGTTTATTGGATCTCTTTTAAGCACAACACCTGTCCCCAAGACCAATGATGCTGTTTGGGTATTTCCAGATAAAAGGAATGCTTTGCCTCATATCTAATGTTCACAGCTTTGGCTTTGAACCGGTCAGCCTTAAGCACTTTATACCTTACATCTTCTTCCTTATGGGGCTCTCCCTGTATCCTTAGCTTCTCTTCTCCCAGTCATTTCCTACATTTTAAATACACAATTAAGCCTTTCTTGTCTTCTGATTCTGAGTTTTCTCCCAAATCCTCTTTGGGTCTTTTTTATTCTCATTTATACAAATTTCTCTCAGGGTAATAGTTCTCCTAACTCAACTCAATACTGTTGGAAACCTGAAGTTTTCTGTGTTCAGTTCCTTTAAAAAACCTACCATCTTCTTTGATTCTGCCCTCTCAATGGAGGAAAAGAAAGTTCAAATTCCTGACAATTAGTGGCGGAGTTAACCAAAAGTAGTATATTAAGTAGCCATAGTGAGTCCTTCAGTAATAATTTGTATGTAAAATTATACTTGGACATAATGAACATTCTCTTCAGTTTGAACTACAGTTTTAGCACAGATTATAGTGTGTCAAGTATTATGTGGCAAGGATAAAAGCAGAGTGAGACAGTATCAGAATGGGAGAGATACATCATGTATTGGCCAATCTGCCATATGTGTTTGTGTGTGTGTGTGTGTGTGTGTGTATGTGTGTGTGTGTGTGTGTATGTGTGTGTGTGTGTATGTGTGTGTGTGTATACGTGTGTGTATGTGTGTGTATGTGTGTGTGTGTGTGTGTGTGTATATATATATGTATGTATACATAGGCTTTAATATTGCAGATTCGTGTTTTTACCTAGTTTGTCAGCATTTCTGGCACTGTGACAGACCTCGGTAAAAACACTAAGTAATAAAAAGTAGTGGATACAATATGAAAACAACTCCTTAAATTCAGAGCTGAGCTAGAAAGGTGGCAAAAATCCATAGAGGTCAGAAAATACAAAGATGTATAACTTTGGGAAATTTACTAATTGCTGATGTCAACATCTGCTGTGAGACTATCTGCCAAAGGTCTGAAGGCTTTGGATTTTAATAGGCCTTCTGAGAGATAGAGCAGGCAATGCCTAGAGCCTGCTCAACATGAATGGTCACAAAAGGTTGCCTACATAAAGCTGGTAGTCTGAAAGATAACAAATTTGGTGAAAAGGTGAACTAGAAAACAAAGCCTCTCCTTGTACAGAAAGTCACGGTAAGGAAACTTACATATGACAATCTTTGCCCTACATGGCAGAAAAAAGTCTCCTATGGAAGTGCTTTAGGAAAAACTGTCACATACATAATTTTTTTGCCTAGAATTTACTTACCTGTTTGCTTCCAAAATGCATTTAAAGTGGTCCATGTTAGTTATATACTGGATACTTGGTAGAAGCAAGTATAAAAAAAATTGTCTGCAAAACACAATTTAAATATGTTTCAAAGGATTTCTATAAATAAGTTTCCAAAAATTATGAGTTGATTTTAAATTGTACTTTTGGCTATGATAAAATAATTGGTATTGGGCCTATTCTTACACCTAAACAATTAAAGTTGTTGATTGTTCTCAAAATTTCCATAATCAAGTGAGCATAAAATAAGTTTCTTTGAAAATAAAACCTGAACAAGGTATATTCTCGTTTGCATTGGGCTTAAAATAATAGTATTCTACAGTAACAAATTAATACAAATAATTAAATAATTGGGTATTAAACAATTATTGAAAATCTATTTAATATCTGATATCCATTCCAGTAAGAGCTTCATTATATATGTCAGTGAATTTTTTCAATTACTTCGTCTTCAGAACCTAGTACATGGCCTGAAAAATAGAAGGTACTCAATAATACTTGCCAAATAAATGAGTAAACATGATAGGTGTATTTTTCAGGAAAAAAGAATTGACATGGTCCGAGGAAAAACATTGTCTCCAGATTCTACTGGCTTAAAAATTAAAACAAATATTATTCTTGATGATTCCACTGGTGAATCAGGTAAGTCAAGAACAACTGTCATCTATATATTAATTCAGAAATCCATGTTGCATAGGAAATGCGGATCTATCACTTCACATATGAAGTCTTCTCCCTGATTAGCATAGCAGAGGGCGTGGGAACTTTTGAGTTCTACTCTAGTCATTTTGCTGTCTTAGTCTAGAGGGAATATATGAAACTTCATTCATATTCAATTGGTCCAAACTAGTTGTATGATTCCCCTTAACTGCAAGGGATGATAGGAAATATAGGAATAGAAACTGAATAGTTGGTTATCATCATTGTTTCTTTTTCTACACTTATTCAATGAAGGTTATTAAAATGAATAAATGAATGAAAGAATGAAGATAGAATAGCCAAGATATGTTTATAATAGCCCAGTGTCTGACATTTGACATTACCATACCTCCTACCTTCAGCTCATTTATTTAATTAAACAAATGACTTGTTGTTTCCTCCTAAAGTTGGTTTCTGGGTTATTCAATCTTACATTTTTTCTGGTTTCAAAAATCTCAGTTCCTTTTCACTTTACAAGTACATAATGATACTGACATCCTTCATCAATAGATAAATGTCTTTAAAGACATACTCTACATGAATCATCTGCTTTAATGATGTTCACTTTCATCCTTTTTCATTCAGAGGCTATTATGAAATGTAATAACAGGAACTAAACAGCATCTGGGCTTCTTTGATGACTGCGTTTATAAGAGAAAGTCTACTCTGTAATTGCATTCTTCAGGTTTCAGATCAGTTTAAAAGAAGACTTTGAAACAGCTTCTTAAAGTCTTTGGACATAAACTGATTTGCATTTCTAGACAGAAAGCACCTGAAACATTTATTCTTTTAATAATTAATTCATTTAAAATTGAAATCAACCATGTTTCCTAAGGAGAAATAAAAGAAGTATGAGACAGAAGGGCAGAGAGAGAGTAAGAATCATATATGTTGTAAAATGAAAGAAATGTTAATTGGACTGCTAGAAGTAAAGTGAAGTCAGAGTGCTATGATTAATTAAAAGGAAATTTAAACTTTCTTCTTTGTTATGATACTCAGCATATTATGAAAGATAATCCAGTATTGTGTTTCTAACTCTGAGGTCCCTAATCTTTCTAATTTTCTTAAGGGTTATAATTTTTTTTTCCATATTTCAAAAGACTTGGTGGGTACTGTCACTTTTCTCTAATATAAGACAACTTGATGAGTGAAATTACTTACTTTTGAATGTAGTTAGTGCTGAAATTTGGATATGGTTTGTTACCAATATGGCTCATAATTGGAGGCTTGGTTCTCAGTTTATCAATGTGAGAGGTGCTGGGACCTGGTAAGCGGTCATTGGAGACATTAAGGTAGTTTTCATAGGACCCTTATCTAATTCTGGCTTCTTATGTAGTTATGTGCTCTGTTCCCTTCTATCTGTGCTCTTGTTCCTGTGACACCATCTGCCATGAGGTCCACAACAGAGCTGAACTCATGTCATTACCATGCCTCTAAATTTCCAGAATTATGAGCTGAATATATTTCTTTCTTTTATACAATAGCCAGTCTCGGATATTTTGGTATAGTAAGAGAAAATGGCCTGATATTGCTAGTCAGTGTAATGATATCAGCCAGCTTAGAATGAAGGAAAACAACAGGATGAACCACATTGACTGGGTTGTAAATTCTGGTTTAATTACATATAATCTGGGGTACCTCACATAGTTAATTTTAATGCTCATACATCACAGTTTAGGGGATTAATGACATGATATATGTAAAGTGTCTAACATATCTTAAGTATTGAGCTTACCATAAACTTTAAATTGAAAAAATAAAATTATAACTAATGATTACAAACTTTAATATCCCAAAGTTCAAAAGTATTTAAGTATAACTTCTGTAGGAACCAGTAGTGATTTTCTTGCTGCTAGAAAATGATTGTTCAGAAAAAAGTGATAATTCAATTTGGGTAGAGCAAACAGTTTTTTCCAAACTAGAAGTAAAACTGTGGAAATTTCAAAAAGGCAGAACATCAAGTATTACAAAAACTATGGTCTTCAAGCAATTATCCTTTCAGAGAGCATGAAAACAAAACCAAGTATGAAATTTAGAAAGCTGGTAGAAAAGCCCGTGTCTCACAGGGTTTTCCAGTATCTACATACAGCATTATCAAACACAACAGTATTTACATACATGTAGATACAAAAGCATCTACACACAACATTATTAGAATTTAACTTTCCAATATAACATTTGCCTTGTTTGTTGTTGAACATTCAGATATTCGTAGGCATATAACGTAGGTATGTGTGATGTTAAGACTTCTGAAATGAATTTTTTGTAGAGATAGCCTGATACAAACTCAACAGGTATTTATTTGTGTCTCAAGGATTTACATAATCATTTCATGATTTATCATGCTGCAGTTAATAAATGTATTTTATTTAATTAAATATGTAAAAAAAGAAACACTTCGATGTAGCCCGTTCATCTCCACAGAAGCAGACCGAGGATGGACCTCTGTTTTGGATCACTACCTCCTGGAGGCCTGGGGACAAAGCTGGTGGAGGGCAGCCTGCATATTTCTTGGACTCATGAAACAAGACAGGGGAAAGAACTTCAAAGGAGAGTGTATTAATATCCTAGGGCTGCCATGACAGAGTACCACAAACTGGGAGGCTTAGGAAGACATACACTTATTGTCCCACAGTTCTGGAGGTTAGAAGTCTAGAATTAGTGCTTGGCTGGGTCATGCTCCCTCCGAAGTCACTAGGGAGAGATTTACGTCAGGCCTTCCTCAGCAGATTTACGTCTGCTGCTGGTAGGTGTTTCTCGGCTTCTAGAAGGCCACCTTCTCCCTGTGCTTCTGTATATTATCTTCCCTCTGTGTATGTCTGTCTCTTCACATGACTTACATTTTTAAAATAAGAAGAGCAGTCATTAGAATAGGGGCCCACTCTGCCTCAGTACATGTCATATTAACTTTCTGTTGACTTTTCAGATATTTGTAGGCATATCACCTACAGGCATATGTGACTTTAAGACTTTTGAAATGAATTTCTTGTAGAGATAGCCTGACACATAGTAGGTGCTTAATAGGCATTTGTTTCTCAAGGATTTACATAATAATTTGATAATCTTATTGCTACAGTTAATAAATATATTTTATTTAATGAAATATATATATAAAAAAGAAGTACATGATGTAACCCAGTTGATATCTACAGAATAATTACATCTGCACCAGTTGTATTCCCATATTAAGTCACATTCTGAAGCACTGGAGGTTAAAATTTCAACATAAAAAAAATTTAAGGGAGTCTGGGGCTGTAGCTTAGTGGTAGAGTACTTGCCTCACACTTGTGAGGCACTGGGTTCGATCCTTAGCACTTAGATCCTTTCATGTGTAAAAATAAATACATAAAAATATATTGTGTCCATTTACAACTAAAAAAATATTAAAAATATTTTTAAGGGACACAATTCAATCTATAACATTATATTTACAGTGAGAGAGTTAAAATACAGGCAATAATATAGAACTGAGGCATGTTTATCATTTATATAATATTGCTCTCTTAAGTTCCCTGTCAGGGCAATGAAATGAGAAAACTTCCCTAAACTCATTTTTTTAAACCACAGAATCAGGCCAAAACTTGGGTGTTGCTAACTTCGGTGTCACATTATATTAACCTTTGGGTCTTAGAGATGTGAGTGAATGTATAAATCCTAAACAGGCATCCTACTGGAGATCCTAACACAGTTACTAAGCTGAAAGGAACAAACTCAATACCACCACTCATGAAGGCATGACCAACAGGGCTGAAATAAGTAGAACATATCATCTTTTGTTCATAGTATACCTTGCATCCCTCTTACCATGAAGCATGATCATAAGCACTAATTATCAGAGAAACAAATGAATAATGTTATATGACTATAGAAATTGCTTTTCAAACAATAGCAAGTATACTCTCACTTTTATCTTCTATTCAGAGGTCAGGAGGTTTAAGACTTCCTTTAATGGTAATCAAACTCTGTGTGTGTGTGTGTGTGTGTGTGTGTGTGTGTGTTGGTAATGGGGATTGAACCTAGGGGCACTCTCCACAGAGCTACACATCCAGCCCTTTTCATTTTTTTATTTTGAGACAGGGTCTCACTAAGTTGCCCAAGCTGGCCTTGAACTTGCAATTCTCCTGCTGTAGCTTTTGAATAGCTGTAATTACTGGGCTACTGTGCCCAGCTGTACCACTGATTTTGGATCCATTGTTTCTTTCAAGACCCTCTACCATGAATGCCTAGCACTTGTTTTTTTCCACTGATTGCTAAGCTACTTTATTTCTAATGAAAGGATCAAACACATTTTACTCTAATGTTACCTTTATCATTGTGTTTTATTGTTAGTCTTTGTAAAAAAGTAACTTTAACCTCATTCTTTTTTCCTAGGGTGAATGACAGTGAAAAGTGATACTTCCAGGATAAAGACTGAATAAATAAATAGTTCATTTGACATAAGAAACCTTTTCTCTTGGGCTATTGTTATTTCCTTTAATCTGTTGTTGTTGTTGTTGCTATTATTTTATCTTTCAGGTTATCCTTGGGCCTGACTTTCAGACCCCATGTGACACCTAACTAACAGGATATGGCAATCCTTCCTTCATCTGTGAAAAGGACACACCTGTCATGTTTATTCATATTTGTCTTTTTCCCATCATTGTGAGCTAAGGTTGTTTCTACTTTTTTTCTTTTATGAACATGATGTGCATACTACTTTTCAAACATATTCTAAGATATATGAGTGGAATTCTTAGTTATAGAATAAGTAAATGTTCAGCTTTGCAAGAAAATGCCAACACTTTTTCCCCCAAATTTGTGAATCAATATACATTTCTACCCATAATGCACATCCCTTCCAACTCTTAATTTTGGCCTGTAAAGTAGAAAGAAATGATGTTTTCTTGCCTAGTTTGCATTTACTTAATTGTTAATGAGGTCAAGCACCCCTTTAAATATTTATTAACCTTTGTGTACTTTCTTAGGATACATGTCTCTTCCCATTTTTTTTGTTGCTGTTGCTTTTATAGTTATAGTATTAAAAATGCACACACACACAACTAAACAGCATATCATTTTGGCATGAAATTCAAATAAATGATAAATATATGCAAGTAAATAAAAATATACAGTTCAGGATGTTGATTACCTCTAAGGATATTTCTTGAGAAAGACAGAGGAATTAAACAGGGAAAGAATAATTTTGAAGACACATTTGAGAATTACTATTCTTGTCATTGGATTGAATTGTGGGTTTATTGAGCGTTCACTATATTATTAAACAAATGAATAATTTAAATAAGTAAATGAATGCAGTAAATCAAATAGGCCATTAAAAAAAAAACAGACAATAATGTTTCATGACACTAAACTAATAGATCAATCCAGTCCCATATACCTAAGTTCAGTGGAAAAAAATGGTTTAGCTACTACACTGTATATGGCATTCATCTAAAATATGGGGAAAAAAAGAAATGATCTATATGTGCAACATAGAAGATTAGTTAAATAAATTGCTGGGGTCTTCGTGACACATTCCAATGGGGCAATTAAGGAGAAATTTTAAAAGAGAATATTTTTAAAGGTATGGGACGGGTTAAAGGAATAACTAGGATGACTAAAGTTGTTTATGTTTAACAAAATGGGGAGGCTGGAGCCCTTCATTTCTCAAGGTTCAAAGTGATGATTATGACTTCGTTATTCTAATCCTCATGATGTTCCCCTTACACTGAGTTTGTCTGAATGGTACATGTTTTAGACTTTTGGAGTTCCCCAAACAATTTCTGCAGGATTTTAATCTATAGAGGCCCTGTCTTTAATGGATCTTCAGTTTTTCATTGATAACTATTATTGGACATACAGTACCAAGAGATACTTTAAAGAATTTTCTAGTTCAAAATATAGTTCTCACTTTCCCCATGTGTGGCAGAAATCACATTTACCCTGAATAATTCCCTTCTCTGCCTATGGGTCAGGAACAGGGAGACCCCAGTAGGCCTGGAAACAATCTTGGTTTCCAATTTGTCAAAATAATGATCGTGTACCTTGGCAAATACGTTTCATTTAGACCAAAGTCACAAGGAGGGAAGATAAAATTTCCTCCCATAGATGATTTGGTGTAGCATTGAGAACAGTCATTCTGTCCACACCATTATTCTTATTTTAGTTTAAGAGGCTGGCTAGGATAGAGCACTAAATGCAGTCTGTGGTTCTGTTTTGGTCCTGGACAATACTAGGCAATCTCTCTCTGTGATTATAGGAGTTAAGTGAATTCTTCAAAGCTTCAGTGGAATTCTCCACCTGCCTTCTCAGATGGTCATTAAAACACTTTATTTTCTCTCCCTTGCCCTTTTCCCCTTCCTCTCTCCTCCTCCCTTCACCCTCTTCCCTTTCTGCTTTACTTTCTTCTTTCCTCTTGCTCTTTTTACTGTATATAATATCTGATGTCATCAGAGCTTACTAAATGACCTCATAAGCTTTATAATTATTATTATTACCATATCAATTAAGTGGCATGGCCACTTGATCTGCTAGCACCTTTTATTCCCCCTGTAATTTATCCCATGTTACCAGCAGTGATAACTGGTTAATTATGATGCTATTTAATGCCACAGATGATTAATATTCCCTTTCCTTCCTATAAGGTAGATATTTGCAGAATTTAACTTATGTTTTCTAAGATTGCTTCAGGTATGAGTTATTGCATCATTCAGATTCCCAGCAAGAAACAGCATAAAGAATTTTTGGAGTGAATATTAAAAAAGGAATAATTAAACTATCATGAGAAATGTATTAGTTCACTTTTTATTACTATAACAAAACACATAAAGTAAACTAACTCTATAAAGAAAAGGAGTTTATTTAGTTCACAGTTCTGAAGTTTCAAAGACATGGCACAGGCATCAGCTCAGCTCTTATGAGGGCCTTAGGATGAATGGCAGAGTGTATGCAGGAGGAAGAGGTCACAGAGCACCACAGAGCAATAGAGTTTCTACAATCCCTTCTTGAGTATATGTGCCCATTGACATAAGAATGTCCCAATTGGTCTCAATTCAAAATTTCCATCACCTCTCACATTGCCACATGGAGACCAAGTTTCCAACATATAAAGGGAACAAACAGCATCCAACCAATGAGATGCAGGTTAAGGTGAATCAAAAAAGAACGAAGAATCACCCTCTGGCTAGCAAAAAATACAGAACCATTAATATTCTTAGGTTTGGATGGACAAAGAGAGGAAGAAGTCACTGGAATTCAGAAAGAGTGCCTAAGGTATTGAGAAAAGGTCAAGCAATGTACCCTCTGGCTTCAGGCTGAGAGACTCAGCCAATATTGAGATCTAATGGAGAGAGGCAGGAATCAGATCCCACTCTCCAGAGGACTTTGATCCTCCTGGGCTGTCCCACTGATTGAACTCAACTGGAAACTGAAAGGCAAGGGCCCAGTGGATACAGTTCATATGATCAGATTCCAGGGACTACAGCACAGTGCAGAATGGCTCAATATCCTTTGTAGAGGGAACTGAAAAAAAAAAATCCATCACATAAACTGAAAGAACTAATAGAATTTAATCACTAGGAATGATGCTGGAGAGGAAGATACCCTCATAGATATGGAACAATATGCATACAATATATTCATAATATACGAATGATCTACAAAACAGCATTTTATAATGAAAGTGAATATAGATACGTGAACTAGAGAGACTTAGTAATAAACAGTAACATTGGTAGAGAGGACAAATTATTCTAGGGAAGTGTCTCCAAAGGACAAAATGAAAAAGAAAGAAAATGCAATTAATAGACTATCTGTGGTTAGTTGCACTGAGCAGTGATTTTTTTTTAATTCTATATAGAAAGATTTGAGAGGGATTCAAACAGTACCTTGAAAACAACAGGAAAACAAAAGTGTTTCTGAGTGAAGTTCATTTCTTGATACTCCAAGTTGTCCACTTAGAGCATCACACACACACACACACACACACACACACACACACACTCACAGAGGGAGAAAGAGGCAGGGAACAGGTGAGAGAAAGGAGGGCAGGGAAAGCAAAAATACTTTCAGAACAGGCAAAGAGAGGAAGAGAGGTTTGACAAGAATTCTCCTAAAAAATCTAAAAAAATAACAACAAAAAAAACCCCCAAAACCTTAATTCACCCTTTAGTACAGGAAATACATAAAAGCACATCATGAATTAACTAGAAATTTCTGAGGATTTGTGGAGAGTTTGGCAATTCCTAAATTTATGTCAAATTTCGTATGCTATGTTATCAGGTTTCTTTAACAATAATCTGTCAAAACTCATGTGGTATGCCTTTATCTTTTCACAATGAGTGAGTGGGTTAAACTTCAGGTAGAGCAAAGAAATATATAAACAAAAAGCTGAATGTTAATTTATTTCTGTGAGGGAGGAGCCCAAAAAAGCACACTTGAAGACTGCATTTCACTCTTCAAGGAGACTTTGAGATTTCAGAATGATAAGGGAGAAAACAGGTGGTATCATCTAGTGAAAGAAAGGTAATCAGACCAAGATCCAGACTATGAGATTGGCGAGAAGAGAGAATACGGAGAGGGCCAGAACGAATGAACGAATACCTTTTGGTTCACACTGTCCCTAACAGTTTTTCCTTATGAATGTGTTATGGAAATCACTTAAATAATTTTTTTTCAAGTTCAATTTTAGTTCTTGAATCCTGTTAGTGAAAGACTGTTTCTTTTCTTCTTTGAAGCCTGAAATTCTTCGATTAAGAAGCTGCTCTAGTTCCACAGTAATTATTTTTATTTTTAACTAGTTCATAAAATGCGCATTCTTATTCATTTTCCCAGCAAAGTTTGCCTCTCTATTTCTTCATTCTGAAGAGAAGTTATATGTTAGTCATTTCATTATTTTTCTTCCTTTTGGCATTAAGCCTTAAGAAATGTTTTTGAATTAATCTGAAAGGGAAGCTTCACACTTCATTAACTAACTACACATTAAAAATAAATTTTCACTTTCTACTGCTGAATATAGACCAATACAAATCCTCCACTAAGAGTGAGACTCTTTCCTTAATTCCCGAGAACATTTATAAAGCTTCCTATATCCTGGCTTTCATATAAAACACTGAGGCATTTTCTTTTCAAAATAAGAATAGATTTCTTCTTTTTTCTGTTTATTTTAAAAACGAGGCAGACTTATCTTCTTGCTTATTTATTATAATCTTTCTGCTCACCCAGTTATAAACACAGGCAGGTGCTAAAAAAATGTTCCTGTACTTTATTTTTTTTACTTTTTATTGCTTATTGTCTTATTATGTGTAACATATCGATAAAATGACAAAAGAAATGGCCATGGTCCCTATCCTTAAGAAGTTTGTAATCTTTATGTTGACAATATGCTATCTCATAGTATTATTTTCCCAACATAAAACTGTTTACTCTATAGCTTTTATCTACGTGATATCAATGTATTCTTCCCGTGTGTTTAATCATAGGTCAGGCGAAGTAATTTTTTTATGACTGTAATACATTTGGGGTGGCTGTTTTTTAAAAGATTAATCTATCGAAGCTAAAGCCATGTGTAAAAGTATTAGTCTGAACTCACTTCCTGTTACATACATTTCTCAGTCTTAATCTTACTCAGGACACTGGCTTATGCACTCTGGCAGGATATTATATTCTGCTTTCTTAGCTCCATCTCCCTGTCAGAGGAATGGAGTCTTGTCTTTGCAAATGTTATTATGCAAACACAATGCTGTCTATTTTACTACTCGCTTTGTCTCAATTTTTTCTCTTTCAGTCATAAAATTTCTTCTGTTATTCAATAAAGGGACCTCAGAACTTTCATCATTCAGTTAAGAAAAGAAGAAAAGACCTTTAAAAGGAATATAAAGTGATAAGTCAGTCCCAGTTTGTAGAGTTTTTCCTGGTTTTAACCTAGGAAGTTCCACATGTTCGAAAGCTCCTCAGACCCAGGCAAATGAAAATAGGTGGTGTCATGGTTTGGATATGAGGCATCCCCCAAAAGCTCCTGTGTTACAGCAGGATGACTAGAGGGAAATGATTATAAAAGCTATAACCTAATCAGTGGATTAATCTATTTGATGAATTAGTAATTTGAAAGGACAGCTCTACTGGGTGGTAACTGTTGGCACTTGGGGCATGTCTGCAGGAAGTAAGTTATGGGAGGGGGTTGTGACTTTGAGATTAATATTTTGTTGCTAGTGCCTCCATCTCTCTCTCTCTCTCTCTCTCTCTCTGCTTTCTGGCTGCCCTGACTTGAGAAGTTTCCGCCACTATGCCCTTCTGCCTTGATGTTCTGTCCCACCTCATGCCCAGTGCAATGGAGTCGGCTGACCATGGATGGAACTTCTGAAACCTTGAGCCCTAAATAAACTTTGCCTCCTCTAAACACTCATCAGGTGTTTTGGTCACAGCATTGAAAAGTTAAATAACACATGGCTCCTTGGTTATCCACCTGATATTTTGTTAGCAACCAATATAGGGAAATGGAGAATTGAATAACACATTTTTCCTGGCATTGAAGAACTCAAATAATGAGAAGTCCATATATAAATTAGGGGAATAAATTATTCTAAGATAATCAGAACATTGACAATGTCTCTCTATCTTAATTTTATAAATCAGAGAAAAATTGGCTAAAGGTAAACTCACTAAGGTTGACCAAAAGTTAAATATATGATTTTTTTAGATGACTTTCTCTCTCTTCTGCATAAACCTTTTCCCTCTCTCTCTGTCTCTTTCTCTCTTTCTTTCTCAATACTGAGGACTGAAACTAGGACTTGTTGCATGCTAAGCAACTGGGTTACATCCCCAGCTCAAACATAGATCTTTATGAGACTCTTGGAATTGGGTAAATTTCTAGAAATGAAATGAGACCACCAAGTGATACGGTAATATTAAATCATTTTTCTGCAGATTTCCAAATTAATGTCTAGCAACTATTTTACTATTAACACATAGTATCACCATGAATATAAGAAAAATTTTAAATTTTTTTAGCCAACACTGAGTATTATATTGAAAATGCTTTTGCAAATTTATATATATAACATGATATTTTGGTGAAATTAGAATAACTTAACCTCAGGTTGAATATTTGCATTTGTTACACGTGTTATATGTGTTTTCTTATTTTGTTATTTCTCTAAGTTTGATTTGACAGATCTTTTCTCCAACAAATACATCAATTTTTCTATATTATGCTGAACATGGTTCCTCATCTTAACATTTGCCTTTTTACATATTTATGTTAATAAATAACATGACTCTGATGTTTATATTCAAGATATTCAAGAAATAATTACAAATAACTTTATTTACATTTTTCTACATTTCAGTTTTTAAAACCAGGTTTATGATTATAAAACCTATTTTACCACTAGATATAAATTCTGTGTTCTTTAAGTATTTTTGTGATTATTTATTTTTACATATAAACGTTTTACCTATCTGGGCTATACTATGTACACCTAAAATAGACACAATTCTTTTCAAATAACCATTGCTCAACCACTGTTTATTTTTTTTTCTTTCTTTTTTCATTGATTTAAAGTGTAACTAAAATTTTCTAATGTATCTGAATGTGGCTGATAAACAAGGTACTCTTATTTTCATAGCCAGAGTAAGAGGAGTAATAAAAGACATGTGAGATGAAGTTGGAGGTGTGAGGAGACTTTAGCATTTTTGGAACCAGCAAGAGAATCTTTTGGAACCAGGGAGAAATGGTGACAGCATTGAATATTACAGTAAATTTAGAAAGATGAAGCCTGGGAATAAGCTTTTGTACTGGTACTCAGGACAGTGGTGACCAGCACAAGAATCATCTATGGAATTTGTTAGCCACTGAATTCTTCAGGGATTCTGAATTGGGGAAGATAGAGAGGGGACTATACAATCTTTATTTTTAGCAAACACTACTGACAACTTTGTTACAAGAAGTACACAGATTACATTTTCATAAACATACTAGATGGGTACGACTTGTAAAATGAGGATTGAAAAATTGCATAAATCCAGATAAATTCAATGACCAAATCAAATTAATAGTCTGATTGATATGATCAAGTTTGAAGAAATCATTTATTACCATTGCAAATTCTCACAGGGGATGGGAGGAGGGATATTCAATGAAAATGATTCATTAATTGTTCAGGTATAGAACAAGCAAACATGATACATTTATTATATCATCTCTTTGTATAACTTCTAATCCTAGTTCAGTTGAATAAAACTATGAAATTAAATTGCTAAAACATTTTTTTTTTTGGTACTGGAGATTGAACCCAGGGGCACTTGACCACTGAGCCACACCCCTAGCCCTAGTTTGTGTTTTATGTAGAGACAGGGTCTCACTGAGTTGCTTAGCGCCTCGCCGTTGCTGAGGGTGGCTTTGAACTCACGATTCTCCTGTCTCAGCCTCCCTAAGTGCTGGGATTACAGGCTTGCGCCACCGCGCCCGGCTGCTAAAACATTTTAAAAGTATTTACTGGCTTATAAATTTGGAACATCTGGAGTGAGGGAGCACTTCAGATGATTCAAATCCAGAGCCTCAGGATTTAGTGCATTAAATCCCTGGTTTCTTCTTAGGTAAATTGGGCTCCCTCTAGTGGTATCAAAAAGACTACCAGCAACTTTTTTTTTTTTTTTTTAGAATGGTAGTATTAGTTCCTGAAATATTTTCTAACTAGTATGCTATAGTGCTTTTTCATTCATATTCAAGGAAAAAGAAGGTCACCTCTGGAACTCTGTGTTTAGTTTTGTTTGGAAGATTACCCAGAGGCGAGAGAGGTATGTTTAAGTCACCCAGTAGTATTGTGTTGTGGTCTATTTGTTTGATATATGAACATACTCCATTGTTTGGGACATAAATATTTATGGTTGTTATGTCTTATTGAGGCATGATTCCCTTAAGCAGTATAAAATGTCCTCCTTTATCCCTTCTGACTAACTTTGGTTTGAAGTCCACTTTATCTGATATGAGAATGGAAACCCCTGTTTGTTTACATGGTCCATATGGGTTGTATGTTCTTTCCCATCCTTTCACCTTCAGTCTGTGGGATGTCTTTTCCTTAAAGATGAGTCTCTTGAAAGCAGCATATTGTTAGGTGTTTTTTTTTAAATCCAATCTGCCAATCCATGTCTTTTAATTGATGAGTTTAGACCATTAACATTCATGGTTAATATTGAAATATGGTTTATATTCCCAGTCATTTTGATTTGTTTTTGATTTTTCACTTGACTTGGTTTCTCCTTTGAGGGTTTTCCCTTTAGTGTAGTTCTTCTCTTTGCTGATTTTCATTGCTGTTTTTCAGTTCCTCCTCCAAGAATATTTTGCCAAGGCTGTTCTGTAGTACAAGCTTTCTCACTGTAAATTCTTTTAACTTTTGTTTATCATGG
Source organism: Geosciurus inauris (assembly GCA_004024805.1). Classification (NCBI taxonomy): domain Eukaryota; kingdom Metazoa; phylum Chordata; class Mammalia; order Rodentia; family Sciuridae; genus Geosciurus; species Geosciurus inauris. Next base: position 203,471 of record PVHX01000070.1, on the reverse strand, counting down.
AAGGTTTTTATTTCCTCATCAAATCTAAAGCTTACTTTTGCTGTGTATAAGATTCTTGGTTGGTATCCATTTTATTTCAGAGCTTGGTATATGTTGTTCCAGGACCCCCTAGGTTTGAAGGTCTGGGTTGAGAACTCTGAGATCCAATGAATTTCCCCCTATTTGTAATCTGACACTTTATTCTTGTGGCTTTTAAAATTTTATACTTATTCTGTTTGTGAGGCATTTTCATTATAATGTGCCTTGGTGTGAATGTGTTGTAATTTTGTATATTTGGTGTCCTGTAAGCCTCTTATATTTGCTTTTCCAATTTATTCTTCAGGTTTGGGAAATTTTCTGACATTATTTCATTAAAAAGTTTGTGCATTCCTTTGGTTTGTATCTCTGTGCCTTCCTCTATTCCAATAAATCTTAAATTTGGCCTTTTCATTCCATCCCATAATTTTTGGAGGTTCTGTTCATGGTTTCTTACCACCTTAACTGTGTGGTCAACTTTATTTTCAAGATTATATATTTTGTCTTGTCTGAGGCAAGTGATCTGGTCTGTTGGTGGTGCTTTATATTGAATTTATAATTTGGTTTACTATTTCCTTCATTTCAAGGATTTCTGCTTTTTTTTTTTTTTTTTTTCAGAATCTCTATCTATTTCTTGAAGTAATCTTTTGTTGCCTGTATTTGTTCTTTTATGTCATTCTTCACTTTGCAGATCATTTGAATTATGTACATTCTGAACTCCTCCTCTGGCATTTCTCCTATTGTGCTGTCAATGGATTCTATTATTGTATCATCTTGGTTTGTTTAGGGCAAACCTTTTGTCTTTTCATGCTTTCTGTGTATCTTCTCTAGCAGTGCAGATCTGAGGTGTTACTGTTTCTACCCTATAATCTTATTGCCCCTACAGGTTTCTGATGGCTCACCTTGGTATTGGGCTGGCTCCAGATGGAAGCTGCTACAAGTAAAGATGGTGGTGGCAGCAGCATAGGTAACCTGAGATGGCAGTGGAGGCATCCCAAGATGGAAGTGAACACTTTAGAGATGAGGCTGAAAGGGCAGGCCCTGCAATGGTATTGCGTGGCCTATTTGGAGATACACCACTGTGGCTTGAGGTGCTGCAGTGGGAAACTGCCTCCAGGTCTGTTTATGTCCCAAGGTGGAGGCTACTACATGGGGAAGGCTATTGTGATGGCTTCAGTGTTCTATGATGGAGGCAGGTGGTAGGGGGACACAGTGGTAAAATCACTTCTGGAGCTCTTAATTAAAAGTTTCCTCAAATTTTCCCAGGCTTATCTTTGAAATTTATTTGCCCAAATTGAGTTATTTTCTCTTTATGGAAGCAATAACTCTGATCATAGAATTGATTATGCTTATTGGCTTCGACCCAGATACTTTTCCCAATCAGTTCCCTTTTTCAGTGCCAGAGGGAGACCAGCTATTTTTATTCATATAGGCCCTGCAACCACTGTTTTCTCTACAGTTTTGCCTGTTATATAAATAAGTCATACACTGTGCAATAATCAGGATGAAATTCTTTCAGCGTAATTGAGATTCACCCATGTTGTTGCATGTATCAATAGTACATTCATGCTGGGTATGGTGGTGCACAACTATAATTCCACTGGCTCAGGAGGCTGAGGCAAGAGGATTTCAAGTTCAAAGCCAGTCTCAGCAACTTAATGAGATTCTGTCTCAAAATATAAAATAAGGGTTGGGGATATGGATCACTGGTTAAGCATCCTTGGGTTCAAACCCCAGCACCAGATATATATATATATATATACATATATATAATATGCATATATATATATATATACATATATATATATATGCATATTATATATATGTATATATATATGCATATATATATATATGTAATGTTCATTTTATTGTTGAATAGTAGTGATTACAAGGATGTAAGTTGGTTTATCCACCTGTCCACTCAAGAACACTGAAGTTGCTTCTAAGTATTGGCTGTGCATACTTGCATACACTTTGTGAACACAATTGATCATTTCTCTAGAGTAAATTTCTAGGAGTGGGGTGGCTGAATCACAGGGTATATATTTACTCTAATAAGAAAATGACAAACGACTTTCATAATGGTTATATATTTTTTTATTTGCCAACAACAATGAATCAATGTGTTAGTTGCTCTTTGTCTTTTCTAGCAGTTTTCTGTTTCCTTTTACAATCTTAGCCATTCGAATAGGTGTGTAGTGCTAATAACAGTTTGACTTGCATTTCTGTGAAAGTCAATGATGTTGCAATCTTCATATGGTTCTTGTCTTTCCTTATGTGTTTCTTGGTGGAGTGTGTTTTCCCAGTTTTGGGGACAGGATTGTTTATTTGTTGTGTTTTGAGGGTTATTATATCTATAGTTAAGACTTTGGACCCATATGTGATTTATGAGTATTTTCTTCTGGTCTAAATTTCATGGACTATTTCTCAACACTCTAGTTGTTCTATTGATCTGTGTTTTCTGTCACTTTACCAGCATCACACTGTCTTTATTACTGTAGTTTTGAATTAAGTTGAAAAAATTGAATAGAGATCTCTAATTTTATTTTTCTTTCGTATTTTATATATTTATTTTCATTTCTTCATATACAATTTAAAATACATTTCCTTGTATTTCCAAAACTTCTGGTGGGATTTTAAATGGAATTCTGTTAATCTGTTGATTATTACTGAGGAATTTATATTTTATAATATTGAATCTTTGAATCCATAGAAGAGACATATCTTACAATTATTTTAGGTTTTTAAATTCCTTATTAGTATGTTTTGTAGTTTTGGCAGATTCTACACATAGCTCTCTGGATTAATTATTCAATAATCCCTTTTTTAAAGTTTTGGTAAAGATGGATATATATCTTACATGTTGAAAGATGTTCCCAATTGCTACATTGAAGTGTTTTCTCCTAATAATCCCAATATCTTCCTCATCTTAATGTCTGTTGATTGCCTTTTTCCTTACTAATTGTTTTAAATACTATTAGTTCTACTTGATATTAGTAGTTTTCATACAGTTGCTGTTCAGATTTCCTTGGGAAAGTACTCTCTTTAATTTTCTCTTTGTCATACTCCTCTCTTTCTCTGATGTCAAAAGATCTTTGTAGACTGCTGAGTGGTTCAGGATCTTGGAGACTGTTTATTCTGGCCTCCTAAACAATGTTCTTTTTTTGGCTCTGACTATATTTTTTTCTGAAGTTTGTGGTGAGAAAAGCTCAGTGTAGAATCCTTTGGCTTTGTAAAAGAATAGAGATAGCCCTTAGTTGTCTTGACTGTACCTCTGCACTGGTCTTTGAGCCTGTGACATCTTCATGTATCCTATGTCTTGACAGTCCACCCCAGCTTCTCCTGTGAGGTTGATTTGCTCTGCTTTGGCAGATTCCATGGTAGACTTTGTAGCTCTCTGGTCAACGTTTGTGCCTCACGGCTAAATGAGGCCACCTGAGAAAGATTTAATTTCAAAGTCTTCCCTTGCCTAATTTTACTGTACCATCAAGTTAACGTGGCCTTGCCATAGGACAGTGGAGAAGCAAACTAAAAGGTAATGTCTTTACAAGATATTAAAAAAGAAAGTAGGGCAAGGCGCCCTCATGTCCTCGGTAATATCTTTAGCATAAGGTATAGCCCCTTTTCTTAGCTGAAAGGAAAAACTGGACAGAGAAACATGAATATTTCACTTTCCAATACCTTGCTATTTTATTTCTTTCTCATAATCTTTCACAATGAAACTAGAGCCTGGTTCCCTCTTACTTATTTATTCTCCATGTATATAAAATTTTGAGTCTCTCTCTTGATGTGTGTACTAGTGATTTATTGCTGCATGAAATTGTTATCACAAACAAAGAAAATGTAAACACACATTTATTATCTCAAATTCCTGTGCATCAGGATTTTAAGTATAGCTTTCCTGGTTCTCAGAAATGCCTAGAGGCTATAGTCACATCTGAAGATTGGCTGGAGAAGGAGTCATTCAAAACTCAGTAGGTTGCTGGCATCATTGAGTTCATGACATGTGTAAAATTCAGAGCTTTAGGTCTTCGCTGCCTGTTGGCCAGATGGTACCTTCAGCATCTAGAGGCCACTCTACAATTTCTTTGGCATTGTGTTTCCCAGAATGACCACTTGCTTCCTCCAAGATGGTTAGGGAAAGAGTGACTTCAGCAACTTAAGCACTATAGTCTCACATAAGTTAATCACATAATATCATACACATAATTATATAAAAACCACCACTTCCACAATATTCTGTTTTAAGATTGAAGTCACAGGTCATGCTCACACTTAAGGAAAAGATCTCACATGAGTTTAGAATGGGAAGGAGGTCAGGGCTATGGATGTCCCTTTAAGAGTCTGTCCCTTTTGAAAAATAGCTTACACAATCATTTTTCAAGAAAAAAATCTAGGATCAAAAGATTATTTTCTTGCTAGAGAACCCTATTTTTGAATGTCATAAACTCAATTTTATCAATAATATCTCAATATTATATCTCAGTTTTCCTCTCTGTTTATTGTAATTCTAAGTAGATATTCCAGACACCTAAGTCAAAGATAACATATTCAAAACATCAAGATTGGAAAGCACACTAAGAAAATATTATAATTCATTTCTCATTTCACAAATTCACTCAAAATCCCCAGATATGAGATGCTGCAGTTTCACCTTTTTCCCTATTCAAGACCCTTTTTCTATCACCATGTGCTGGTGAAATCTCACTCGTCTACAAGGCCTTTATATTGTGCCATTCCCAACTGGAGACATACCTGGGCACTTCCAGGTACCACTTGGGAGAATTAGCCCATCTCTAGTGTTTCACATCATCAGTTTGTACTTTTAGTAAGACCCTTACCAATATATCTGAGTCTTGGCATTATATACTGGATACTGGAAACCTTGAACCATGGTTTCGAGTGATACATTCACTTGCTGAGCCCAAGACAGTGTACGGTGTTAGTACATATTGAATAAATATGAAAATGGTTTAATAAGACATAATTTCTATATTTTGTGATTTTTAAATTAAAAAATATTGCTGATGGTCCAAGAGAATATTTGCAATGTATATTGAATAATAGTTCATTCTCTCCTGAGCAAACTAGAGAAATGAGCTCCAGATTCATAAATTAAAGATTTATATTTATACATTGTTTTTCTTTGTTATTAATGTAATTTCCTCCTAGTAAGGGAATTTTTCCTTAGAAGATTTGTTTTTATTAAAAGTAAAAAAAGTACATTTTTTGTACTACATATGTCAGACCAATTTCATCTAGGTAGGGCTATGTGAATAGTTGAAATCAATGGAAGGTGGGCAGAAGCAATAGATGCCACTTAGATGCCCTGAGGGAAAATAACCTTTCACATGTTCAGTCTACCCTATTTTCTTTTACAGACGATTGCATTAAAAAGTGAACATTACCTAGGTCCTGAATAACTGCATGGAGGAAAAGCACTCTTACCCACTCACACTTCATATTGTGCTGTGCAAAGAATAAACCTTCATTGTGTTAAACCCTGAGATCTGGATATTGGTTAGTTAAATAGCCTGCCCTCATCAATGCATAAGTAAAAACAATTATTTCTTAAAACTAGATAATCTAATGGTATTTCAAATGTAAAAATAATTATTTCTAAAAGCTAGATAATCTAACAGTATTTCAGATGATAATTTTGATTAATGATGAGTGAAATTTTTTACTTACTAGGTGAAACAATTATTATAGAAACTGCTATGGTTTTATTAATTTGTTTTTGTTACTGTGTTATTTTAAAACAATAATTCTTTTGGTTTAATTCTTTGTTCCTGGGGCTTAAAATCAGCAGTTTAAAAAACCATTCCAATGGCAAAGAACAAATATATTTTCACTGTCCCCTAGCTTTGAGAAGTAAAATGCAGAAGAATATCTTCATGTTTACAAAGAGTAGTCAGGGATGAATAAATATATGTACGCAAGTGCACTGTGTTGCTCAGATGAATGTTTCAAGTCTCTTTTTCTGTGAGGTCCTAAAGAGGTAATAAAATTCAAAGTGGAACTTTTTTCATGATTCCCACTTATATAGCCTATCAACAAGATCACACTACCATTAATTATCTAGAAGATACAGTTCCCATTATGTCCACGGGGACTTACTCAACAACATGATAGATTTTACTATCACTGCATTATTTCTCCTGCAATAGACTGTATTTCCTTTTTTAAAAATTTTATCCTATTAGTACTGGCCTTTTTCATCTCCACAGCTTCCTTTCCCCCTTGAACAAAGATGAAGACATCTTCCCTTTTTAAAGATACTGGCAAAACTTAACTAGGACACTGTCAAATATTCCTCATCATAAGTAAATACAATATATTTTAGACATAGATTTTATGGATTATATAAAATACAAGCATATGATTTATTAGTCAATTTTCTTTATTACTATGGGTTGTTATCCTGTACAGTTCAAGTCTGAGGACTAAAAGCAACATTTCAAAACTATCTAAAGCAGTGGTAGCTTTCTTAAGAGATAATATACAGTTGGAAACTGGTGTTTTTCATGTCTGCTCTCTATATTAAGAAGAGGGCAGTTCTCTGAGAGCATTGCAATAAAGTCACAGGTCAGTCTGTTCCCTGTTACACTACTTACTGTAGCATCAGTGGGTGTTCCAATCATGTGGCAGTGGTGGTGATGCCAAGAAATCTGGTGTCTCCTTGCCTTCTACCCACGGGCTTGCAGAAACTCGAACCCAAAGTCTTTCCCCTTCTAAGAAAGTTGTCCAGCAATGAAGTGGCCCAGGGATGTGCCTCTGCCCCTGCTAATGGCATCAGTTAGGATTCATTGGGAACCCAAGAAGAGTCAAAGAAGAAAACACCCAGAGTAGCATTGGAAGTAAATCCCAAAAAGAAATAAAAGATGCCTGAAACCACATACTAATCTAAAATAGAAGATTGAAATAGAATCAAAGGCCTCTTAACACAATAACCAAAATGTAGAAGATGTAATTAAACATCACTTGTAGCAATAATCAGGAAAACAATTCAAATGAGAAAAGAACCACCGAGTGATACCAACACTAAGATAAATCAGATGTTATTATGATGAAGATCAGAAAGAACAGCTGTCATAAAAAACACTCTGGACACAAATTAAAAATAAAAAAAAACAGGAAAGTTAATCAAAGAAGTCAGTCATAAAACATATTTAAGTGGAAATGGTAGAATTAAAAATATAATGATTAAAATAAAAGTTGTGTATGGAATCAGTGGTAGAATGGGAAAGACAGAAGATAGAATCAGAAAACTTGATAAAAATTTGCTCAATTTGAAAAATAGGGATTAAAAAAAAAGAAGAAGAGGGCAGTGCAGTCCTCATCCTTATGGGGGAAGGGGAGGAAAATTCCCCAGAGAACTGAGACAGCCCTTGAGAGAAAAATTCCTAGAGACTGGAGTTGCTCTTAGAAAAAAAGACAACTGGCGCAATCCACTTTAACTTCAGAATGATGCCTTCAGTGCTGTACAGTGTCAGAGTGAAGTAGCATGAGAACTGTCAAGAGCAACTGAAAACTTGGCATCTTCCCTGGAATTTGTCACCCCTTTAGGGTTCCTCTCCACCAGGATAATTTAGAACACAGAAGTCATGCTCAGTGATCCTCAATGGTAAGCCAATAGAAGGGGAATAGTAGAAAGTCAAGTTCCAGCTTTTGATGTAGCAAAGATACACATGCTTCACCTCCATAAAATGACTGTGAGCTGGACGCGGTGGTGCACACCTGTAAATCAAGCTGCTCGGGAGGCTGAGGCAGGAGGATTGCAATTTCAAAGCCAGCCTCAGCAACTTCATGAGGTCCTAAGTAACTTAACAAATCTCTGTCTCAAAATAAAAAGTGAAAAAAAAAAGTGCTGAAGATATGACTCAGTTGTTAAGCACTCCTGAATTCAATTCCTGGTATCAAATAAATAAATAAATGAAAGAACTGGGAAATTAACAATGATAAATATTATCTTTTGTTATTATATTATAATTTCCAGGTGAAAGAAACATAATTGAATGAAGAATGAGAGAAGGTTGTTAATTATTGAATCTGGGTAATGAGTGCTTGAAGTTCATTATGCTGTTTTGTGTACTTTGTATACATTTTAATTTCTACAGTAAGAGACTTTATAAAAAGATCACACATGAGCTATATAAGGAACTGAAAGTAAGGAGCTAAGCATGGCTACATGAAGTCCAGTTGGCAATAGAAATTAGATGGCAGACAATGATAAATTGGTATGTGAGAATAGCACAGGAGGTCATAAGAAATGAGTGGAATTGTGGTGTATTTGGAAGCTAGAGCTTCAAAAATAAAGTCTTTGGCATGTGAAAGAAAGCAGTTATACACAAATGGGATGGATTCAAACTAATAAAAACTTCTTCTCAGCAAAAGAAACAATCAATGAAGTGAGCAGAAAGCCAGCATTCTGGGAACAAATCTTTGCCACACACACATCTAATATAGCACTAATCTCCAGGATATATAAAGAACTCAAAAAACTTAACACCAAAAAAAAAAAAAAAAAAAAAACCAACCCAATCAATAAATTGGCCAAGGAGCTGAACAGAAACTTCACAGAAAAAGCTATTCAATCAATCAACAGACATGAAAAAATGTTCAACACCTCTAGCAATTACAGAAATGCAAATCTAAACTACCCTAAGATTTCATCTCACACCAGTCAGAATGGCAATTATCAAGAATACAAACAACAATAATTGTTGGCAAGCTTGTGGGGGAAAAGGCACACTCATACATTGACGGTGGGACTGCAAATTGGTACAACCAATCTGGAAAGTAGTATGGAGATTCCTTAGAAAACTTGGAATGAAACCACCATTTGACCCAGCTATCCCACTTCTTGGTCTATACCCAGAAGACTTAAAAACAGCCTACTACAGTGATGCAGCCACTTCAATGTTTATAGCAGCTCAATTCAGCTAAACTGTGGAACCATAATTTCTAGATGCCCTTCGATAGATGACTGGATAAAGAAACTGTGGTATATATACACAATGGAATATTACTCAGCAATAAAAGAGAATAAAATTATGGCATTTGCAGGTAAATAGATGGAGTTGGAGAATATCATGCTAAGTGAAGTAAGCCAATTCCAAAAACACAAATGCCGAATGTTCTCTCTGATAAGTGGATGTTGATCCATAATGTGGGGGAGGACATGGGAAAAATGGAGGAATTTTGGGCACAGGAGTGGAAAGGGGAGGGGGCATGGAGACAGTAAAGATGGTGGAATATGATGGACATCATAGCCCTCGCTTTATGTGTGACTACATGTATGTTGTGATTCTACATCACATACAACCAGAAAAATGAAAAGTTGTGCTCCATCTGTGTACAATGAATCAAAATACATTCTGCTATCATGTATACCTAAGTAGAATAAATAAATACAATTTTTAAAAAAGAATAAAGGAATTATCTCATCTTCTGTTACTTAAAACTAACTGGCTTTATTGGTCTAGCAACATTTTCTCTTGAACAGCAGTATTTCCCAAGACCTATTGTTTCAAAATTTAACATTTATAAAATAGGTAAGCATAGCTTGAAGACTGAGGATGTTTCATGAACATTGAAGTTGCATAATTTCAAGTGAGAAAAATGTTCTTCAAATACAACCTAGTTCTACCATTGTCCTAAGTATCATTCATGTGTTGCCCTTAGATTATTGACATTAGGTGTTTGCATTAGTCCACTAATTGTTTCCAATGATTTATGAGCATTTCAAAGACTAGTTTTTGCTGTATTTCAGGATAATAGATTTCAATTTCAAATAATCATAATTCAATGGGCTTAGAGTAGTAACATTATGATCTTAACCTCAAAAAGTTGAGTAAAGATGGAGAAATCTGGGAACCTGCTGTGGCTGTTGTCACCAGGATGAGTAGGGATAAGTTTAATGCATGATATCTGAACGGACTATATGAACTCTGGTTTCACCTTAAAAGTTCAGGCCTGTTGTTTAGGATTCAGCAGATATAGAGACATCAATCAATTGTAGAATTAAGTTGGACTAGCTGTTTAGTGATGGTTCTCATCAAAATATTGGAGAAGGAATCACAGTGACAAGGATTATTATAGATAGAACCAAACATTTTTTGGGGAAAAACTAATGGCTGTATTAACTTTTAAAGCAAGACTCTATTTTTAAATTGTTGGTTTGACCCTGACAAACCAAAGTTTAAGTACAAAGTTAATTGCTTAATGAGGTCTTCATTGACTTCTCAATCAAAATTGTACCCCCTGGTCGATATCTCCCTATTCCCCATTCCCAATTCCTGATAACCACCCTTGTACTCTGTATGTTGAACTTTTTAATTCCATATATAAATGAGAAAATGTAGCACTTTTCATTCTGTGTTTGATTACTTCACCTAGCATAATGTCCTTTAATTCATGTTATTGCAAATGGCAGGATTTACTTTTTATTTATTTATTTATTTTTGTACTAGGGATTGAACTCAGGGGTACCTGACCACTGAACCATATCCCCAGCCCTATTTTGTGTTTTATGTAGAGACAGGGTCTCACTGAGTTGCTTAGCACTTCGTCGTTGCTGAGGCTAGCTTTGAACTCACAATTCTCCTGTCTCAGCCTCCCAAGGGATTTACTTTTTTAAAACAATATATGTTGTATTGTATCTTTAATTTACATTTTCCTGATTATTAGTAATGTTGAGGACTTTCTCATACTCGTACTGTCCACTTATATTTTTTTCTTTGGAGAAATTTTTGTTCAAGTCCTTTCCCCTTTAAATTAGTGTGTGTGTGTGTGTTTGGCTATTTATATGTTTGGGTATAAATGTCATTTCAGATTACATAGCTTGCAGATTACATAGCTTGTTTCATTTTGGTAATTGTTCCTGTTGCTTAGTTTTATACAGTCTCACTCCCTTATTTGTGTCATTGTTGCCTGTGAATTTGATGTTATATCCATGAAACTATTTCCATGATCCACGTCATAGAGCTTTTTTCCTATATTACTAGAAGTATATATTTCCTATATTACTAGAAGCTTTTGTTTTTCTGGCCTAACATTTAAGTCTTTAATTAACTTTGATTTTTGTGTGTGGTGTTAGATAAAAGCTAATTTTATGTTTTTACATATGGAAATACCATTCTCCCAAGACAATTTATGGAAGAGTCTGTACTTTACTTTTGTATATTCTTGGTGTCTTTGTGTAAGATTATATGTGTGGGTTTACTTCAGGATTTTCTGTTCTGTTCCACTGTTCTATGTATCTTTATAACAGTCTCATACAGCTTTGATTAGTATATCTTTATAAAAATCTTGAAATCAGAAAGCATGGTATCTCCAGCTTTGTTCTTACTCAAGGTTGCTTTAACTAATTGGGTTCTTTTGTCATTCCACATACATTTTAAGATTATTTTTTCTATCTGTGACAATTTCAAATTTTTATAAGGTTTACATTGAAACTGTAGAACACTTTGGGTAACATGATAGTTTCAACAATATTAACACTTCCAACCTAGAAACACAAGATAGGTGTCTTTCCATTTATTATTTCTTCACAATCTCCTTCATCACTGTTTTATAGTTTTTAGTATAGAAACTTTTACTTCTTGGGTTCCATTTATTCCTAAGTATTTTTAATGCAATTGCAAGTGGGATTGTCTTTTTAATTTCTGTTTCAGGCACTTTGATTTTAGTGGATAAAATAAAAATTCATTGTTGTAGGATTGATTTTACATCTGCAACTTTACTGTATTTATGTATTTATTTCATTATTTTGGTGGAATGTTTATCGATTTTAATACATAAGATCATGCAATCTTCAAACAGACTATTTAAAAATTTTCTTTTCTGATATGAATGCCATTTCATTTATTATTTAATTGTCCTAGCTAGGACTCATAGTACTATGCTGATGAGAATTGACAGCGGGCATCCTTGTTTTTTTCTTGGAAAACATAATGTCGAGCATGAGATTAGTTGTGGGTTTTTCCACATTGGGCCTTTTTTTAATATTGTAAATTCTTTTTATACTCCATATTTAGAATATTTTCATCATGGACGGATGTTGAACTTTGTTAAATGTTTTTTCTCCATCTTATTGAAATGGTCATATTATTTTTATTTTTTTATTCTGTTAATGTGGGGTATCACATTTATTGGTATTTATATGTTGAACTTGTATCTTAGGATAACTCTCATTGCAACATGGTGGATGATCCTCTTAATGTGCTCTCAAATTTGATTTGCTACTATTTTGGGGGGATCTTTGTATCTATGTTGATCAAGGAAATTTACCTGCTGTTTTCTTTTCTTGTAGTAAAATCTTTCTCTGGCTTTTGCATCAGGATAATGTTGGCCTTGTAAAATGAGTCTTTTTCAACTTTCGGAAAAAGTTTGAGAATTATTTGTATTACTTCTTTAATGTTAATAGAATTTACAAACAGATCCTTGGTTTTCCTTGATGGGAGATTTTTGATTACTAATTTAATTTTCTTGTTTGTTAGGATTGGTTCAGATTTTCTACTTCTTCATAATCCTGGTAGGTTGTATTTTTCCAATTATTTATCCATTACTCTAGGTTGTCTAATTTGTTACTGTTTATTCTAATTTCTTATGATCCTTGTATATGTATGGTATCAGTTGTTACACCTCTTTTATTTCTGATTCTGCCTTCTACCCTTTAGTTAGCCAAATTAACAATTTTTTTCAATTTTATTTATGTTTTCCCAAAACCAACTCTTAGTTTTGTTGTCTTTTTTCATGTTTTCTATTTTGTATGTTTCATTTATAACTGCTATGTTATCTAGTACTCTGTTCCTTCTACTGACCTGGTGCTTACTTAGTTCTTCTTTTTCTAGTCCTTTGAAGAGTACAGTGAGGTGTTCACTTAAGGTCTTTCTTATCTTGTCACGTAGTTATTATTGCAGTACATTTCCCTTCCAGAATGCTCCTGCTACATTCTAAAGATTTGCTTTAATGAGCTTCCATTTCTATCGTCTCAAGACGGTTTTTACTTCTTTTTTGCTTTCTTCCTTGACCTATTGGTTGTTTGTACAGAAGCACATTGTTGAATTCCTGGGTATTGTGAATTTCCTAGTTTTCCTTCTGTTATTGTTTCTAGTTTCATATGACTGTGGTTGGAAGAACTGTTTAGTATTTCAGTGTTTGTAAATTTACTGAGACTTGTTTTGAGACCTTGTGTATGATTGGTTTCGGAAAATGCTCTGTGTGCTTGAGAAGGGGCCTTCCTGCTGTTGGGTAGGACACGTTCTGTATGTTTGTCAAGTCCATTTGGGCTGATGTATATTTCAAGCCCAATCATTTTTTATTGACTTTCTTCCTGAAAGATCTATCCATTGTTGAAAATGGGGTATTACTATTATTATAATGTCATTTAACCCTTCAGATCTTAACATTTGCTTTATTATTTAGGTGACTCAATTTTGAGTACATTGATATAGTTGTAGGTGTTATGGCTTTTTGATTACATTATCTAATGACCTTTTTGTCTCTTCTTAGTTTTTGATTTAAAGCCTATTTCATATGACATAAAAATAGCTCCCTTACTGTCTTTTGGTTTCCATTTTTGTGGAATACCCTTTTATTCTATTCTGATTAAGTTAATATATGCCTTTAAAGCTGATGTGAACCTTTGGAAGTACCACACAGGTGGAAAATTTTTCAGATTTTCTACAGTGAGCATAATATTTTATAATTAGAAACAGTTTATAAAAGCATGTAGAAATTTTACATTAACATGCACGCTATAAATTGAATATGTATTTACTCTTTCATCTTAATCAAATAATGTTATCAACTAAACGAAGTACAGAGAAATATAAACTCACATTATCTTAATGATCACATCATACATGATTTGGCCAGGTCACTATCACATACATGTGTCATAAAACTTAACTTTAAAACAGCTATTGTCATAGATGTTCTTATATCAACCATTCAGAGTGTTACAAAATAGCATAAAATTATGTTGAATGTGACATTTAAAAATGTGGTGTATTAGTAATTAAACAAAAGATCAATGAAGGATACAAGCATGTGTCTATACACAGGAGAGTTAAGCAAAATGCATAATTCCTCATGGAAACTTAACAGAGTTATAGAAAAGAGTGAAAGAAAAAGAAATGCAAAAGGTGAGACTGACATGATATTGTCTAAATTGGTCTATTGTAATATAATATATGAAAAATTAAGAAAGGAGAATCAAATGAGAATAAAAAAAATTAGACATGGGAAGAAGAGATAAAGAAGTGATAACAATCATAGATTCTTAAACATGAGAGTTAAAACTCTTATGGCACTTCCAAAAATTCCCCTGTAAATAGTTTTTACACCTTTTCTTAAATTACTTATGGTAAACACCTCACCACTCAGAAGTGGCCTTTTCCCTGAATGAGTCACTCTATTTCATGTGATGTCAAGCACATTGCAAACTCTATCAATAGACTCTTGTTCTTCAGTATAATATTATTTAGAATACATCTATTTTATTTTCACCAGGTAGTTCTCATTAATATTTCAATAAAGTCAATACTTATCTTGTGCTTTCCTGTTTTAAAATTTTTCAGCTTATACAAATAATTCTCATACATGTCTTTGAGGTGCTTACAATTCTGTCATTTTCCTTTTAAGGGTTTTCTGGTTTATCAAAGTACTTCTGAAAACACAATCTCTTGCCTTGTGGGGGGAGGAGGTGTAGGAACTATGCATGAATTTAACAACTTGAAGTTAAATAGAATTATACTTTCTTTTAATCCTGATGCTACACAACCTTATGACATGGTTTACTTATGAAATCCTGTCATCTAACATCTCTCTGTCTTTTTTCACTCTTGGAGCAGCCAATATTTTTTCTGCTTTTTTCTTTTGTAAGGACCATAAACTTCCTGTTGATTAACTTGGTCTTCAGTTCTGCATGTGAGCTTCTTCGTGGCTTCTCATTATGTTTTTTAAGCAAGTTGTTTCCTATAAAAAATTTTAGCTTTTATATCAGTTCCCCATTTGATAAGTATGCATTCTCTATGTTCAAATAAATAACAAATGTTTTAATAAAAAGGAATAAAAGCAATGCTCCTTAGCACTCATTACTTTGCTCCATTGATTAAGTGACTTTTGTTTGGTGTATATGATCCTAGATCCATCTAAGTTTTATTCTTCATCTAATCTATAAAAATAATCTGAAATATTTTTTCAAATGACTTTCTGAAGTTAGCTTTGCTAAATTCACTGTCGTGATTTATTATTCTAGTGTTCCTGTCAAAAAAGGAAATGAGGCTAGTTTGTTATGACTTGTTTTGGTGAATTCATGCTGGCTCCCACTTATCTCCATTTCTCTCTAATGCCTCCATTACCTATCATTCCAAGCTACAATTTATACATCTATGAAAATGGTACATTAAACACATTTTCCTCTGCTTTTTAAGAAATCAAGATTACTTTGAATCCCATTATTTGAGCATTTTTAAATTATTTTTTGAATTTATTAGTTGTTTCAAGTATTATTTATAAAATGTATAAAGTTAATTTAATTTTTGAACTCATTCTTTGCAATAGTCCATCATTATTTTCCTCCTCCTTTATATTTTAGTTAATCAGTGAGGAAATAAGCCTAGAAAATTAGCTTGGGAAAAGACATCTACCAAATAATTAGGGATTCTCAAAAATTTCCTGGTCCTCTGATCACAGATTATGGGTATTTTTTCACCTTGAGATGGCTCTTAGTAGTGATTGCATGTGACCTTATTGACAAGTTCAAAGAATCTAGAAAGGTACCCATCCCATGATCTTTTCACCCACATTGAATTTTAGATACTTCATATGAAGACCATTTTCTTGAAAAGAAGAGAGATAAAAATCGAAGTGAGCTATTCTGTTGTCATTTTTCTTATTGTCACCACTGACCAACAACCAGTCACAGGTTATCCTTTTGCAATCTGTGTCTCTAATATAATTATGGTATTCTTTTTTATATATAGTATTTTCTAAAAGCTTTCTGCCAACAGATCTTAAATTATTTGGTATAATTTGTAGAGATATTTTTCTCTACATATTTGTTTTGGGACCATTATTCCTATACACAATATGTTTCCTCTTAACCAGTAACTTTACCTTTTAGAATATATCCTAAGTAAATGTTTGCATATTGGTGCAAAGATGAGCATGGAATATTACTGCAGTATTGATCCTTTAACTGTTCATCAGAATTGGAGTGAAAAGATACTTTGCAGTCATTAAAAAGAATAAGATTGAGCCTGATGGGCCTGGTTTTTACATGCCTAGAATCCCAGGAAGCTGAGGCATGAGGACTGCAAATTCAAGGTCAGCCTGGGAAACAGTAAGACACTGTCTCAGAATAAAATTACAACTGTCTGTGCATGTTTTTCAGTGGTATAATTCCCCTGAGTTCAACTTCAGTACTTTATCTATCTATGTATTGATCTATTATAAAATTGATCTGTATGTGCGGATAGAAGAGCCATAAAATAAATTAGTGAGAAAGGCATAATGTTATGATAACAGCTATGTGACACTGTTCTGGTTACCTGAGATGATTTTACATATTTCATGTTAACAACTGCTCCAGGAAGTAGAGGTTTTTATTAACATCTCTCTCTCTCTCTCTCTCTCTCTCTCTCTCTCTCTCTCTCTATATATATATATATATATATATATATATATATTTTACAAATAAGGCAACTGAAGCACCAAGAAATTACATTATTTTCCCATGGTCATATGGCTAGTAAGTGGCAGAGTTTGGATTTCTATCCAAACCAAGTATAATCAGCCTGAGACAGTACATATAATTATATGCAATATTGCCTACCATTACCCACTGAACCATGTATTCAATGAGCTTTCACCTATGATAACATAAGGTATCAAATACTCATTTGCATACAAATCTGTACATAAACAAACATACTTTTTTTCTAGTAGAAATTATTAAAACATGTTCCTGACAGTTACTTGTAGAGACGAGGCTGGCAGTCTAGGAATGTAGAAAAAATATATATATTTTTCCTTCTTGAAAAAAATGGCTCACTTTAAAACTGTTTAAATGTTTTAGTGTGATCAAGTCACAGTAGCAACAAATGAGAATTTGTTTTTTAAATATTCCTTTAAATTTTTAATTTATCTAGAAATATGAGATACAGAATATCTTCTGATGAAGCAGGGAGATCTACACAACTTTTTCATGAAATCTTTGTGTAAGTTTGCTTAGGATGTTTATCATCTGTTTTCTCAGGTATGTATATGAATATCTCTACTTTTATTATTTAACCCAAGGTATACAAATTAAATTCTCACTTTCTTCAAGGTCTTCATTTACTGAAACTTAACCAATCAAAACAATTTTTTCCCAAGTAAAATTTTTCTTGTTTTTTATGTTACATTTTAAGATATTAAACTGGAAGCTGGATAAGTGAGGAAAGTAAAAGATAGTCTTCTTAAGTAGAATATGACTTCTAAAATATTTAGAATTTTCACAAATTCTCATGCTATATTAATTTTATAACCATTTTGAAGAACACATTACACATTTGCCCATTTTGTCAGATTTTTCTAAAGAATAATCATTGGGTGATATAGTTTTTGTTTCATCTTTCAGCTTCAGTCCTATCCTCTTCAGAAGATTATTAGTTTCTTTATGTGTTTATTGCTTTTGATATGCACTGTCATTCTCTCACACTCCTAAGAACTCCATTGTCTTTGAATAAGACATTATCTTTTTATACCCATAAGTCTCATTTCATCAATTCATAGTGATACTCAAATTAAAAAGACACACACACACATACACACACATATGTATGTACATATTCATATATATGTAGAGACATGCAAATTATAGAAATAGTTATTATATCAAGTGTTTGCAAAGGTGCAATGAAATAGGTATGTTTACACACTGAAGATGGTGAAGTAAATTGATGAAAATTTTGGACAGTGATTTATGTGACTAACCTGTCAGTAAATTAATTGTATCATTCCTATATTGCTTGAGAGAAATTCTGTTCCCAGTCTCAAGTCCACCATTCTGATATCTTAATGAATAGCTCATAAATCTGAATCATGTTTTTCCACACATACCAATTTATCTATTTCTTTTTTCAAGTTTATTGAGTTGGAAAACATACTAAAAGAGTCATTGATCACCCCATTCTGCCTGTGTTAGTCAGCCTTCTATTACTGTGACAAAATACATGAAATAATCAACTTAAAAGCAGGAAAGGTTTATTTGGACTCACTGTTTTGGATGTTTCAATTCATAGTTGTTTGGCACAGTTGTTTTGGTCCTGTAGGAACATACTGCATCATGGTGGAAATGTGTGACAAAGGAAGCTACTCACCACATAGTGGAAGGAAGGCAGAAACAGAGAGGATGGGGTTAGGGTTCCATGTCCACTTCAAGGGCATTTCCCTAATGACCTAATTTCCTCCAACTGAGCCCCAACTCTTAAAGGTGCCACTACATCACAGTAGCACCCCATGCTAGAGACCGAACCTTCAACACATGGGCCTTTGGGAGATGTTCAATATCTAAACCAGAGCACTCAGTTTTCTGTAAATCTTTTCTATCACCTTATTTTCTATACACAGAGTAGAGGCCAGATTCAGGAAATTTATCTGAGTTTTCTAGGACTCTTAGCTTTGTGTTCAGAAGTAGGGGAACTTATTGTTGATTATACTGTGTATCAAACAAGCAGATATTACTACAACAAACAGACAGCACTTGATTTCTAGCTATCAAGCAATGTCTGAGAAACTGAAAATCCACAGAACTGATAAATTATACATGGATATCCCAAATTATCCATGATAACCAAAGTCATCTTGTTAAAACAGACTGACCTGTTGATGAATAGCATTAAAGACAAATGAAGAGAGAAAACAAAAACAATCTTCCTTAGACCAACTCAATACAAGCTCATTCATTTTGGCTGTTCAAGAGTGTCTCTATGAATTCCTTAGAAGAGAACACTCAGATATTAAATATATCAATACCTAAGCATTATTTAAATATCCACTATATATATATATAATTTTGCCAACTTCTATCTATAATATGTAAATATTGCTGTGCTTATATTTATATCCTCACCATTTAATGGATTCTGTCCTGTTTATTCCTGATTTCCATAAGTCTTAGCTACCTACTTTTGTTTTCTTCACAAATTCCAGAATACCTTTCAAGCATTGTGACTGTTTAACCTTGAAATACATCAATATGAATAGGACTGATTAGTTTCAACATGATTATGACTGTTAAAATGATTCTTTAAGATGAATAGACTAGGAATAGTTCTTTTTTGGAAAAATGATTCCTACTCTCCAAAAGGAAAAAAGTACTTGCACAAAGTCACAGGACAGGAAGTAATACATACTAGAAATGGTTTTAAGTTCATCTTCTTCATTCAGTGACACGTTCTACACTATGAAGTCAGCTGCAAACAAGCTCACACTAGTCACAAGGTCTACACAGCTGAAAGCTGTGGAAGTTTAGGGCATTTGCTTCTCAAAATCTATCAGTCCCTGAACTTCTTCCTATGTCCAATCCAAATCAATGTCCAATCAAATCAGTGCGTGTATTGTTTAAAAGGACTTGCTTTGCAAATGCAACTTTCTCTAGCAAGCTATAAATCCAGGCTGTCTTCAATTCAAATATTCAAAGAAAAATTCCTTCCTTTGAGAGTTCCATTACATACAAGGTCTAATTAAGGGTAGCATGAAATAAAATAAACTTCAGACATTTACTTTAAGAAGAAAAGATAAATAT
The DNA here is from genome assembly GCA_004024805.1 of Geosciurus inauris. Classification (NCBI taxonomy): domain Eukaryota; kingdom Metazoa; phylum Chordata; class Mammalia; order Rodentia; family Sciuridae; genus Geosciurus; species Geosciurus inauris. The sequence continues at coordinate 183,655 of PVHX01000070.1, read as the reverse complement.
TAATGAAATGTTTTCTCTGGTATGTATTTATGGGACAAAAATATAGAAATTAGAGAAAATCTCTAGGACTAAAAAACAATAATACTGAAAACTTGTGTAATCAGCTGAAGAAGATATTAAAATTTGATGACTATCCCTCAAGAAAATTTTATAAAAAAGGAGTTTCAAATATAGGAGAATTCAGGAAAGCAGAAAAAAATGTAAATAATAAAATCAGAGATAGTAGAAAATACTAAAATGGAGAAAATATTAAAAATGCAGACCAAGAAGCAATATAAAACAGATAAGAGTAAGAACACAGATAACTTCTAGAAATATTGAACTGAAAAAAAAATAAAACAATGAATATTAATAATTAAAAGGTAATCTTCACAAAGAAATCATAAAGGGATGTTTTGGAAAACTTTATGCCATCATATTTAAAGTATTGTTAACGTGAGTTAAAATGGAGCCTAGGTCTGAAGGATTCTGAATGAAGTCAGCCAGGCCTCATAAGTTGACTTTCATCTTGGTTGATTTGCAAACATAAGTAACTTAACTTGGGCTATTTCTTGGAAATGCCTATTTAAAAAAAAATGAAATTTAAGGCTATCAACCAGAAGCTATCAACTCTGTCAACTAACTTATATAAGCAGTGTCTTTCTAGTAGGTGAAATAAGGCTAGGTGAAATAAGGCAACTTTATAATTTTAATCAATCAAATATATATATATATGTTTATTTGCTTTTGCATTTTTCCTATAAAAGCTCTCTTTGCCTTCACTGGTAGAACCCTCATGCCCCTTCCAGTTTGGAACTATCTCATAAATGAATAACCATTTATTCAAAGAAACTCTTTAAAAATTCATTGTACTGTCAAGGACAATGGTGCATGCCTATCATCCCAGTGGCTTGGGAGGATGGGGCAGGAGGATGGCAAGTTCAAAGCCAGCCTTAGCAACTTAGCAAGACTCTGTCTAAAAAAAAAAAAAAAACATAAAAAAAGGTTGAGGGTGTGGCTCAGTGGTTAAACTTCCCTGGGTTCAATTGCTGGTGCCAAAAAATAAAAAATAAAAATTCATTGTACCTCAATTTACTATTTAACAATGTAGATAAAAGATGAATTTTATCTAAGTGTTTCAAGAAAAATGGAAAACCTTGAAAATTCTTAGTACAATTCAATAAACAAAATGTTGTGGATTTATATAAGCCTCTAAAATAAGATATTAATGAAAAATCTCACATTGTTTTATAGGTAATATTTTATTTTATAAGCCTAATGAAAAATTGAAAACTATTAAGTGAGTTAGTCAGCATTCTGTCACTATAAGCAATACCCAAGATAATCAACTTATAAAGAGAAAAGATTTATTTGGACTTACAGTTATAGAGGTTCCAGTCCATGATTGGTTGACCCCTTTTCTTTGGTTCTTTGACACATGGGCCTCTGGGGAACATTTAAGATTCAAACTATAAGAAGATCAATAGCATAAGAAATTAAATTTATGAGTAAATAGAATGTTAATGCACATAATCTATTAATCTGTACAAAGAATACATCGTGACCTTTTAGAATTGTTCCATAAATGCATGGGATGTTTCATATTAGATAGCTAATAATGCAATTTACCACCAGTTGGAAAAAACTTGGCATTGATTCTGAAATGAGAGTGACTCCCTTGTTGGTGGGACACAAAGATAACTGCCATCACTAAATCTATTAAAATTTATATTAGTGGAACAAAATTTACCACTATAATGGAATACAGATATTTTATTATTTACACTGAAATAACTACACTAAAGTTATTATATCATATTAGTAATAAATTGAAAAGATAGAAAATTCGCTAGGTCTGAAATCAAGAACCCATTGTAATTATTTGCAGTTGAGTGATACTGTGCTTCTAAATCCAAGGGACTTTATAAACTGTTAGGATTAATGAGAGTTATTAAGGTTACTGAATGCAAGATCACTACTCCAAAATCAATAACATTCCTGTATTTCAAATATAAATTAGATACCAAAATTAAAATGTATCATCCTTGAAACCAAAAAAATTATAATGTATGTAGAAATAAATCTATCAAAGTTGGGCAGAAATTTTATGGAGGAAGAAATAATATTTATTGAAGGGCATAAAAAGATCTAAATAAATGGAGACATATACCAGATTCATAAGAGAAAACTTTATGACTTGATGTAGCAAATAAAAATTATATGTTATAAAGAAAAAGATTTATAACATTTGACTACATTGAAATTTTAGAAATAAATGAAATAAACATATTTATAAAATAAAGATATTTTAACACATAAGAGAGAAAGCATAATATTTAGAATGGTTTAAAAAACCCTACAGACCACTAGAAATAAAAAGAAAAACTGAAGTGCACAAAGAGGCCATTTAAAAGGGAATCACTAATGCTCATGAACAAATGCTATTATCCTTTATGTCATCAGTAATCAAGGCTGTATAGATCGAAACAACCATGGGATTGTACTGAACTACTTTAAAATCGGAGAATTTAAAAAGATCTGTTAATATAAACAGGGAATGAAAATATAGGGAAAATAGGGAAAGAGAATAAAAAGGTTTATAGGAAGGATGTGCTTCCCAGCTGTTATGGGTATGGAAACCAGTTGTTGAAACCATTCACCACACAGAGCAGGAACATCTGTAAGTGTGATGCAGCATGGAGCAGAGACAGGAGTCCAGGAATTCATAAAGGAAGTTGCCAGCAGTCACATATCCCAATTCCCAGAGTATACCTGAACCAGAGGGACTGAAATAGGCACAAAGAAAATTGTAGCTGGACCATACAAGCTCTGGCACCCCATAAGACCTATTGGGAAGACCCTCTATAGTGGCCACACAGGAGCATCTGAACTCTAGGGCAGATAACTTGTAGTTCATAGTTACAGTGGTGAAAGTGAAACCTGTGGAGGTTTAGATTCTACATCCAAAAAGTGGATTTTACCTGGAATCCCAGATGGTCTGCAGAGATTAGCATCTCCCCAGCAATAGGAGGTATGGATTGAATCTTAAACCTTATAACAGAGTTCCAAAGTTTGGCAAGATTAAACCCCGACTACTAGAACTTCCAATTTAGAACTCTGCACCACATTTGCTGAGGAACACACCATTTGTCAGCCCTCACCTGTCTTGCTCACGCTCTACTAGGAAACTGGAAGCTGAGATCTACCACAACCGACTTGTCTTAATGCCTCCCTGCTAAGTGAGGAACAGAGAGGTGTTAAAATTAACAAGCCCCAAAACTAGACCCAAGTGTTACAAAGCCAAAAATAAATATAAAGAGAGAAAATCTCTCTGCCAACAGTTTTGACTGTCTCAGTGAAAACAAGCCCTGTACATCCTATTAAGATTTTTTCTCTTTATTTTCTTTCATTTTTATTATCTCCTTTTTTCTCCATATTCCCACCATTTCAAAATAGTCTTATTTTTTCTTCATTTTAAAAATTTTAACCTTTTAATTTTTTTCCAATATCATTTCATTGTATTATGTTATTTGTTATATTTTTCCATTCTGTAATATTTTGCCTGTGTGTGTGTGTGTGTGTGTGTTCTCATTGTATGGATAGGTTATTCCCACTTCTTTATAGTTGACATCTGCTACCTATCATATGCTTCTCCTATGTTTACTTTTTTAACTAATTCAAACTTTGTCTTGCCTTGTTGCCTTATTTTTTCTTCACATAAGAAAATGTCATTCCACTAAAAAATAGAATTATATAGTTTATGTAATTCCTATATTCATGTTGTTGTGATTATTAATACAGTAGATGATGTAGTAGACACATGTTCTCTAATGCCTGATCTAGTTCAGTTCTTTATTGTTGATACTGTTGTTAAATGCTGACCCCACCAATCTGATGTGGGTGGAAATTAGTATTATAGATGTCAAAGTAGACACTGGACATTTATCTTAAGACTGTACATTAGTTGCTAACATTAGTGCTTTTCCTGTCTCCACCCTTCCTCTGAGAGTAGCTGGAAAGTAATTAGGACACTTCAAGTTCACAGAGTAGTGAAACTGCTAAAGAACAGTACCCTCACCTCAGCCAAATAATAGCCAATCTCATCTCACCCAAGATCTCGCCCCACCTAACCTCAACATTAATTTATGACATAGAACTGAGGAGACAAAAACCCCAAACCAAGAAACAGGCCCCAAGAAGGAACAACCAGGTAGTTCCTCAGGTCACACTCAAGATATCTACTCATATATCAAAAGCAGAGAGAAGTCTCTGAACAAAAGATATAACTACACAGAGAAGAACACAATGCTAGAGTGGAGATCAGTGAAGAAGAGAAAGACTGAGAGGGACACAGAGGGCAGGAAAGGGGAGGAAATGCAGAGTCAGTTTAAGAAAATCATGTGTGTGTATATGAATATACTACAGGGAATTTTTACCTTTAATACAGGTAGAAAATACCAGTCAAAAATAAATACATAAATTAGCAAAAAGAAGATCAGTAGAGTAAGGAGAATAAGAGGAAGGAGGAGGAAAGGAAGGAGGCAGGAAATGGGGATTGAAATCAAATTCCATGCAGGTATGATTTTGTCAAAATGAACCCAAGTACTATGTATAACTAAAAGTGATTTAATTAAAAAGCGAATATGGGCCAAATAGAAACCTCTTATATACTGGTGATGGATTTTGCAATTTGGTAGTGCCACATACAAGAGAAGTTTGGCATTGTTATCTTTTAAGTTTGAAAATATGCATGCCTATAATCCAGCATTTACTTCTCTATGTAATACAATTTGAAGCAGATTTTTCCAGTTGCTCCAGAAATGGTAGAGAGTCCAGGGATAAGCATAAAAGAATGTTAAATACTCTGCATTCTAAAGGCAGTCATCATTGATAGCCATATCAATGCTACCAAGATATGGGTGAACCAATTTTGTCCAACCCTAAAACATTCTATCTCTAGTCTTCGTCACCAACTCTCCAGAAAAGGAAAGGGAGCTCATCAAAGTCACCTTGTGTATAGTGTTTTAGGACAGAAATCTAAATAAATAAAGGGTCTTGAATCCCAGTGTTATTTATTGTTTTCTAAAATTAACTATTTAAAATGTAAAATAAAAATAAAACAAATACACCTTGATGTATTTTCTATCAAATTTAGTTGGCATTTCGTGCTTTGCTTCTATGGGCAGAAAAAGAATCACTTTGAACTTGCTTCAAGTATTCAATTTTTTGTCATTTGCATGTTCACAACTCATTAAAGTCTTCAGTTGTTTCCTTTGAGAGGATTAAGAGACATTTTATTTTCCCCTGAGAAGTTCTTTACTACAATAAGATCCAACACATATGAATCACAATGTTTTTTTTCCTTTTTTAAATCTCAGCCTGAAACAAAATTGAATATTTAAAAAGACAATTAGGGCCCCTTCTGTATACTTAACTATGCTTTTCTATTTTTGATACATTGTTTAAAGTAGGGCTTATTACCTTGTTAAAAATGTGCTTCATTGTTAGTAATGTTTCCTTGTGAAGAATTTGTGCACATATTTGGACTCTAAACCATTGTTTCCGGTCCTTCTTTCCTAATAGAGCTCTGAGCATATAATTCACAGGAACATGGGACGCTCAGTATTTCTTATTAATTTTATCAAAATAATCATATACATGGGTGAATATCATATGAAATATAATGTTCTGCAAAAGCATTTATCCTGTGTATTATACTTAAAAAACATGATTCATTAGAACTAAAATAATTGTCCTTTTGTTGCATGAGCATTTTAAGAGTTGAAAAATTTTTTCTTTGAATATTCATTCAGCAGTAGTTATACACAATTGTAGTTATTAAGGCAATCCATCAACAACCCAGCCTGATAATTTATTTTGGAATAAGCCAGTATCTTCACAAATTAATGTAATCACATTAAAGTATATGTAGAATGTGTTTTTTGTGTATATATATTTATACATATATACATATACACACAACTCTATATACATATTATCTTCACAAAATTCATCTATATAGTGTATTATTTGATATACATTTATATACATGTATATGTATATATATGTCTGTATGTGTATTTGTATTTAATTATTAGCAGTTGTCTTCAACTGGCATATAATTACATTTTATTCACTCACATTTCTGGTTGCACTTCACTTAAAATTGTGTTGAAATTTACTTTAAAAAAAAATCTCCTATTTATCCTCCTCCTACTGTGCTTATGGCCTCTTGGAAGAAAAAAAATAAGATTCTTAGGTTCATGGAATCTTTATTATACAAAATGTTCATAATGTCATTCTTATTTGCCAATGGCCTCCACAAGCATAAGAAGCAATGAAAAAGAATGAAAATGATTATTTATTCACTAGTTTGGTAGAGTATATCACTAATGAACCATGACCACAGATTCTCTGAGCAAATTTCCAGGGTTAGGCAGGGTCCTATCTTTTGATTTCCTTGAAAATATGCATAATAATTATTTGCTATTATATGCACAAGAATAATACAACACATTATCACTCTACATTTATTTTAGTCAATTGGAAATACACTAGTCATTGAAATACAAAATGTATAATGTTTAATAAGTGAAAATGCTATTCAAATTTCTTCTGATACACTACAATATAATTCATTTTTCACTTGCTATGCAACATCTAATTTAGATTCTTTTAAATTCTTCCATACTTCAGTTATTAATTGAAGGAGAAACTCTTCATATAATTGAGGTTCTCGAAACTTTTAATTCAACAAATACTGGTTCAGTGTGCATGAGATTGTGCCAGTTGCTGGGAGCACAGATATTTGTAAGATAACCAATATCATCAAAGAATTTATTGGAGAGAAAACATGCCAATCAATATGTAGGACTTTTTAAAGAAAATCTCTCTATTTTTTCTTTATTATAAGGCTTATCACCTAGCAACATATAGCAGCTCAAATTTCGCTTACTCTAAAATTTTATTTATGTCATGAAATGAAATTTCTTAAATGGTAATATATTACTTCTTTGGTGTGTGTGTGTGTGTGTGTGTGTGTGTGTGTGTGTGTGTAGAGTAACATAGATTATTACTTCCAGTCCATATTTTAGTATATGTGTCTTCTCTTTCCTCACGCAAAGTCCCATGAGGAATCAATCTCTATACCATTACACTTAACTATTTGAAACTGTATATTTACACTTCTAGGCCACCTTACCTTGGTTAATAAAGACTATTTCCTCGATCAGTTTTTTATTCTTAATTTGTGACTCTGCAACTATCTTTGTTAAAGTGAAGATGACCCATTCATCATTCTCAGTTATCTGTTTCTTGATTACCAATGAACATTTTCTTAAATTCTCCTCAACCTCACATTCCAACCACACTCTAGATGGATTCATAGCCAAAGCCAAAGCCTAAAATAAAGGCTAGCACATATTATGCAGAAGAAAAAAATCCTAGTAAAACTTGAGTGAGTTATGCCAACTGACGTTTGAATTGACTGCTGCTGTTTGTCCTTTGTGGCTCAGCTATGGCTCAGCTCCATGTTTCCTCTACTCTGCACTCAACTGATGAAATAACCTCTATGTGAATTTATACTGGTTGTCCTAGAAGGGAAAAAGAGAACACGACTTTTAAATTGGCTTTTCAAATTTATTCCAGAAATGGCATATTGCGTTCACACATAATTTTAACAAGATTGGTAGTTTAATCCTTCTTTAGAAAGGATAAAATATTTGAGAATAATATGCTATTTATTAATGCTTATTCAGTATATTATAAATATATAAATAACTTACTTAGGTAACCAGCAGAGGGTGTAATAATTTGTGTGTGTGTGTGTGAATATGTGGTCATGCACCATATATTGACATTTTGGTCAATGACAGGCCATATCACTGACATCATAAGCACAGTGGCTTGTGTAAATATGCACTACAGTGTTCTCAAAATGGCCAAATTGCCTAATGATGTGCTTCTCAAGACTTATCCCCCTCATGGGGCAGTGTGTGTGTGTGTGTTTTGTGTGTATATATATTTTTAAAAATTTTTTTAGTTGTAGATGGACACAATGTCTTTATGTTATTGCTTTGTATGTGGTGCTGAGGATCGAACCCAGGGCCTCATGCATGCAACGCTCTACTGCTGAACTACAATCCCAGCCCTGTTTTGTGTATATTTTGACAGAGGGCGCATAGAGAACTGAAGTATAAGCTAATCCTCATTTTTGTGAATGAGAAATTTTCAAATATTTTTTCCAAATTTTCTACCCATAAATTTTAAAAATTAGATGAATGTCAAGTTTTACATCATGTTTAATTTCTTAGTTTAGTTGCATATTTTAAAATATTGGTGTAAATAATACACTGACACAGATTTGCTTTTGTTCACTCTAAATGTTTATGATCTATTCAAACTCTTCCATCTTGTGATGCATCATTGTCTTTGTCAGCACTAGATCCACTTTTCAAATCAGTTAGCACAGGTTTTCAGAGTGCAAACTTCTCATGTCTTCAATATTTAAAATGCAGGCCCTTTTAAATTTATATAGAATCCTGTTACTGGAAAGGTTAGTTTGAGTTCCCAAATGCAATTTATGTAATATTATAATGATGATTTTTTTAAAAAAATCTACAATTCTAAAGAGTTATTTTCCTAGAAACTAAAATATACCAATTTTCCACAGCTTTTACAAATAACTTTTAAAGGACTTATAAAGACATTGACACTGTGAAGTATATAGGGTAGTGACTAAAAATCTTTGTCTCTTTGCTTCCTGCTTTTCTTGATAACCTAAACTTCCTTAAACATCTCAGACAGTTGGGGTCATAATTGTGGTTTCCTCTCAATGTTTTATTTTTTTTAAAACAAGTTAATGGGGAAAGTGTCCTATTAATATGGGATCATTTTTAGCACTCATATGTAAGACAAATGATTTTAGGAGTTTCCTCATATTAGTGCTTATATGACTTATGAAAGTAAAGAGGATAAGGAAGGAAGGGATGGTATAATAAAGCTGAATTCTTATTTACCCCAGGAGGGAAATAGCACATAATTTGTAAAAGTATCTCAACAAAGAACTGTAAACATATATAAGTTAAAAAGAGAGAAATGACCACTGCTAAACAGAAAACAAACTATTCAATGTAGGTTCTGCCATTTAAAGAGAGGTATTTGAGGGTGAAGCAAAATATCTTTTAATTAAAAGATCTTTAATTTTAAATTGTGTGCATGATTACTTTTGATAAGTATAATAGGCTTAATTGGAACAAACTTATTTAACCCATTAGGTCAAAACTGAAGACCTCATAATTCATAACATCTAAACTAATTCTCTGTGAGCACATGATGAATCTTAGGTAGCTTGTACCAGTGGACTATTTATGGATTACCTCACTTAGAAAATATGCCACGGGAGCATATGCCATTATATTGGCACTCGTCTGAATGAATACATGTAAAATGCTGTTTTATGTTTCACTTGTTCCTTTTGGCTATACATTTTGGAAGTAGTGTTATTAGAGATGGTTGTGGGTAGTGGCTAAAATTCATGATGCACCATGTCCTATGGATCCACTTGGTTAAAAATGTTCTAATTACTCCAGTGAAATGAAATGAAACACTTTGCTATGGTGATTTGTTAGGAATAAGGCATTCCTAGCTCCACTAATTCTTGGTTCTGGCTGTTAAAGAGCCATTGCTTCTTGGTTTGCAGCCTGGAATAATAACTTACATAAATAACTTCCTTGTGGCTGGTCCTTCTCCAAACTTGATGTGGTGCCACTATTCATTAATATCATGATGGTGAGCAGACCTGCTTGGAATATACAATGGCTTTATTCATCTAGAAATTGAAGCAACAGTGACAGGGTTAAGCAACTGTATACAGGTGAAATACATTACAGCCCCTGTCATCACCCAGAAACTATTTGCATAATAAAGCTGTTTTAATGATTTGTTGGGTGACATATGTCTACCCTGTTCTTTTTGGCCCTTCGTTTTAATAACATTACAGAACTTAAAAGTCTCTAAAAATAATTCTATTCTGTTTTTTTAATACATATGACCATTGTTATCTACAATATACAGGATTTAATCATGAGTTAATACTAGGTTGATGCATATGCATTTGTACTAAATCAAACAAGTTATATTTCATTACCTCATCACTTCTCACTGTGGGAATGACATGGAAATACAAAAAACCTGAAACTTCAAGTGTTCCCCCACCCCCACCTCGTCCCGTGGAAGGTCTGGTATTTCATACTATGTGCAGGATAGAAGGCAAATTTGTTCCTGGCTACAGCCTACTTGATGAATGTTCAGTGCAGGAGGTGAAGGTAACTACATCTAAGAAGTAACTATGGTAAGAGGAAGTCCAAGCACTTCTCAGGTGACTTCATGCACAACTCTGTTCACTGTGGGAATTCCATGCTGGATGGGAGCAAACCACACTAATTGGAGTCTTTGAGCAACATGGCCTTACACCAGGAAAACAGACAGATGAACTGCTCTTAGACCCTGAAAGAATTCTCCCAGCTCTCATGTCATCCACCTTAAACATAGAAACATATACTGATCTTATGTAAAAAAAAATAAATATGTGTGTTTCCATGTAAATATTACTGAAATGAATTATTTTTAAGATTGTTTTCTTTTCTCTGTGATAATTCCAATTGTCTCTAAAAAGAATATCTGTAGTAAAATCATTCATCAAAAGGAAACAATGGTTATAAATATTTTAGACATCAGCTGAGGAAAGAAGATAAATCATGATACATTTTCTTTTTGCCTGTGACTCTTAATAGATTTGAAGCATTCTTGTACTGTAAATATGATTTCTACAAAGGCAATAAAAATTCTGTTACTCCAGAATATTTTGGAAGTCTCATAAAGCTATGATTCTATGGATATTTGTTGACTTTAAATTTTTCACAGAAGTACCTCTGGTCACTAAATAGTTTGAATAATAGGGAATAAGTTTTATTCTAAAACTTTTAATAGTTTGGAATGCATAAGAATTATTTACTCAGACTTTTTTACACATGCATACAATTGTAGAGTGATGCATTGTTATATGTAGAAATAAAGGATAACAAAGGACTAATGGAGAAGTTATTTCTTGAAACCAATAACTTATCATTATTTTAGGTTTAATAGTTTATGCAAACTTTTATTTTTGTAAGAACATTTTGGAAAATAAAATGAAACTCTCATTACCAAATCAGAAGCAAAAGAATTTTCACAATTTCTAGAGTAGCAAGTTTTAGAAAGAATGGAGAGTGACAGTCTCATTTTCAAGAATTTAATTTTACATGTAGATTCCTTAATTAAGAATGAAGTATCAGTTTGACCAATCCCCTTCATCTCTCATGGGCTCAGTTTCCTCCTAATCCTATAGGAAAAGGGCCATTAGATCAAATAGTGTCTATTTCACATATAATTTATACATTAGTATTTTTTGTCTAAAATAATTCTCCCAATTAATGTGATTTTTTAAACTCATTTTGCTTCACCCTCCTTTATCATAGCCATTCTTGGGTATCTTTTAAAAAAACATTTATAATCAACTTTATAATTTACAATAGTTTTAGATTTAAGAAACAGTGCCAAAGACAATATGGAGCATTTCCATATATCACATACATTTTGACTTGTTACTAAAATCTAACATCAGTCACAATAAATTTTATATTTATTATAATAAATCAATGATATTGACATATTCATATGAACTGCAATCCATACTGTATTCATATTTTTTTAGTTTTTAATATGTAAATTTCTCTTTGATTTTTTCAAGTGAAAATATGATATGCCTAGATGTGATTCATTTGATATTTATCATGTTTGGTGTCCTCTGAGATTCTTGAATTTGTGATTTTGTAGTAATCATTTATTTTGAAAAGCTCTTTGCCATGTTTTATTTTAATTTTATATTACTAATTAAATTTCTTTTTAGTTGATGAAAACAAAATTGTACATATCAATGAAATAACATGTTTTTTGATTTTATATATTATACACTATTTAAATAATTCAACTATTTCTTCTTTATTTCCTCTTTCTTCTCCTTTGGATATGTCAATGACAAATATATTACAGGTTTTTATACTGTTCCTCCATTTTTGAAAGTAGTTTTTTAAAAAATTCTTTTTCCTCTTTGCATTTCAGATTGAATGTCTATTTCCCTGTCTTCAAGACTTCTGAAACTTTCCTTAGCATTTAGAGTTTACCCCTAAACCCATAAAAGGTATTCTTGATTTTTGTTATATTACCTTTAATTTTTAGCACTTCCTTTTAGTCTTTGTAGAGTAAAGGAATATATATATTATATATATTCTGCATATATAACCATCTATTCCTGCAGGCTATATAATTTTTTCTTAGTGACCTTAACATTATTAATCAGTTATTTTTATTGTTATAAAATTTTTATAATTCAAATAATTTAAATATAACATCTGTATCATATCTGAGTCTGTTTCTGATGATTGCTTTATCTCTATATACTGTTTTTCTCTTGTCTTTTGGCATGTTTTGTAATTTTTTGTTGAAAACTGAACATGTCTCATTGAATAATATGAACCAAAGAAAATAGGTTGTTAGCTTGGGAATTCGTGTTATTGTGACTAGCAGTGGAACTATTTTAAATTTTCACTGTAACAAGAGGCTTTAAAAACTTTAAAATAATTAAGGGTCTTGTTTCCTTATGATTTGGGCCTTCCTTAAAGCATTCATCATCAGAGAAAGTCTGTGTCTTTATGCTCTTTCAGCTATAATTCTCTCTTGTACTGAATTCCTTTTGTCACTGTGGTTTAAGTGAGGTGATGAATAAGTATTCTTCAATCTTCTGATGAAATTTGTCTTCACTGAGCCCATGTGTCAGGTCTGTGATTATCACATGTCTCTCTACTAGTGCAGTACCCCCCCCCCATCTCCACTTTGCCTTTCTCTGGTTGCAGGGTTTATTTGCAATCCATTTTCTTCCACTTCTAATCTCTGTTGATCATCATTTACCCACCGTAAAATACAGGAAATTTGGGGGCTGATAAAATAGGAGAATTTTCTTAACCCAGCTGGGGTAAGGCTCTATTAAGATTTTTGCCTTAGAATGTAGGCCTTTGATGTAGAGAAGTCTCTGAGTATATTTCACAATTATTCTTCCCCTGACCAGTCATAATCCCCCATCAATTCTTTACAATTACCAGGATTGTACTTCCAGAGCCTTCTGCCCCAGGTAGTCCCATCTCCCCAGTGTTTCTCTGGATGTATCTACCTACCAGGTTTCAGGAAGGTAGTTTGCCATATAAACTCAAGTATCTCATAGCTCTAACAGAATTTTTAATTTGTCCAGACTTTGCTTGCTTTAAGGATGGGGATGGCAACTTCTAAACTCATTGCATATTGAAGATGGAAGCAGAAGATGATTAAACATTTACTTATATATTCATGAAAAATCACTGATATGTTTTGTGTCTCCTGGCAAAAGAATAGGAAGAATACAGGATGCTTTTGTCATGATAGAGTTTTTAATATTTTTAAAATAAGATTCAAAATCATTTTTGTATCACCACAACACACATGGCAGATGCATTGAAAATGATCATTGTTGTTTCTGTTTTTTTCTCAAGGAAAACCCCCCTCCTTGACAAACTTTGTAGAGGTGCATTTGACATCAGGTGTCCTAGTCCAAATGATTTTTTCTGATTTTATCTGTTTTATTCCTACAAAATTGTTATTGAACAAGCCAGGAAAGACCAAAATTTTAACATTCCTTTTGTTATGTCCCTGATTTAATGGTAAAAGTTAGTAGAAAACCAGGATGGTTTCAAATATATGACCACATCAACCTCTGCCTGTTAAAAGATTGGAGCATAGGTCTTCTAGGTAAATGCAGACTTCTCCTATTGGCTCATCATATAATTACATATTCAGAGTTAATGAACCATGGAAAGCTCATTAGGGGAAAAAAGGGAAGGTTGCAGGGGAGTGAGACAGCAGTTTATGATCAAGTTATAAATCTGAAATTCCTAATGCCTCATGAAATCTTGGCTAGACAATCATTAAAATTACATGGATATTTTAAAATGTTAATAGAAGTTAGCACAAATGCATTTTTATTAAATATACAGTAAAATGCTTAAATCAGAAAACATACATACAGTTACTTGATCAGAAAATTGGAAGAATTCTGTTTATTTTCAATTTTTTTTCTCATCACACATAAAACTAAGATCTAAGTAGTCATAAGATTTCAGAAAAAATGTTATATACAGAAAAGGTTTTAATTGTTATAAGTAAATACAATAATCTATTTTAAATCACACATACTCCCTTTCTCCTTCTCTTTCTCTCTCTCTTACACACAGAAACACACACACACATACAAACACTGCTCTCAACTATGTGTTAAGTTAAAAAAGCCCAGGCTATATGTAACCAAGAGTGTGTGGCTTAATAGCATGGTGCAGTATGTTATGGCAGAAAATTTATTTCTGGGGAATGGAGCAAGATATTTTTTAAGATAGTTCTCAAAATATGACAACATCCCACCAAAGTCCATAAACCATGTCCTCTACATTCTCCACATAGAAGCAATATGAATCTTTCCACAAATATGATCAAAAAGGAAATTTGCAAAACAGAAATTCTTAAATGACTCTGCCAAAAATCTAATATTTGCATGGACATATGATTATAAAATATTAATAAAGCAAAAGGCAAGAACAAATAAACATAGATGGTAAAATTCAGGTAAACTCTAAGAAACTTTTGCACATAAAAACAAACTATAACCATCTGTACTAAAAATCTTCAATAGTATAGCAGCCCCAAGTGAAGATGGTGAAAATAGTGATGAGTGTTACAAGACAATACAATCCAGACTGGGGTAAAATAATAGATCAGAGGACAATATGGAATAGAGCATGTCAGAAAGGAAGATGGAAAGATCATTCTATTCTGAAATATACTAGGAAATTAGATGTTCATATTATTTTTAACTAATGGAGTTATATATATATGAATATATATATGTGTGCATGTATACGTGTGTGTGTGTGTTTCAGTTTTACATGTGTGACCTATGCAAGTAGATTGGCATGCACAAATTGCTCAGATTTGATTTCTGGCACTATCACTTAGTGGTAGGGTAATCACGGAGAATGACTCAATTTCCTCTTCATCTTAGGTAATGAATAACACAGTGCCTCATAACCATTGGGTCATTATGATATAATAAACATAATGTGCTTAGAAGAGGGGCCTGCACTTAATAATTACTCGATAAGTATTGGTTTATATTATTATATGTTATACAAATACTGTGGAATGCTGACCTGGGAAATATATTTATGTATTATAAATTATGCCTGTAGTGACTTCAGTAAAGTTGCATTACTACAGAAATATAGTCAACACACAAAAATTTTGTATATTTTTTATTTAATATTTTTGTACAAATACTTAGAGTGGTGCATTTTCAATAGTAAAGTTGATTCTATACAATATATCATCATCTTCAACTTATACTTTTAGCATTGTATTTATAAAATCACACATCAAAAGAAAAAAAATAAATAAATGTTTCATATGAAGTTGCCGGACTTTGAAGAATCAAAATTCGGAGAATAAAAATTATTATTTCCTGAATGAGAAATATTCAGTAGGTCTAATATTACTGATGTTATGCACATTGATTGATTGGTATGTGAATGCTAGTTTAATCTACTTTTTGTGAAATAATATTTATAAATTCCATTAGTGGCACTTTTTATGGATAGATAAGTAAGTTTTGTCATAATTATTTCAATTGATTATACTTGCAGTCCAGATTCACCACATAATTACCTACTTTCTATATTATGTTTTATTAATTAGATTTCTTAAAAATGATATACAACATCAAATCTATACATGAACTGCCCCAGCATGGTGGCTTAGTATGATTTAGCAAACCATGCACTCACAGACACACATGTAAATATGCAGTACACAAACACTCATATTTATGTACTATTTTGAACTTTAAGGTAGAAATTAGTTTTAGTGGAGTAATGTGGAGTATAATTATATAATTAACATCTAATTGTATAATTTAGCATATAAAGCAGAGAGTGAAAGATGGCTCTACTTATAATTACACAGGGACCATGGGGAGAATGTGGACTGTCCTAGGCAAACCAGAATTCATGATCACCCTAAATAGAATTTGAGAAAGACAGCATGGTAGTGTATCAGCTTGCACTATGGCAAGCGCACTTGGTTTGATCTGAATTCAGTCAGTCACCTTTTTTAGTTGGCTGATTTAATTTATAATCTCCTTAATCATGGGTTTGCTCATTTGAACAAAGTGCCTAATCTTGCTTTTTGTAGAATTGTTATGATGGTCTGAAAATGACTATAAAATAATGTCTCTGTCACATAATAAGTACTAATAAACTCACTGCTGTGTTACTACTAATAGATTTAATGGTTAAACAATTTGTTTTCTAGTGATAAACAACATACATTAGCATATACATAGTGACGATAAATACAGTGAATTTGAAAAAAATACATTTTAGCATGTGCTTTGAAATGGAATTAGGCAGATCATTTATATTTGTATACAGTTTTTTTTTTGTTGTTGTTGTTTTGTTAGTACTAGGGATTAAACCTACTGAATCACATTCCCAGCACTTTTTATTTTTTATTTTGAGACAGAGTCTTGCTAAACTGCTGAGGCTGGCTTTGAACTTGTGATACTCCTGCCTCAGCCTCTGGAGCCACTGGGATTACAAGCATGCACCACCATGCTGGGCTTCTGTGTACTGTTTTTATTCTTACACATATTTGTCTCTATATATTGTTTGTTCTGAGTTTGCAATTTTCCTGAAGATAAGGCCAGCCAATATAAGCATATTTTTCTTTAGCCTTTTTAATATTGACCATTGTATTTTTGGCTTAAAAAGCATTCATGATACAATACAATATAAAAACCTGTGAAAAATAGTGTGTAACCACATCCTGAGCTTATATCCAACTCTGCCAGAATGGATTATGGTTTGCGAACCTACAGTTAGTACAGTATTTTTTTTTTCCTCCAGAATGACTTGGATTAAAACGCATCCCTATTTTCTGTGTTCATTCCCTCTTCCCCTCCCTCCTTCCTTCCCTCCTTCCTTCCTTCTTTCCTTCCTTCCTTCCTTCTTTCCTTCCTTCCTTCCTTCCTTCCCTCCCTCCCTCCTTCCCTCCTTTCTTCTCTTCCTTCTTTCTCTTTTTTTTCTTTTCTATTCTTTCCTTTTCTTTTCCTTTCTTTTTTTTCTTTTTGTCAAAGGATCTAAGTCCACCTATTATTAAGTTCCTTAATTTGTAGGTTCAAACTATGCCCTACTGACCCCTGAAATGGCAATAGAAGGTTGACTTGTATTTTAAAATTCTTCCAAATGGATTTTGTCAGTTCTCTAATCACTAACATTTATCAACATCTTGACTGGCTTTATCATTTTAGCAAAAACATTTTTAAATCTTCAGAACTTTTCTAGATAATTCTACTATTTTGGAGCAAGCACAGTTTTACCTACTCTTTACCAGTTTTTCTACTGCAATAGATTAGGCAACTCCTGAAACATCTTCAAAACTTTAAAACATGCATTTTTTATGACTTCCAAAATAAATTCCATATATATACACCCACAGAAAATCTTGGACTTTTAATTGAAGATTCCATATGACTTCAAATTTGTTCTGGAGCTATTACTCAATACTGAAATGCATAAGGCTCATTTCAAAATATGTGCAAAAGTTTTATATACAGAACACTGAATTGTACACTTAAAATTGGTTGAGGTGTGATGATATATGTATTTTACTACAGTGAAAATTAGAAAAATAAAATAAAATGCCAGATAACTTCTACTTTCTGTTAGGAACAAAATTTGTAAAGATACTGGCCACTCTTATTAAATGTGATATCCAGAAACTTCAACATGTCTGAGGAAATGAATGAGTCAGTTTATTAGTGAGATGTGATTGAGCTAAGAATAAATTTAATAAATTTAGTGCACATGGAAATTGTACATAGTATTTTTTATACATAAGTGTCTACCACAGAATCCTAGAGTTTATGGGGTCTCTACCAATAGTCCTCTTCTCTAGATATAAATACTTTTAATGACAACATTTTGTTGCATTGTAAATCTCATGCTATTGTTACATAATGTATAAGAAAATTCATATTCTAGTGCCTGTAACTTGTTAACTCCTGAGCTGGGAAGTAACTTAGTGGTAAAGTGCTGGTCTAGCATGCATAATTCCCTGAGTTGAAGCCAACAGCACAAAACCAACACACACACACACACACACACACACACACACATATACACACACCAACTTGTAACCTTTACCCTTTGGTTGTATTTCTAGATTTTGTACCCTAATAAGTAAGTCTACTCTATGTGATGTTCCTTTAAATTTTGAAAGGAGCTACTATATCTCCCATTATGAATTTTGTTTTGTTTTGTTTCAAGATGAAAGGAAATTATCTCATTCTAATCATCTTGGGAGACTTTCCAAAATTTTACTCCCTGAAGTGATCACAGTATGTGGAACCTAACTTGTGCAAATTGCAGTGGGTTTGCTCTCTGTTTTTACTTCATATTCTATTGTAATTATTAAAGTTATTTTGCATACCTTGAGCTTCAGAGCATATTTGAATATATTTTAAAGTGTGTGAAAACAATGTTGCATATGTACTTTATGTGTAGTATATGTGTCAAGTGTGTGTTCCAAACATTGAGATTGCATGCTTATTTTTGAAACGTAAATGGTTTGCTCGTTTCTCTGTTAGTCTGCTCTGTCCCTAGACATTATACTACTTATGTTCACATTCAATTAAAGTTAAATCATCAAACAAAACTCTCAGAAAGTCCTTCAAAAGGTGAAGTTCAGAGAAAAAGCACATGATAATCAGGACGTATATAAAATGACCTGAGAGGTCTTTTTTTTTAGCATTAGGAGTCTGAAAGATCCATGAATAACCAAAACACTCATAAAACTCTCAAGCTGAAAACATCAAAAGTGATAAGGGAAGGGCTGTTTATTTATTGGATGGAATTATAAGGCAATGAGAAAAAGGTTTGGGTATACATATCAAAAGGAAGGGGTTGACATAGAAGTATTCTTTGCCCAGAAGTCTTGCATGGGACTTTCTTGTCATCTTTGTAATTTATTTAAACACACTGGAAATTCCATTAAATATCAGATTGGTTTCTTTTGTATATGGATAACTATAAAATAAATAGTTGATAAGCAAAAATCACATTTAATAGAAGATATCTCTCACTCAGTCACCCAAGGAACACACTGATTTTTAGGCTATTACATCTGTCCCTGTTGATGGATGAATGTTGAAGTCTTCAAGTTTCATGGTGGATTCAGCTGCTTCTTTTCACCGTTCTATCAGAATTTGCCTCACGGCATGTGATGTTCTGTGGTTAGGTGCATATATTCCATTCCATTCTAAACTCTGCTCTATGGCTATGGCTATTGTTTATCTTTGATCCCTGGATTAAAACTCAGGAAAGTCCTGACTTCTAGAAACAAGGGGCTCCCTAGACTCTTCAAATCATGAAACAGCCTTTATGTCTTCAATGCACTGTTCAGTACATTTACAGGTACACTTTTTCCTCCTTACTATTCTTTTACTGCATGCTGGAGATTTTGTGGAGAGCAGGGAAGATAACTTTTCAAGAATGTGAGCTAGGTTAACTGCTTCCTTCTTGTCTCACTCAGTGTTTCTACTTCATGTAGCTGAACATATACTTGTGACCCTTATAGGAACACATTGGATCTCAAGAGATCACAATGATTTACCCATCTAAGACCTTTAAAAGGGGCTTTACAAAGGCACTTCAGTTACAATGAGGTCAGTAGTGTGGACCCAACCTGATATGAATGGTGTCCTTATAAGAAGAAGAAATTTGGATGCACAAGAAACACCAAGAGCATGCACACATGGAGGAGAGCCCATCTGAGAATGATTGAGAAGGCGGCCCTCAACCAGCCAAAGGAAGAGGCCTGGGAGAAACCTTAGTTGTGGACTTCCAGCCTCCAGAACCATAAGGAAATAAATCTCTGCAGTTTAAGACAATCAAGGGGTTTGGTTAACTCTAGAAAACCAATCTCCCTTTAGTCACTTGGTGGTGTCTCATCTTCAGTTTCCTTGACAGGTGGATGCATTTCTCTCCTGGCAAAGGTTAGATTTTTTCCTCATTCCCCAGGTGCTTGGCAATACTTTTTGCTTTTTGAGGGGGTCAAATCTAATATGACACCATAGTGCTTCTCTCATGTAAGTTCCATATCAGTTTCACAGAAGATACAGATGTTTCTTTGTTTTCAAGTATAAACTTTTATTTCAGAGCACAGATTTACAGAATTGCCTCAAAGATAATGCAGAATGTCCCCATATGCTCCAGTTTCCTGTTACTAATATTTTATATTAGTATGTTAAATTTTTCACAATTAAAGAACCAATACTGATAGGTTATTTTTATTGATGTATTATAATTATTCATAATAGAATTCATTATGCCATATTTGTATGTGCACATAAGTTGCTCAGTCTGCTTCCCTGGTACCTTCCCTTTCTCCTTCTCCTTCATGCTGATCCATCTGCTCTACTCTAATGATCTCCTTTCTATTATTTTTAAGCACTGGGGAATAATATCTTCCAAATTATGCTATGTTCATGTACAACTATGACACAGTGAATCTGGCATATATATGTACATATATATATAGTTATATATATACACATATATATGTAATGATAATATACCAATTAAAATAATGTGATAATGTGTTATTGTGGAGACTCAAATCTACCTTTGTGTAGAGGGGGTTACTGAAGATTGAACCCAGAGATGCTCTGCTACTGGGGTACATCCTTTGTCTTTTGCATTTCTTTTTGTGAGACAGTGTTTGCTAAGTTGTCCAGGCTGGCTTCCAAATTGTGATCCTCCTGTCTCAGATGTTAAAGCATGTACTGTGTCCTCTTTGTTTGATTTTTCAGGTCACAGTCATACACTGGTTTACTGTGTCTCCAAAAAGATAAGAGTTCATAAAGATCTGAATGACAACCTTTTGGATTCGTTTATCTGAAGTTTGATATGGGTTATGATACCCCCCTGACAGTATGCCAAGAACACTCTACATATTTTTTCCGGTAGTTCCCCACTTCCTGTCTATTTGTATCCTGACCTTGTGGGGGGTTTTAAGTTTCACAAAATTAATTTTTATCCTTCTGTGAAATTTCTCCAAGGTATTTTCATATCTTTTTTCAGAAACACAGTGTCTTTTAATTGTGTTTTTCAGCTGAGATTTTCCAATTTCTTCAATATTACGTTAGGATAATACAAAATCAAAACCACAAGATGATCTATGCTTGGCTGACATACAAAAGAGAAAATACTAAGTACTGGTAGGGATGTAGAGAGAAAGACTGTCATATACTGCTGGTGGCAGTATATTAGTATAGCCATGTTGACCAGTTTAACAGTGTTTACAAAATTTGATCATTTTCTTGCCTCATGTTTCAGTTATTATATAGGCAACAAGAAATGTGCATATATGTGTTCACCAAGCTATAATGTTTATAACAACATAATTTAAAAGATACTCAAACTGCAAATTACCTGAAGCTTATTAACAGTAAAAGGGATAAATAATTAATGCTATATTTACAACATGCTATGATACAGAAGCGAAAATAAATGATCTTGAAAATATACAATATCAGTAAACACAGAATGGAATGAGAAAATTCTGAGGTAGAATTAAATGAGAAAAGTATGAAAGAAAAAAATGCACATTGCATTATTCCATTTACCTCAAGTAGAGAAAGAAAACAAAATAAATCAAAGCTACTAGAAATAAGGATAGTGGCTCTGTAAGGGCGAAGATAATGTCTGGAAAGGAGTGAGAGGGCTTCAGTGGCACTCAGTATTCTGTTTCTTAATCTCTATGCTATTTCCATAGATATGTTCATTTTGTGAAAACACCTACCTATCTATTTTTGATATAGCATTTTCTGTATGTCCATTATAAAATCAAAACAAATTTAAACATAAGTAAAGAGAAAAAAGTTCTATTGCAAATATATGGTGTTGCAATCACTGTTCCTCTAGGTTGCTCTTAGGTAAAACTTTTTCTATGAAAGTGGCCGAAATTTCCTTTTTTAAATTTTTCATTGACTTTAGAAACTTCCATTCCTTAGCAGTGTCTTGTATTGACTTTCTGTCTAATCCCTCAATGAGCAGAAATTTTGATCCTTAATTCCCTGGTTCCCACCTTACTAACTCCCATCAATATTCAGGAAAAGGTCAAAACTCATTGAGCCAACACACCAAGTCTCTGTTGTTACAAAACACCAACAATTTACATCTCTCTTACTCATGTGACCACACTTTTAAACCTGTCTTCATTCAAAACAATTCCACATCAGAACTTTAACTTTCTAATAATCTATAACCTACATTCAATTATTATTCACAAAATAGTCTGTTCCCTCTATTCTCTTTATCCATGAACATCAAGAACTCTGATCTCTTAAACAGGTCTGTTCTCCCCATCAATCTATCAAGCCTCTCCTGCTTATATCAATATTATTTATTTTTATATATTACTTCAAATAGTTTCTACCATCACCTGCAATGTCTTTATGCTTTTTTCACTTGAAATTTGTTGTAAATTTCTAAACCTAGGCTCTGGAACACTATAGGCCAAATGGTATAGCTATTTTTGTGGCTACCACAACTATTGTGTTCTATTAGTGCAACTAGATCTTTGACACACTCACGAAGTCATATTGCTCCAGTAATGCTGCATAACAAATCATCCTAAAACATAGTGACTTAAAACAATAATTCATTTGTTCTCACAGATTTGTAAGTTAGATGGAGTTTTATATTTGTAGGTCTACATTTGTTCTACAAGTTCTCTCATTTATGAATGAGTAGGTTAGCTGTAGAATTCTCCCAGCTATGGCAGAGGATCAAAGGAACACATCTAATACACATCCTTGCATGGCATCTAAGATCCTTTGATCAAAGCAAATCATACTGCTGAATTCAAAGACAAGAGTGAAGAGTGGTGTGCAAATTTAAATAGCAAGAGAGGAGGTGTAAAAAATTGACACTCCTAATGTGATCTACCACAATGTAAGTTAACAACAATGCTACCACATGTCTCTATTTCTTGCCATTTATTATTGCTTTCAGTATTTTAGTTCAAACTTGTATTTCTCACTGAAGTTTCACATTTGCTGAATCTTCCTTTGACAGATCATTTGTCTTTTACTTCATGGGGAAAATGTCTATTAGGCATGAATTTTCGTATTTTCATTCTTATCCCCACTTTGGTCTTACTTGTATTTCTTCATAGGCTTTTCTATAGTCTTCTATTTCAAAACATTGTTTGCTTTTAATATAGTCTAAGCTAATCTTTAATTTTAAAACTGGGAAAGAAAAAAGACTTGAATCTCAGAATCCTTATTATTAGGGATATTACTACAGCAGTGGCTAATTACCAAGGTCAGAGAATACCTTTCAGGACTTATCTTCCTTGACTATCTCAAAGCATTTCCACCTTGAAACTATGTTCTTAGGCTCTGAAATGGATTTTGCATTTTCTTTCACCTAGGAGGATTTTTTTTTCCTTCAGTATTGTATTTTTCTTCTTGTGTCTAGAATTTCTCTTTTAAGGTGATGTTGAATGATCTGTGATGGTATTCATTATATTGAGGTTTATAATATAGCTCCCTTTGGGAAAATTTATTTTTCTTAATTCGATTCCCTTGAGGACACCATATTGTCAACCCGAGGCATTCAGTTCTGTCCTGTATGTTTTTCTTGGTTCCATATTTCCCTCTTCTGAATTATTTTCTTCTTCATGAATGCTTGTGGTATTTTACCTGGATACAAATGTTTCTATCATACTAACGTTACAAAGTGTGATTTATTTGGCTCCACATTCTCTAGGGGATGATCTCACTACTGGGTTTTGGATTAGTTTGGATTCTACTGTGAGCTATAATAACAATTTATCTGTGAAATAAACCATCTCTCACCAGAAAAGATTGATAAATTTGAGGAATGTCTGCCTACAAAAAATAAAAAAGATATAGAAGCATTGCAAAATACATAAGGAATTCCTGCTGACTTATTCAGAAATCCAAATTACTTTAGGGAGAGACAAGTCAAATTTTAATTTCTTTTTCTTTTTTTAAATTAAGCCCCATAAATGCATTCGGATCATTATTTAATCATTATATGGCTTACAAATTCATATATATTCTCTTGAGAAACTCCAAACTTTTAAAATGTTTTCTATAAATACATTGATAATGTTAAGAACTTTTTATTTTCAGTGATTACCTACTCAAAATTTTGATCCAATAGCTATTTCTAAGGGTGTGGCTTCATGACAAAGATGTTTCTGGCTTGGCTACATTTCTTCCCTCTGATTTGCTTATAAACAGTGATTACTTATGTAAAAGACAACTAAAGACAAAAAAAATGTAAAACAAATCAAACTAAACTAAAATGCAAACAATCATTCTAGATAGGGATAGGGATACAGTGAGGGTGGGAGAAGGAGGAAGGATCTGGAAAAGGGGCAAAGTCCTTTTCTGTTCTAACTAGACAGTCAACTAATCAGTATTGCTGGAACATTTGATTTGGATTTTTATCATCCACCAAAATTTGCCTGCTACTTTATCCAGCATCTCTGCAAAACTCTGAAGGGAAAATTGAGCAAAACACAGCCATCCCTCTTTCTTCTCAATTCAAACCTCCACTACCTCAATAGAATGTGTCTACTTACAGAGATAAATTAAAAGGTTGAATACTTTGAGAAAAGCATTCAAGGGAAATAAGAATGAAGGTTCACATTATGGCTTATTTATACATCTTCCTCACTGCATCCCCCTCTTCCTTGGCGCTTGAGGGTGTAGACAACTCTTTTAGAACTATATCTAACAATTGAACTGGGTATTTTCCTTATGAAATTTCAGCACCCTGCTACCTGAGATGTAAGGATAAATAAATATCCCTAAATAATCCCTAAAAACTCTGAAAATAAATATCCCTTAAAATCCCTTAAAAATGTGAAAATAAATAAAATAGTACAGAAAAGACTCAGTCTTAACAAAAAAAAAAAAAAAAAAAAAAAGATCTACTGTGGATTCTTCCTTCCTTATATGTATTTCTTTCCTAATGGAACCTGCAGCATTTCTAATATAACCCTTTCTCATGTATTAACCCAATTCTCTTTCTTAGGACAAATTATCACTTTGATGAGAAATAAGCTTTTTGTTGTTGTTTTTTTTCCTATTTTCTAGTAAAGAAATTGATTCTTTGTTTTTGTTTTTTTTTTAAAGGCATTGGCATTTCCTTCTACAACTCACAAGTTCCTGAGAATAGAGGTGAAAGCACATGAAAGAAAAAACAAAAGAAAAAAGAAAAAGAATAAGAAAAATGGAGGCAGATCTCATGGACTAGCAATGCTTTATTCAACACCAGAAGGGCACATCTTCTGAGGCAAATTGGCAGAGGGGGTGGTCATCATAAGGGTCTGGGTTTTATAATGTTTAGCAGAGCCAGGTCATGGGAGGAGTTACTTTTGGTGGGCCCTTTTGGTGGACGGGGCCAAGTAATGAGAGGAGTTTAGGGTTGGGTGGGAGGTAACCATATACTTCAAGAGGGAACTAAGTTTTCTGGGCCCTGCAGTTGTAGATCAGTAGCCCTACACTTAGAACTACAGGTTAGTGTATTTCCACAGGATATCACTTACTTAGTAAGTGTAGTATGAAAATTACTAATAACTGTGAGGCAATACAGTCTAATTCTACATTTGAGGAAGACCATTTCTCCTACTGATCCCATACCTATATCTCAATTATTATATTTTGGAGCATATCTCACCAAGGACCTCCAGGCATCACTGAGAACTGCCACTAGTTTTATTCGCCACTTACATTATATTCTTTTCACTCTGGCCATATTGTTATACAGTGCAGGGTGAGCATTTAACCAGCTCATGTACACAATTAACTATTTCTCTTCTCTGCTTGCCTTTTGCTGTGGACTGAATTTTGTCACATTCACATGTTGAGGCCATTAAGTCTCAGTGTGATAGTGTTTGGAGATGAGGCCTTTAAGAGATAATGATGTTCAAACAATGTCATAAGAGTGAGGTCCTCGTGAGAAAATTGGGAGCCTGAAAAGTGATATTAGAGAGCTCGTCCACCACCAGTCATGTGAGAATATAAAAAGAAGACTGCCATCAGCAAGTCAGGAAGAAAGAATTCATCCAAAATAGCCGTGCTAAAACCCTGAGCTCAGATATTTAGGTTTCAGAACTACAGAAAAATAAATAAATTTCTGTTGTTTAAATAATTCATTCTATGGTATTTTGTTAAGGCTGCCCTAGGAGACTTAAGACATCTGTGTATTTAACGGAGTCATAGATTATGCCTGACTTCTTTATCTTTGTAACACTGAGCATAGACAGTGCCTAGCAAAACTCAAGTACTAAATAAATAATTGGTGATTTAATAAATATGGTTTTAGGCCAGAGGTACAAAAGTTATCTCATGTTCCAAGTAGTCCAACCCAACTTATCACAACTCAGAAGTCTGCACGGGACATGGAAGCTAATACCTATAGTAATAACCTGTATTGATTTTGAAGGAGAATACCTTTGACTTATTGATGAGCTCTGATGTAGCAGTAGGAAGCTGACTAAGGATTAGGATCCTGGCCATATCCCAATCTCTCTTTATATCAGAAAGGACACTAACATAATTGAAAGCCTGATAAATTCAAGCCATCTTTAAAATTTAAAAATGTAAAAGGAAAGGACGCAACTAGGTTGTTTTCGAATAGGTCAAATAATTTCTCTTTTTCTGAAAAAATAAAGTTATAGGTCCCTATAAAAATCATGTACCTGTGATCCAGCATCATAAGAAATACCACCTGATTCTATTATCTTAATTCCCAAACTTTTTAACATTGGCTTTATGTATCTGGTTTCCTCCGTATTTCCTCGTTTCTAATTTCTGCCTCACTGCTCAGAACTTTCAGATATTCAGTAGAAATTTATTTTTTTAATCCAGGTTTTCCACTAGATGATAGTGGTTCTATGCTTTATTGCCCATGGACCAATCTCATTTCTTTTCCACATATCAGGTCTCTATTACCCTAGAGGGTGTTCAGAATTTATTACTGTTGTTCAGAATCCATTACCTGGACTTGTGGTTTTTAGGATTACTCACTTGTCTTTTCCTTGGGGCCATGGATTGAAATGCAATTCAAACAAGGATGGAAAAACAAATCAAAATGAAAACACTTTAGATCTAAACCTTTTTTTTACTCATGTGCCAGCTGTGCTACTAAAGTTGTTGCTTCTACCCCTGAAGCTCCTGGATAAAAACCTGATGGTAATGGACATTTTTAGGAAATACTAAGATCTCCATTATGGGACAAAGCTATCTGTAGGTGGGGAAAGGGTAGAGGGCTTGTTGACAGTCTGTTTTTGTCTAATTGGTTTTGTTTAGGGCTGCTGCATGCATGAATGCACCCCAACTCCTCTGGCAGCAGCAAGAGGTAAGTATGGAGGCCCAAGCCCAGAAATAATTGCCATCAGGCATTAGTAGCAGCTATGCAATGATGAAAAACATGCAAAGTTATGATCATGCAAATAGTGGGGGTTTTTTTGGCAAGAGAACAGGACATTGCAAAGGATATGCTCAAATACTAGCTAATAGGAGACCACCATATCTTGAGGATATATGGAGTTAGGGGAGTTTAAAGAAGGCATGGGAAGTTTGAAGACATCACTGAAGAAAATGACAGAAATGACCATGGACAGTCAAGGCAAGAAAGAATTTTCAAGAAGTATTATAAGATTTAGCTGAAGCAGTATGGTCTAAATGCCATCCATGATTTTAAAAGATACATATTCAAGCAACTGCTATTATTTCTATAGCAGTAACCAGAATTGTAAAGTAAACAGGGCAGTGGCTGATGTGCTCATTGGTTATATGTAGAGAATATAGCAAGAAATTTGAGAGAACTAAATGGATTAGAGTTGAGGGAATATACTGGGCATAAGGGATGGATAGGGCATAAAGGAAAACAGTAAGATTATGATCCTTTCTTTCCATACCTAACCTTTAGCCACAAACTTAATGTTTATTCTTCTGGATCATACTTATGCTTTTATTGTTATTACATTTTTTTGAAATGTAGTGTCATCAACATTCCTAGAATATTTAGTGTATGCAACCACCAATGTGTATTTGTAAGCCTTAAAAACTTGCAGAATGTACATCACTTTATTTCCATTGGTGTTGCAAATAGTTCATAAAATACACATCTAGAGTCTGTATACACAATAATCAAATAAAGTATGACATTATGATGACCTTTAAAATAGACAATAGGTAGCAAAAAATTCACTTAAAAATTCTAATTTATTCTACAGTAGAGAGGTAGTCAGTAGTTATTTCTGTATGATTTCTTCAAGGGAAATGTTTTCATTTGTCTCTGTGGCAAGAAAAATATATTTTAAAGTCTTCTTTGGTATAATATCAGTAGGTGAGGTTTAGCTTTTTTTTTTTTTAATCCTCTAGACATATAGATTATCTGAATATTCCTAGGATTTTACATACTTTTCTTTTCTGGTTTTAAAACCTTAAACTATTTTTTTCCTTCTGAGGAGGATTGATTCTGTAAGCACAAAAACTTGAACTATCTTGGGAAAGCAACTTTCTTGTGTTCATCGACAGAAAAGGACAATTTTCATTCTAAAGAGCAGGTCTAGACAGACAATTAACATCTCTATTAAGAAAGTCTTTAACTGGTAATGAAAGCTGCTTTGAATTCAAGCAATGTTTATAAAATGTGAACTTCATGTAAACCAATCACCATAGATGTTTCATCATATATAGTAATGAACCAATGGCTATATTGCTCTAGAAAAAAACAGAAATAACCTTAAGGATTTTTTTCTCCTTTGCTAGAAGTGGATATCAACTTAGAACTGGGTTTACTAATGTATGCACCATGAAAATCAACCTTTAGATTTTTGTTCACACCAGGTTCTCAAGTCAAATGGTGTGTCCTGATAATTTTATGACTGTTAATAACAACCCATAGTTAGGCATACCATGATAAAAGTGATTAATTTTTATGCTTTAGAGTAAAAATTGATTTGTCAAGGGAGAGGAAGAAATTATTTCCCATTAACCAAATTCAGTATTAGCATATTTATTTTTTCCAACTTATGAGCATATAACTTCATTTGAGCAATACTGATCACTAAAGATAATGGAAAAGGAAGCTGTTCCAAGTCTTTTCTCATCTTGATCTCTGAAAAAAGACAGATGAGTGTACCCTAGCTCTAACAATTGTTGCCTTAAGCAATTGGGTCAATTTATTCAGACTTTCTAAGTTTCAGATTTTCCCATTTTTAAAATTCATATACTAATGTTTAACTTAGTTATCTTATGTGGTTATTGCAGGAATTATATAAGAAACAAATATTTTCAACTTGGCCTGGCTCATAGGAACCATTTAATAAATGTTAGTAATAATTAGTGGCATTTTTATAATTATTTTTGAAATATACATCTGTTCTTATCATGTCTTACATATTGTTCTTATCATTTGGAACTAGCTGCTAATCTAATCAGCACCATTAAAACAATATATTCAAATTATTTAGCTTGCAGGGTTTTATTAATTATATAGCGCACAGAAATTCAATTATTCTTATTAGCATTTTCCCATTTGTAACTAATAAAATTTTTTTTTATCCATCTGGAATGGTTTGATAGTATATCTTGTAATCTTTAATGTTATACAATGTTGCCATTACTTTAATGAATACATATTTAAGGACTTAGACTCCATAACAAAGACTTATTAAAAAGCTAAATATTGGATTAATTAAATTATAGAGTTTTTAATTTACTCATTATAAGTATAATAAAACTGAAATTATCCTAAGTGTTTTATTTGGTGATGATATAAAGAAGCTATTTCCATTATAAAATGTAATCTTATTGGAATATAATTTTAAAGATGCATATTGGTAAACATTATATAAAATCTGAAACTATTAATTATGTAATAGGATCCTTCATGAGCTATGCCTCAGCCTACTTCTCTAGGCTTATAACTTGTCACTCTACAAATGTTAGTTGGGCTCCAATGCTCAAGCTCCATCGTTACTTTCAGTCTTTAGCTTTTAGAAATACTATTGAGGCCAAAGAAATCCATTTCCCTCTGTTTTTTCCCCATCTTTGTTGGACCCTTTTTATGTTCTCCATAAATATTAATCTGTCAAAGTTAATCTTTCTATGAACAGCATTTCTATCACTTCTTCCAGGCAATCTAGAGATACCATCTGTGTGTTAATAATAAATGAAGCTAAATTCTGCTAGTTTGTTTATTTGCTTGTTTGCTTCTCTTTGTATGTCTGCCTCTCCTGGTGTTCTAAGATCTTGAAAGAGGGATTATACTTTACTTATTCCAGGACTCATCTCAGTACTTAGCACAGAGTAAAAGCATGATAGATAAGGTTCCATGAACAAATGGTAATAAGATGAATAAGAATAAGAAGATAAGTGGTAAATAGTATTTTGTCTTTTATGTTACATCAGATTGCAATTGATCTTTGACAATAGTAATACTGAATCCTTCAAATAGAGTAGATATTATTGTTTCCAAAATAAATATCTCCTCTATAGATATAATTCACATTTACATCTAAGGTTCTAATATAAGACTCTAAAGTTTAATACATTTTTATTCACCAGAAAAATTTTATTTTTAATGAAAAACTAAAAGCTATTTAAAGATACATTTTTTATTACACAATCAACATCATAATATTTATGAAGTCCTAAAAAAGAGATAGAATTTTTAAATACAATCCATATCTCCAACAAATCAAAAAGAAATAATTTCAGACTATTTTCCAGCTCTTATCTATCTAGAGATAAAACTTTACATGGTTGTCATCATGTTGTAAAAACAATTTTATACTCTTTTTTTAGATATAATTGTATTTTCATATAATTTTTGTGTGTGTCTCCATAATCACATAACCTTTTAAAATATCTGTGAAATATTATTTTGGGGGGATATACCAACTTAGATATTAAGCTTGAATTCATTTTTAATAAAATAGAACTTCAAAGTGTATTGTTTATATTCCCCCACTCTTTTGTACCTCATTATTTCCATTGTTTTTAATATATTTTATATTTGCTTATTAAGTAACTCAATGATATTTTATCCTAAATACCAATTGGCCCATCAAAAAGTTAAACATCTTTCTATTCTAACTTTCCCATTCCAAGCCATTTTCATTAACTTTGAGAAATAATCCTAATAATTCTTTTAAATAAATAACAATAAAATAGAGAACTCTGCCTACATTCCACTATTAACAATGAATTCAATTTAAAAAGGTTGTGCTTATCTTTTCTCTTCTTTGTAAACATTTTTAAATAATTTAAAAATAACAAAATTGATAGTAATACTCTAAAGCAACTAACACAACTGAGTAATGTAAAAAACCATCCACAGCAAAGAAATCTCAGCAAAGATATATAGATAAAAAGCCAGCAGATAAAATAGGAGCCTAAAACTATATTACTAATGCAAAAGAAGGCAGAGGTGGAGCAAAATAAAAATAGAAACAAATATTAAAAAATGAGATGATAACCACCAACAATATCAATAAAAGTGCTAAATGTTAAAAGACCAAAACAAAATTAGTGACTCTCCACTGAGAAGGTAGGGAGGTAAGACTGTGTTCAAGGTGTATACTACAGTGTGAGCTTCAACCACTTTTTGTGGGAAACATTGTTCAATGAAGAACATGATCTTGGCATGACTGCTCCCTCGCACTTTGGAGAATCACTTCAACCTGAGCAGGATCTACAGTTTTACTAATGCTAACAAGTAGAGTGGGAGCTCAGTCCTGGTATTTTGCATGTACCCACTCAATGTGTAGCTCCTCTACCATTAGTAGCAGAGACAGAGTGTTCCTTCTCTGAGACAATGGGAGTAACAACTATGTATTTTGTATGATCCTTAGATTGTTTGCATGGTTGCTATGCTGAAGCAAGATTTCTAGTGGCAGGTAAAAAGTTTCCCTATTCAAAAATAAAGTGGAAGCAAAGTGGTGATCTAGAAATAAAATATACATCTTTAACAATTCTAATAAGAATTAACATTATATTACCTCATGCAAAGTAGAGAAAACTTGTATAGTTATATTTAACAGATATATCTTGTTTTATTTGTTACATACACATTCACATACATTATAAACCCCACAAGACCTTGGTATCGTTTTACTTTAAAGAATGTTTTGCATTTAAAAGAAATTAAGGGAAGGAGATAGTTTCTATATTTATGCACATATTTACCATTTCCAATGCACTACCTCCATTCTTGAAAATTGGAATTGAAAAGCACATTTATTTGGCAGCATTCTTACAACCATCAGGATAATTGTTGATACAGATGTGGGACTTCATAGTGAAATACTCAATTCACTGTTAATCTGGACACATTGTTTGAGGGAAACAGGGTATAACAGATAGCCAAGTTATACTAGAACGTCAGGTAAGTTCTGGCTGGGAGTTATTAGTCTATTGTAATATAAACCATGAATTTCCAACAAGATGAGATGACTTGCAACTATGATAATACAATTACAAAGTTTAGTTACAAATTTGAGTTTTACAAATTTGCACTGTATTTAAAACCATGGTGGGTATTGTTAGGTAGGTTAGTCACCCATAAACAGATGGGTTGGGGAAAACAAGATGAAAGTCAGCGGCATTAGATATTTGAGTTAAGAAAATTTATGATTCACAAAACTGAGACCACAAGGGGTCTTATCAGGCAGGCAGGCATCAAGAGAATGGAATCTGGAATGTCCAACCTTCCCCAAGCCAAAGTAATTTATAGTCCCTTAAGAGAACTATTACTTAAAATCATAGGTAAACTTATCAAAAGCAGGCAAGTTTCAGGAAAATTGGGTTCTGATATGTTAGAGCCTCTCCATCCATAGTTGATTATGATCCTTTAAAAGAACTACTGTTTCCAGACCATGTCTTCACTATCTCTGTAACTAGGTTGCCACAACCCTCCCCTATCAGGTAAACTGTGTCACCCGCCCAACCACTGCTTGTGACCAGACAACAAGACCCTCTCAGAGAAAGGATGCTAAGCATTCTCCAAAGGGTAATAAACCAATGAAGTATGAGGAAATTAAAACAAGAACAAGGTGACTCAAACCCTAAAAAAAAAACCAAAAAACAACTTTGTCAGGGCCTTGTTAACTTCTCAGAGGCAGAAGTTCAGCCTCTTCTAAACGTCTGTGCCCTCCATCTTTCCTAATAAACTCCTGTTCATAACTCTGTGGGATTTGCTTGAAATTCTCCCAGCAAGATTGCAAAAACTGGTGGCTGAGAATCCCAAAGCCACTGTGGCTCTGAAGGCGGGTTTCCTCCTGTGTCACAGAGAGCTTCCATTATTTCCCTTCCAGGATGACTTCCTCCTTTTCCTTGCCTTGGAAGAGCTGATCTATAGTGACTGCATCAGCTTTCATTATAGCTGTTATTTGGGGTGGGCTAAGGAGCAGTCCAATGGGAGTTGATGGAAAAAAGGAAAGTGAAGTTTCAGTATTTTTTCTTCTACTCTCTTCTTTTTAGATTGTCATAGTCTGGCTATCTCTTTCTGCTGTCTTTATCCAGGACTATTCTATGAGTCTACTCCCCATATCCTTTGAATCTAGGGGTAGGAATAATCACACGGTTCCCAGCTCCCCTAGAAGCTGCTGTGTAACCTATGCTTCCCTGCATCTTCGTTATATTTTTGCAACTATTGCCTTCACTGAACCCTCCTTGATGTATCAAAGTCTAAGTGTATGTCATCTGATGGAACCACAATTGATACAAAAACAAATTGGGCAGATTCTCTGTCGTCTTCTCTTAATAAAATATGTCCATATTGAACTTATGCAGTCTACATACAAAATTATCAATAAAACATTTAGCTACATTATCACACCTCATCATGTATTATCTATCTAGAATATCTTCTGAATATTTGTTTTACGCTAACTGGAGCCTTTTGTTTTTCTTTTATATCTCTCTTATGTTCCGATATATAGACTTAAAAATAACTAAGTTGTCTTTAGTATCAGAAATTTTACCCCTAGAAACTATCAGAATTCTTATCATACTAGGAATATAGTAAATATTTGTTCAATAAATAAATGTGAATTAATGAATTCACAAATAGATAGTCTTAATTACTTGTAATGGTTGTTTACTGCCTTTCGTGTTCATAATATGTATTTATCTTTATCTTTGTCTTCCACTATGGTTAGTGAAAAACAAGCAAGAAACTTTAAATGAAACAACCCAAAAGCACTTATTGCCTTGTCTGTGGGAGAACCCTAAGATAATTAATACTGTGAGTAGAAGTTTGGGGCCCATTAAACTGAGAGTCAATTAGACTGGAGATCACTAAGATATAAATTACTCACTAGAGACTTGGAAAAATTGAGTGGGAAAAAGTCGAATCTCATTGTTCTATTCTAAACACTTTGTTAGGCAAACATTCTGGGAAGAAATTCCAAGAACAAAATCTTGGACAAACCTCATAGAAGAAAGAAAGGTAACAGATGATGATGATTTAATAGTGTCTTTTGGCCTACTTATATGATTATTATATTAGTGATTTCATGAATTCTTTTTGGGGGGTACCAGAGATTGAACTCAGGGGCACTTGACCACTGAGACACATCCCCAGCCCTTTTTTTGTATTTTGTGTAGAGACAAGGTCTTATTGAGATGCTTAGTGCCTTGCTGTTGATGAGGCTGACTTTGAACTCCTGATTCTCCTGCCTCAGCCTCCTGGGCTGCTGGGATTACAGCTGTGCACCACTGTGCCAGGCTGTTTTAATGAATTTTGAATTACACATTCCTGGAATAGAAATTATTTGGCCATTAGGCATTATTATCTTAAGATTCTTTGCAATTTAATTTTCTATTATGAATTTAGAAATTTCAAATAAATCTACCTTAGATTTATAGTTGTAAGTGTATATTCTCTTTTATTTAAATTCTGTGCTCTTTTTTTGTACTTTCTATTATAACTTTGCTATCAAAAGTATATATATTTGTAAAATATTTATACTGTTTGGCCCTGGGTCACTGTGCTACCTCAGAGGTGTTATTTATTCCTTAATGCTTTGGAAGATATAAGTATTTGCATCTTCTGATACATATTCTCCAGTAATTGTGGCAAGTATTTCATTACATATTGAAATGGAATACTGAATCACCTTGCCTAGATTCCAGGTTTCCTTGAATTAATGCTTATAATTGTTGATGAAATAAAAAATTTAGGAGTTATCTTTGAATTATTCCTTTTCTTAATCCTCCACATTTAATTCATCAACAAATCCTATTATTTCTATCACCAAGGCATTCTTAAATGCACTAAATACTCTCCATTCTCAACTGCTCTATAACAAAATAAAGATTATATCTTCTTGTAGTAGTCTTCTAAATAGTTTCATTAACTTTGGTCCATTTCCTAATATATAAATAAGATTGATTATGCCATTCACTTGCCTAAAGTACAGTATCATTGTTCTCAAATATTTGCTTCCTCTTTTCTATGGTTAGAATGTGTTTTGAGTGTGTCTTTCTAGAGTTCATGTGTTAGAAGCCTGTCACTCACTATAGTGACATTAAAAAGTGGTAGGACTTTTAAGAGATGGGGGTCTAGTGGGAGGTCACAAAACTGACCCTCTTTGCTCTTTTTGGCTTCCTGTCTATGTGGTCTTTCTCATGCTTGTTCCCTATAAGATACCCTCCTGTCGTGATGTGATGCAGCCAAGGAGGCTCTCACTAGAACTGGGACCACACTGTTTGGTGTTTCAATCTAAAACTATGAGCTGAATGAGCCTCTTTTTATAATTATCCAGCCTCAGATATTGTTATAAGTAACAGAAAGCAAGCAAATGCACCCTCTATGGTGCAAGTATACTTTTTGGAACTAATTAGGTTGGGCATGTGACTTGATCTGGTCAATAAAATGTGGGCAATAAAATACAAGTGGAAGAAATATATGCTATTCTGTGGAAAACCTGAAGAACCAGAGCATAGACACCTCTCAGTGTTCCTATCCTAGCATGATAACACAGAAGCTCTTCTGTTTGTTGGAAGCTAACCAACATGTAAAACGCAAACTGTAAGGAAGTGTAGAAAATGTAGTTTTAATTTCTAGCCTCTCAACTATGGAGGGAAACACTGCAGGGGTGAGGTGGAAATGAGAAGGATAAGCTATTCTTGAGGATATTTCACAATTATTGAAAGAAACCAGGCAATAAGGGAAATAATGATTTGTGAAGCTGCATATTCTTAGGCTGAGGTAAAATAAAATGAGAAAAGAATTTTTTTCAAACCTAAATTCTACTTATGTATTGTCAGGTTAATTTGTTCCTTCTATTTTCTCCAATTCTTCAGTTATCTTCCAGTGTAAGAAAAAGAAGCAAACTGTACTTAAAACCGCCTTCTCCAATCTCACTTATGTCTCACTAACATGATTGATATATTTCCTCCAGCTTTATTTATATCTTTTTTAAGGGTCAAATAAGCACTTGAGATTGAAAATTCATTAAAACACATTTGCCAGAGCAGAATAGCTGTTAAAGCTAGGAAGAATGGAACAAATTAGACACTCTGGATGATTTGTGTGCTCTGAAGTGTTTTGGATCACACTCTCAGCTTGGAGGAATTCTGAGAAGGAACTATGCTACTGTAAGAAATTGAATATAAATGGCATTTCATTTTATTTTGTTTTATTTTCAGGGCTGTAATACCATAAGATTGTATTTTATAATACTTTAGTTTTTCTAGTGAAAGACTACTATACAAATACCTATTATTTGTAGTGATTTTTAACTATAACAAAACTGTACTGGCAATCTTTTTTTTAGAACCAGAAAAGAAACACATTATGATTGGGCTCTTAAGACAAATGTTATCAGATGAGGTAAAACAAAACACACAACGTAAGAACTCATTAACACATCCCATTTTAATGGCATCCTGCTCCTAGAGAAAATGTTACATATATCATAACTAAAAGATATGGCTCAACTGCAAAATTACATCTGCAGTTTCCTTTATAATATGTATAATAATTCTTGTACATGGTTTTTATTTTGTAACACACACTGGAGGTATGAGATGAATGGCTAGAGCTTTTGATAATGCAAGAAATCATATTTTAAGTTAAAAACTGTACACAAATTGTAAGTTTTATGTTACTGAAAATGACAATGATTTTAGGGTTTATTTAGGTCACCTCTAACACATCCTGAATCTCATAAGAAATGACTACAAACAGTCATTTGTTTTTAATTTTTATTAGCAACATAAAATAATGTATTTACACCTTTTCTTTTCCTTGTTTCCATCTGGTGCAGTACTATTCAAATATTCATCATCCTTGGCTTTGAGGGATAGAGAATAAAACAATGAGATAAAATGTGGCTGTTAAAGTTGCTCCTTCAAAGTTGGTGAAGGAAGAGAAGATCCCCTGGAGTTGCTAATCCATCAGCTCTGCCTACACCTTGTCTGAAACTATTGATGAAAGAAGAAAAAAATGTGCAGTACTACTCTAGGAAAATGCTCACTAGTGTGAACCAAGTCTTTCAGGCATGATTTATTAGTGAAAATATTCATTACTTAAAATATTATTATTTGTGTTATTATAAAAGACTTAGACTATGACCCATATAACCGTGGAACTGCAACAGTTTCCCTAAGTCTACAGGACCCCAAGTTTTCCTTAATCTCAAATTAGCCCATATTCTGTCTCCAGCCATTCTTTAAGATTGTATATACCAGTTGCAGCTCCAGCAGTACATTGCTGGGTTCAAGAAACGTAATTTGATTCTCAGACATTTTTGTTACTTTAAGGATAAGATTGATGACTTTTTATTACTTAACATATCAAAGATGGAGCATGAAGTCAGTTTCTTAATTTTAAAACAGTGTTTAAAAACTTGTTTAATTTTATTCACTCTTCTTCTCTGATTTTCTTTCCATTTTATTTGGCAAATGCTTTTGTTGCATACAGAAAACCAATGTGATTAATTCTATTTTACGTTTTTAATCTTATTCCTACATCTTCTGTAGACTATTTTTAATTTCTTTATATAGAATAACATATAATTTTTATATATTGAGCAGTTTTATATATTGAATAGTTTATAATTTATCGGATCTACATTGTATTGTTTCTACTCATTTTTCTTAAACAATATACATACTCTATTGGATAATTAAAAATTAATAAATAAATTTTAAAAATAACTTGATGAGGGAGCTTACAGAATGGGAGAATACTTTTTCCAACAGCTCCTCAGATAGGGTGTTAATATATGGGTTGTACAAAGAACTTCAAAAACTTAACATCAAAAATCAAATAACCCAATCAATAAATGGGCAAAGGAACTGAACACTTCTCAAAAAATATAAACAGTCAACAAATATATGAAACAATATGAAAAAATATTCAGTATCTCTAGCAATTAGAGAAATGCAAATTAAAACTACACTGAAATTTCATCTCAGTCCAGTCAGAATGGCAAGTATCAAGAATACAAGTAACAGTAAATGTTGGTGAGGATGTAGGGAAAAGGATACATTCATACATTGTTGGTGGGACTGAAAATTGATGCAACCACTCTGGAAAGCAGTAAGGAGACTCCTCAAAAGACTAGGATTGGAACCACCCTTTGACCCAGTTATCCCACTCCTCAGTATACATCCAAAGGACTTTAAATCAGCATACTACAGCGACACAGCCACATCAATGTTTATAGCAGCTCAATTCACAATAGCTAAACTATGGAACCAACCTAGATGCCCTTCAACAGATGAATGGATGAAGAAAATACAGTGTATATACACAATGAAATATTATGCAGCCACCAGGAAGAACAACTTTATGACATCTGCCAGTAAGTGGATGGATCTGGAGACTATCATGCTAACTAAAATAAGCCAGTCCCCCCCCCAAAAAAAAAACACAGGTTGAATGCTTTCTTTGATATGTGGAAGCTAACCCACAATAAGCAGAGAGGGCTTGACAGAGAATAGAAGTTCAGTGGAGTAGACAAAGGTGAATGAAGGAAAAGGAGGGTAGATGGAAAAAGGAAACAGTGGAATGAATTTGACACAGCTTTCCTATGAAGACAGTACAGTGAATCTCATCATTGTGTACATCCACAAGAAATGAATTTAAAAAACCACTATGGGTAAATGGTAGAAAGATCAATAGAGGGAAGGGAATACGGGGTGAGAGGAGGGATGGGGAAGGGGAAGCAGTGGGGTCTGAACTAGAACAAGATATATTGTGTGCTTTTATAATTATGTCAAAATGGATTTTACTATCATGTATAATGAAAAAAAGCTAATAAAAAATCCCACCCATCTCTGTAAAAAAAAATATTATTTATGTTATTATAAAAGACTTAGACTATGACCTATATAATTTTAATGGCATTATAAAAAAGTTTGTTTTAGATTTTCTTCTAAAATTTGGGTGAAAACTGAATTAATGGCTTTCAGATAAATACAACTTTATAGTTTAAATACTGAAATATTAACACACACAAACGTACCAATCTTCTATAATAGGGTATATCACTTAAATCCTGAAATTCTAGCTACCGAACTGAACGGATAAGTTTATACCATTAAATCTCTTAAGAACTTATATGATTATTGGGAAGTAGTAGAATAAATAAAATCACATGTAAATCATTATAATTTAGAGAGGTAAAGGAAGGTATTGTATCAAACTACAAGAATAGCACTGGCTTGTTTTTAAAATCTGAATTTAAAAATGAGTACAATAATACTAAAACAAACAAACCAACAAATAAAAATATTTAAAATACCCATGAATCCATCAACTAGTGAATGTGGAAAAATACACAGCAAGATAAAACTGCTGATCCATACAACAAGGTGTTTCTCAGGATCATCTTGTTAAGTGGGAAAACTCAGACATGAGACTATATACTGTATGGTTTCATTTAAATTAAATTGCCAGAAAATTCAAGACTAGAGACAGAAATTGGATCAATGTTGGCTTTAACCTAGGACTGATTTGGGGATTGACTATTATACTGACATAAGGAAACTTTTGGGGATGATGGAAAAAAAATATAAAACCAGGGTAATGGTTGCACAACTGTATAAATTTACTAAAATTTACTGAACTTCAAGCTTCAAAATGGATGATTTTAAAGTATGTTAGTAATACCTCATTATAACTTTTAAATAAATATGAGTTGTCAGAGTGTATGCTGTAGTTAATCCAAGCAATTAGTCAAAGGAACAGAAGGAATTTATTCCTGCTATGATGCATGTGAGCTTTGGGAAGGAAGATGGATCAATGACAACATGTTTCCTTTTCTAGACTAATCTATGCAGAACAGGGAACATAGACACTGAGGTCCCAGATAAAAATTTACATATTCAACAGTATTCACAACTGTGAATATAAAGTTCCCTGCACAGAATGTTTGTAAACCTATTTTTCTCATTTCTTCAGTAAAGAAGCTAAATAACTAAACTGGTAGTTACTTTACATCAAATAGCTTTTCATATGGAGCTCTGGGCAAAAGATACTAATAGCAATTGAAAAGGCACTAGTATGCACAAATTAAAAATAAGACTAAGCCAGGCATAGTGATGTGTGCCTGCAGTACCTACTACTTGGGAGGCTGAAGTAGGAGGATTGCTTGAGCCCAGGAGTTCAAGAGCAGCTTGGATAACATCAAAATCCAATCTAAAAAAATTTGGATCAATATTAACTTTTTACATAAACAAAATAAAAGCTTCTCATTTATAAATTCAAATCATACAAGAATTAATCAACAGAAAATAGTATATAAAAAGACTATAGGAAAAGGAAGCGTAAGTTGGCTACATTCCCACAGGAGGAAAGTGGCTACAGTAGTAAGTGGCTACTGTAGTGGCTTACAGTAGTAAGTGGCTACATTCCCACAGGAGGAAAATAATAGTAATATTATAAAAACAAACCTATATGGAATTGGGAACTGCTATGAAACAACACAATATAGGCGGAAACTGGAGAGGAGTCTGTTATTCAAACATGAAAGGCTGTGAGTAAGTGTTGTGTTTGTGACTTTTTGGCAAAGGGCACTGCCTAATTAAGTGTAGCTCTGAGCCAAGAATGATTGTGCATGCTCATAATGCCAGCTACCAGGGAGGTTGAGGCAAGAGGACCACAAGTTTGAGGCCAGCCTGGGCAATTTAGCAAGACCGTTTCAAAATTAAAAAAAAAAAAAAAAAAAAAATAGGGGCTAGGTATGTTGCTTAATGGTAGAGTCCTTATATAGCATGCATGAGACCCTGGAGTTGATCCCTAGTACTGTAAAAAAAAAAAAAGAAGAAAAAAGTAACTCTTGTAGAAGAAAGCAGTAGGCATACTGGTTTGAAGTCAGAAGACAGAGTTGAGCTAAATGTGGGCAAAGCTAATAGAGACAGTATGGAAAGAGAGAAATCACAGAAAAGATGGACCCCAACTTCTGTATCCAAAATTCAGCTAACTGTGCTTATCTGGTAATCCATAAATGTTTGAGGGAACACGGAAGATCAGGCAAAATGTAGCAACTAGAAGTTGAAAAACTGAACAAAATTTCAGCTTCAGCCTCACATAGAGGAGATGATGATTAAAGTAGAGGCCCTATTCAGTTAACTGACTGATAGAACAAAATGATCTCTTCATTGGAACAGAACAGAATACAATCTTTGTAAATATCTCTCAAAATGTTCACTACTTAACTAGTAGTTGCTGCACATTCAAAGCAACAGAAAACTATGACTGATCTGTACTCACAAAAAAGAAAAAATGTTTTCAGTGAAAACCAAAATGGAGGTTACCCAGATTTTTTCCATTAGCAGACAAAAAACTTTAAAGCAGTTTCTATACTTAAGAAATTAAATATATTTATATATATGTACATATAAATATATATGCATAACCCCCAAATATATGTAATTACCAGTAGGGAAATCAAATAAATAAACAAAATCATAATACTTTCATAAAATTTTAACAACTGAAATAAAAATGTGACATAATGTGCTATATACTAATATATTACATCTGGTAGAATAATAATACAAAAATGCTAACTTCTCACCAGAAACAATAAAGCCAGAAAGAAAAGGGAATACTGGATAATCATCTTTAATAAATTGCTGGAAAAATGTTTAAAATGGTCAAATAAAAATTCTGTATATAATGTATGGTTCAGAAATAAAGATAAAATGAGCACATTCTCAGTGAAACAGAAACAGAATTTTTTGACTTCAGCTTTGCAAGACACACTGAAGAAAATGATTCAAGCAAAAGGGAAATACCACTAGATCTACAGGGAATAATTAAGTTAGTAGTAAAT
Organism: Geosciurus inauris; assembly: GCA_004024805.1. Taxonomy (NCBI): domain Eukaryota; kingdom Metazoa; phylum Chordata; class Mammalia; order Rodentia; family Sciuridae; genus Geosciurus; species Geosciurus inauris. The sequence continues at coordinate 141,097 of PVHX01000070.1, read as the reverse complement.
GTTTTGGTAAGCACAATGCTTACAAAAGTAAATATTTAACAATTTTATTTTATTTTTATATTTACACATTTATTGTATAAATATGAAAATTTTAAAAGGGAGTAATTTCATGAAAATAGAAGAGAGAATAGTGGAATAGAGGAAAGGGACCAAAAGGAAAGGAAGAGGATGGGAAAGTGGAGGAACTGTGGGATAAAATTGACCAAATTATGCTTTATGAATGTGTGAAATGTACCACAATAAATTCCATTTATATGTATAACCATAATGCACCAGTTAAAAAATAAGTTAATGGAAGGAAGATCAACAGTGTAGAGAAAGGAGATCGAAGTGGAAGGAGGGGAAGGAAAGTGCAAGTACTAGGGATTGAAATAAAGCAAATTATGTTATATGTATTTATTATGTTGTCAAGATGAACCCCATGAATATGTAAAATTAAAATGCACTAATAAAAGTATAAATAAAAATGGAAGCTGAGGTCTTTAAGAAGATAATAAGGTTAAATATGGAAGTGGGATTTGGCCCTAATCCACTATGGCTGTTGTCCTTGTAAGAAGAGGAGATTAAGATACAGACATGCCCAGAGATATGGGAACAAAAAAGGAGAAAACAGCCATCTACATTCCACAGAGAAAGACCTCATATGAAAACAGCCCTGCTGCCTTCTTGATCTTTTCCAAAATTGTGAAAAGTAAATTTCTGTTGTTTAAGCTTCACTGTCCATTGTACATTGTTTTGACAGTCCTAGCAAACTCATATACTGATATAATCACTATTTAAATAAAGTTACTAATGTGTTTCTATATCTTCATACTAGTACCTTCTAAGGAGCCAGAAGTTAGAACACTTTTTATTTTTTTGTGGTGCTGGGGATTGAACCCAGGGCCTTGGTGCATGTGAGGCAAGGGAACACTTTAATAATTTAAAGACTTTGCAAAATAGCTCTCTCTCAAAATCTTATAAAATAAAAAGGGAATTTTAGTATGCAATAAGAAACTTAAAACACACAAGTGCTCATTTATGGACAAAGTCAGGAGTCAGTACAACCTATATCATAGATTCAGGAAGCAGTATAGTTTGTTACTAAACTTTGCCACTTTCTACATGTGTAACCTTAGTCAAGCGACATTTCTTTTTTATGTCATGGTTTCTTAGCAATATTTGTAAGAACTTACCATATTAAAGAATAAAAAGGAAAACGTAGTCAAGAAACAGGGTGCTTATTATACAGTTATGATACCAAGGCAGAGTTTGTTTGAATGAGGCTTTATTAGGGTTTATGTTAGAGCACAAGGGAGACAGCACAAATGAACCAGATCCCAGACTGGTCCTCTCCTCTCACGTGAACTCCGATGGACACTGTGTGGGGTCAAGGACTAATGCACACATGGCATCTGTATTGTGTTTTCTTGACTGATATCTGCAAGCAGCTCCTGATCTGTTCAGGCTTGTTGGATCCATTTGCACCTGGTGGGTAGAAAGATGGTGGCGAGCTTCACTATTACCACCTCAGGAAGGCCAAGAAAAGGGTAAAATCCAGCCTGAGCTCTTGTAGGGGGTGTGGGAAAGTCTTGATAGAAGAAAGCAAACTTTGTGGCAAGGATGGAAAGGGCTGCTTCCACAGATTGGCTGCAGGCGCAAAGGGAATCTGCCAGCTCAGCAGGTTGGCAGGTGGATTCTGGTGGAAGGTTTCCACTAGCCTATCTCAGCTATTGATTAAAAAATGTTAGTCGTTTTTGTCATTTATTCATTTTATGAAGGTAAAGACATTAGCAATCATTAAGTGATTACTTTACCAATAAAATTTGACCAAAGCTATGATATTATATACATGGAAAGCCATTATCACTTTTCCACAATGAATAGTGTTAAGTTTTCAACACTTAAAACATGTTTCTTTTATGTTCCTCTTCAAAGACAGATCATTAATCCTTTTTTGTTTGCTTGCAATGTGAAGTTGATTAGGTTACTTTCAGATCCACATTATGTGTTAATTATTATAATTCTACAATACAGATATCACTCACCATTATCTTCAAAAAAAGTTAAATTTAGTCTATCAGGCACATTTCCCTGAGACTAATCTTTCCCAAGGAGTTTTTACATAAGAAACCAAAAAGAAAGACTAATACTACACTAGTAGAAAGTAGAAAAGAAATTTGGAAGTATGTTATTAGCGTCATATATCAAAATACAGAGTTTTCCTCATGTATTATGCCAAAATTTTAGGAATCTACTGTCTTATAAGTTTACGGATTTTAAATTACTTTGATTTAAAATATTATGCTAAACATATATAGTGTTTTCAGCTTTAACTTATTTTTAAAAATAAAATTTACTTTTTTAAAAAATCGAATCCACTATTAGCTTTCACATTTACGAGACCAGTTAATGGGATATTCTACGAAGAATTCAGGATGTTATTGGAAGGAAGAAAAAAAAGTGTGGCAATTATATCAAAATAAATTATATATTCAGTCGTCACAAAATGGAAGTTCACTGTGGAACTTGATGAGACCCTAATGTGTTACCAGTTACCGAAATCTTTTCTTCTTTTTGCTATGATTTTTTGGTTTGTTTTTTAATTAACGAAAAAAAAAAAAAGTAAGTTTTATGAATTGTGAGAAGAGAAAGAAGTTGGACTTTGAACTTCTTGGAGTCCAAAAAACTATTTCCTGCGTGTTTGCCTTCAAAATCAAACTTAGAAAATTTATACAACAGTAAGTTTAGGCTAAATTATCATTTTTTAAAGAACCCTAATTTTGTTGCACTATAAAGTTAGTATAAAGTTTGATAGAGTTGCTTGCATACAAATGTAGACAAGGATATTTTTGTGCCTGAAAATCTGCAAAAAAATGAAAGGAGACAACACAATATTATTTTAGACAGTAATTGATGGTGAGATAATAGCAGTATGTCATTAAGTTGTCCTTAGGTAATTTAATTCCTGAAATTTTATACCTTATGTAATATCTCTTGGTTATTCATAATAAGATTTTGGAATATAAAATCTATCAAGTGCTTTAATTTCTGAAACTAAATTTTAACCTATTACTTGCCTTCCAGATTCAGCTCAGACATCATCTCCGCCAAGAAGTCTGATTATGAGCCTTCAGTCTGCTTCAAAGTTACTTCTTATATGATACAAATTATTCTATGCATACTATCATCACAGAATTTATCACATTCTAATTTAAGTTTTGCTTATTTCGCTATGTAACTTGTACATTTTAATTATCTCTTTCTTCTTCCATTTGCAAGAAAAAATATGTGTATTTTTCTCTTTTATAATCCTTTGTAATCTTAGCACTTAGAATGGTATAATAAATGGTATTCAAGAAAGTTCAATTAATAAATGAACAATTGTGTACAAGCTGGTCCTATCTACAAAGTAAATGTACGTTTCCAGAGTTTCACTCTGACCTGATGGAAAATATTAGAATTCTAGGAACTGAAACAGAGAAAAATAACCCCTTCCCATTTAGCAAATCCAAGTATAACACCATGAGGAAATTCAGAAGTTACCTGTTTTCTTATGCAAATACTACTATCTGTTGTTAACTCTCATATTAATAAGAAAGCCTATAAAATATTAGGCAGTTGCTGGATTTTGCTGCTCTGTTTTTTCTTGAGGAACTTATTGTAAGCACAAAGTTCCCAGCATAGTGGTCTGCTGGGAACCATGAGCTTTATTTTTCAGTGGTCCTGTGTGTTACATTCTTCTCTCTTGGGGTCCCTCTGGACCTCCATCTTGAAGAGTCTAAGAGTACAGCAAAGTATAATATGACTGAATATTTTACAGTTATTCTCTCTAAAGTAAAACAATAGGAATTTTATAAAATCAAAAGGTTTACTAGAGGTAGAAATGGTTTTTCATGTGAAAGTCAGAACGATCACAAAAATAGCTGACACAAGCAAATGTGGCAGTTGCAAACTGCACCCAAACGATATTTCATAGCACAAGGGGTTCTCCATAAAGTAGAAATCTCTGCACACTAGAATATAATCAGTGAGGATTGAAAATGAAAACAAAAAACACAAGGGACTGACAAAACCCATGTTATATAATACATAACAAAAATGCATAATAATAAAGATTTGCATCCTAGCCTTTCAGTTAAATCTTACATAAATACCACTTTTAAGTCCTGATCTCACTTCCTCAGAAAGTTGATTTGAGGATTAAATAAAGTGACACAGGTTATGCATTTATTTTAAAATGCAAACAACTGTACAAATGTAACATGGAGAGATTAATCAAACATGATAGTGGCTCATAGTTTTGGTCCTCTCTGAGGGAGGCAGAGAGAGTAAGGGGGTAGTACTAGCCTGATTAAACTTGAAGAAAAAAGAAGCCCGTGTGTAATGAGGAAACAGTACGGATGTGAGTTCTCACCAACCCTGCCAGCAATGAGTCTTGCTTACTGATTTCAAATGCTCTGGACATCAGTAGATCATTGAACATGCCAAAGCTTTCCCTCCTGAAGCTTGTACCTCCAGGCCTTCCCTCTGCTTTTATTGCTCTTTACCCTTTTCTTGACATGGTTTACTTGTTCTCAGTCTCACAAAAACTCACCTTGTCAGAGAGACTTCCTCTGACCAGCCTATAGAAAGAAGTTTGTACTTTCCCATTGTTCCTAACTTTCTAAAGCAGTATATCCCAGCTGTATTTTTTCCCTTTACTAGTATTGATTACAATTACAAACAAATTTTTAATAGTTAATAGACTTATTACTTGGAGATATAGACACTTGGGTGCATAGATTTTTAGATCTTGACCAAGTTGGCATAGCAATATTTATGACCAGTGCTTGGAAAAGCTCTTGACTGAATGGTAAGCTTTCTGGTGCTTACATGCTCTTTGGTGCTCTGAAGAAGTCCTTCCTGGGCACAGTCTGATCTAAAGAAGATGATAATGTCTGTAGGGACAGTACACGAGAGCATTGACAGTGCTTCTCTCTTGGTCACTATTTATGTCATCATTAAATGATCAGATTCATTTTTTATTTCTTTAGGGAAATCTGTTAAAAACATTTCCAATCAGATGTCATCTCTTTGGGTCCCATGGGAACCGTCAGCTGCCTCAGGACTTTAGAACCCACAATAGATGCTCAGCAGCTAGGTTAAAATTTCCAGATTTTTCCTGGACATCGATTTCTTCATAGTTTTTGACCAGGTGTGCTCCAGTTCATGAATAAACAACTTTAGATTTGGGCAGGGAGGCTGAGTTTTCATCATTGTTTTTTTGATGTGATAAATAGGGGACAATTCAGAGAACTTTGAAACTATTGAGGGAATGGTTTCCAATTCAGAGGGTGAACCATTTGCAGTACCATCATTGTAAGGGAGTAACCAGAAGTCTGAGAAATGCTCAGTGTATTTCATGAAAAAGTCATTAGAAGCTTTTCTAGATGTGGTTTCTTTAACTCAGTCAAACTCTCAGTTTCCACAGTTTCCTTCTGTAAGCCACATGCTACCTAAATCTCAAATCTCAATGTTTGCAGAGTGCTGGATATACTTCTTTCACATTATCTTTCAAAGGCATAAAGTATTCAGCATATTCCTTAACAGGAGAACCAGTGGCCAACCAAATATTTTTGTGTAACTAATATTTATTGTTATAATTTCAATTTTTATAAATTTGTTAATTCAGTTTCTTTTACTTTTTTATTTTATTAGTGTATTATAGTTTTACATATAGTTAGGTTCATTCTGAGATAATAATATGTAGATTTTAATTTATTCCATTTGAATCCCTGATTTTCCAGCTTTTTTCTCCCCTCGTCCATGTCCCTATTCCCCTTCCTCTATTACTGGTCTAACATCCACTCTTTTATTTATTTCTAATTGGTGCTTTATAAATATACAAAAAGATGGAATTCACTGCTGTGTATTTAGATATGCACAAAGTGCAATTTTGTCAAATTCATTATGTACCTTCTCCCCTTTCCCATCCCTACTCCTTCCTCTAGTTTGCTTCTTCTACTCCACTAATCTTCCCTCTATTCTTATGATATCCAACCGCCACCTTTTGTTCTTTTACTATGCTCTAGCTTCTCCATATGAGAGAATGCATTAGATCCTTGATTTTCTGTGTCCAGCTTATTTTACTTAGCATGATATTCTCCATTCTCATTTACCAACAAATGCTATTGTTTAATTCTTTATTAAAGCTAAATAAAACTCCATTTATATATACATATATACCCCATTTTACTAATCCATTTATCCATTGATTGGCATCTGGACTTGTTCAATATCTTGGCTATTGTGAGATGTGCTGCTATAAATATTGGTGTGGTTGCAACACTATAGTATGCTGATTTCAGTTCTTTTGGATAATTACTGAGGAGTAGGATAGTGAGAGTGGTGGTTTCATTCCTAGTTTTTTGAGAAACCTATATACTGTGGTACTACATTACAGAGAAGGTTGTAATAATTTGCAGTCCCATCAACAATGTACGAGTGTTTCTTTTACCTCATATCCTCACCAGTATTTTAAATACTGAATATGAACATTCTGACTGCAGTGAGATAAAATCTCAGTATATCTTCAGTTTCATTTCCCGATTGCTAGAGATGTTGAACAATTTTTTTTTATATGTTTTTGGCTACTTGTGTTTCTCCTTTTGAGAAATGTCTAATCTGGCAGAGAAGCAGCTGGCAAAGATTTTTCCCCATTCTATAGGCTCTCTTTTCATTTCATTTGCTGTGCAGAAAATTTTTAATTTGATACCTTCCTATTTATTGATTATTGATTTTGATTCTTTAGCTTTCAGTATCTTAAGGAAGTCAGTGCCTGCACCTGTATGTTAGAGTCTTGACCCTGTGTTTTCTTCTAGCCGTTGCATTTTTTGTGATCTAATTCCTAAGTCTTTGATCCACTTTGATTTGACTTTTGTGCAGGGTGAGAAGTAGATACCTAGTTTCATTAATTTACATATGAATATCTAGTTTTTCCACCACTTCTTGTTGAAAAGGCTGTCTTTTCTTCAACATATCATTGGGACATTTGTCAAGTGTCAGATAACTGTAATTAGGTGGGTTTGGCTCTGTGTCTTCTGTTCCATTCCATTGGTCTTCATGCTTATTTTGATGCCAATACCATGCTGGATTTTTGTTTTTTGGTTTTTGGTTTCTTGTTTTACTATAGCTTTGTAGTATAATTTGAGGTCAGGTATTGTTATACCTCCAGTATTGTTCTCTGGCTTAAGATTGCTTTGCTATTCTGGGTGTTTTATTCTTCCAAATGAATTTTAGAACTTTTTATAGTTCTGTGAAGAATCTCATTTTTATTTTAATCGAGATTGCAATGAATATGTATATTTCTTTGGGTAATATGGATATTTTAATAATACTAATTCACTTATCCAAGAAAAAGGGTCCTTTCCATCTTCTAAGGTCTTCAATATTTATTTCATCAGGTTCAGTAGTTTCTTTGTAGGGATTTTTCATGTCTTTGTTTATATTTGAAGTATTTTTTGGAAATTATTGTGAATGGATTACTTTTCTTTATTTTGCAGCAGAATTGTTATTAGATTATAGAAAAACTATTGATTTATGAGTGTTGATCTTGAATCCTGCTACTTTGTGGAATGCTTTTATTAACTCTACAAGTCGTCTGGCAGAGTTTTTTTGGGACTTCTAGATATCGAATCAAGTCATTGGCAAATATAGATAATTGAATTCTTTTCATGTTTGTACTCCTTTAATTTTCTTCTCTTGCCTGATTGCTCTGGCTAGTGTTTCAAAAACTATATTGAACAGGAGTTATGAGAATGGACAGTCTTATCTTGTTCCTCATTTTGAAGGAAACACTTTTAGTTTTTCTCCATTCAATATGATGTTGACTTTGTGTTTCTCATATATAGCCTTTATAATGTTGAGGTAAGTTCCTTTTATCTCTCATTTCCCCAGTTTTTAACATGAATGGGTGCTAGATTTAACCAAAGGCCTTTTAAACATCTATTGGGATTATCATATGATTTCTGTCCTTGATTTTATTTATGTGATGAATTATATTCATTGAGTTCCACATATTGAACAACCTTACATCCCTGGAATTAAACCCACTTGATATGATGTACTATCTTCTTGATATGACTTGAATGTGGCTTACTAATATTTTATTATGGATGTTTGCATCTATTTTCATCAGGATATTGGTCTATAGTTTTCTTTTCTTGATGTGTCTTTGTCTAGATGTGGTACAAGCTTATACTGGCTCCATACAATGTATTTGGGAGTGTTCTCTCCCTTTCAGTATCATGGAATATTTTTTAAGCTTTTTTAAATATCTTTATTTATTTTTATTTTTATGTGGTGCTGAAGATCAAACCCAGTGCCTCATGCATGCAAGGCAAGTGTTCTACCACTGAGCCACAACCCCAGCCCTCATGGAATATTTTGAGGAAAGACTAGTGTTAGTTCTTCGAAGATCTGGTAGACTAAGCTAAGAATTCATTTGGTTCTCAGCTTTTCTTTGTTCAAAGCTTTTAAATTGCTCTTTCAATTTCATTACTAATTATTGGTCTGTTAAGATTTTCTATATCTTACTGGTTCAATTTCAGCAGGTTTTATGTGTATAGAAATCTGTCAGTGTCTTCTGTATTTTCTAGTTCATTGGACTATAAATTTTCATAGTAGTTTCTTATGATCTTATGGATTTCTCTAGGTCCAGTTGTTCCTGCTTAGGGCCTAGTTGTTGGTTTGGGGTTTTTCTTTCCCCATGTTATGTGTTGCAGTATTATTGAGACTAAGTGGCATTTGTTCATGTGTGGAATGAGGTATTACTTGGCTGACTTTTGAGTGTTATTCAGCAGCCAGATCTCTACTCTATGAACTTGAAGTGTCCTAATCAATTCCCACTTCGTCTTAGAGAAAGGGGCACAGGAACAGCAATAATGTTAGCAACTGATGTATAGCCTTAAAGTAAATTGTTCAGTGTCTACTTTAACATCTATAACATGAATTGTCACCTGTATAGCAATGGTGGGGTCATCATTTAACATCAGCCCCAACAATAAACAACCATTAACTAAATAAAACATTGAATAGTAAGTGGCTACTACATCATCCACTGTATTAATAATCATAACATGAATTGAGTAGGATTCACATAAATTGTGCAATTCTATCAGTGGAATTGTGGTTCTTTAAGTAAAGAGAAAAATAGGGCTGGAAGGCAATCATGAAGAATGGAAGGAAGAAAATAAATAAAATAAAAAGTGTAAATATAATAATAAAAATAATGAAATTGAAAATGAGATTAAAAGAGGAAAATGGAGGAATAGGAAAAAAAATCTTAATGAGAAATAAAGGGCTTGTTTCCACTGAGATGGTCCAAACTGTTGGCAAGGATGGATATTCATTGCTATGCACTTGTGCCATTCTTTGTATTTATTTTTGGTTTCTGTAATGTTTTGTTCAGAGACTGGGGATTGTGAATTATTTGTGTTTCTCACCATTGTGGTTAGGAGCTGAAGCAAGTTGTGGTAGTTCTCAGCTCCCTGTTTCCCAGTGATGGGGTAGACTGGGGAGTGCTAACAACTGGTATACTCACATAGCAGTACTGGTGCACAGTTCTAAATTGGAAGTTCCAGGAGCAGGTGTTTGGTCTTGGCAGACCTTTCGAACTCTTAGGCAAGTTTTAGAGATTTGACCAAAATGCAAAATGCCTCTCAAATAGTAAACACACTTTAATTTTTTGTCAAATAAGTGAATAATATGATTTCAGAGTGAATTTTTTGTCATTTCATGTTGTCTAAAAATTTTAAGTTGTCTTAGAATTTGAATGATATAGAACTACTTCCATATTCTTTACTTAAATCAGAGATCTTAAATATATTGACTATGGTAAGAAATTCTCATGTCTTGTTTGTGTCTAAGACACATTTATCACTCAGTTTACCCTGGTTAGGCAGAAATGGAATGTGTTCAGAAAAACAAACTTGGAAAATTACTGGATATTGTTAAATGAGATTGAACAATTGATTACTGTGGTATGCTGCACAAATCATTTAACTCCTCTGGATTATGGCTTATTTGATTATAAAACATGATTAGGTAATTCCTTAAATTATTTTAAATCCAATTTTTCTGTCACCCTAAATGTATATTGGAAAACTAAGCAAAAATATTAATTTTGAATTGTAGATTTAGAGGTGTGTATTTGAAAGCGGTATGATGTGTGTGTGTGTAAACACACGTATCTGTTTCAGAAAAATACATTTACACTTATGAAGTACATATTCTAAAGGCATTACGTAAGTTGGAAATGGTGCTGTAAAAATCAAAATAAATACATAATATTAAAATAGCTAATGATACACCAGAGGAAAATGTCAATAAAAATCACATTGTACAGAACACAAGTTAACACTACAAAAAGATTGATATTCTGAAAGGGTAACAATTGTTTTATGATGTTTTATTTGCTCATTCTGTTCTGTTCTCTTCTATTGGTTGGCTTGACAATTCTAAGGAACCACATTTAATGCGCTGATCGGAAATGGATTTTATTACTTCAGCACTCTGTAAGCATTCTCATGCATCATTAACATTATGCATTGCAAAGAACTACTTTCCTTAAATTGTAGATCTTTGGATGTAAATTCAAGACTGTACTAAATAATGTCTGAATGTTGAAATGAGCACTTGTAGCATCATGCACTGATGAGTTAGGTGAAGTGTATAATTAGGATACACAGTTTAGTATGGCTTATTAAATCATAAAACACAAAAGGGCCATTGGAATTTGAATGATTTTAAGGGGTGATATGATTTGATAGAGATTACAATGACAGATAATATTTATGTTTGTTATTTCAAGTTAGAAAAATTTATGCCTATATTCATCATTGTGGATGTCCTATGCAAATATCAGGTGATATCTAAAATAAGGCAAATATAATAGAGTTTAAGAAGTTCTAAACTTCTGGGTGTCGTGATACATTCATGAAATCCCAGCAACTCTGGAGTTTGAGGATTGCAAGTTCAAGGCCAGCCTCAGCAACTTAATGAGACCCCAGGTAACTTATTGAGACTTTGTCTTAAAGTAACAAATTTTTTAAAAAAGGGTTGAGCGTGTGGATCTGTGGTTAAGTACTCCTGAGTTCAATAAACCAGTACTTAAAAAACAAAAAGTTTTATATTACTGTGACAAATTTAAAGAAATCAAAGTATGTGATTGACCATATTGAATGAATGTTTTCATTTTCTATATATATGGTGCAAAAGATTTTTAAAAAGGAAATATGTACATCTTGCTTATATTTACAAATTTTAGACTTCTTCTAAAAATAACCCTGTCCCAAAGGCTACATAGCATTACTGTTTTATTTTTCTTAGCCTCCCCCAATTCTAATTTGTCACCAGATCAGACTGATGCTGTGTGTAACAAAATGTGTCTGACTTGTTTTGTTTATCTGTTTTATCATGTAGGTTTTATTCCTCCCCTCCTTCAGTCCATCATCAAATCAGCAATGATAGGGATATTAAAATACAACTTTGAAATGTCTCTTTATGGTTTTGCTTATGTGGTGACTTGCAGTTAGATCACTCCAAATTGTAACAATTTTATGAGCAACGTACACCACCCTTAAGTTCCATAGTAATGGCTTCTAAGCATTAGATAGAATTTTAAAAAATTTTAAATTATCTCACTTAATTTAATTTATGTGAAAACCCTGTGAAGTATATGTTATCACATCCATTGTATGGGTGAGAAAATTGAGATATGGAATTTTCATGTACAGTGTCATTGTAGTGTGAAATTGGAATTCAAGCATAGAAGAGTGCAACTCCAAAGCCCTATTAACTATTTACTGTATGATTAGAAATATGAAGTTCCCAGTAAACTAGGTGACACCTTCCAGATTTTCCCAGTATTTACCAGTTTTTACCCCTGTTAGCTTGTATGAGAATGGTTTGCTAGGTAGTAGGTAGAAGAATCACAGGTGAAGTATCAACTTGAAAACAGTGGCCAGTGAAGCTTTCCCTTCTGTTCTTTCATCCTGTGATGACTGTCATTGTATCATAAGGTGCAAGACTTGTCATGACACTTGGTCATCTTATTACTGCCAGATTTTGATCAAAAGTATGAACATCTACTTGTCTTTTCCATTTTATGGCATATGTCATTGTCTCAGGCTTATTACTAGGACAAGGTTGAGCTCCAGAACTTTTAATACTCACACTCTACTGTGGAATAACTCATATCATGTTTCCAACAGCTACATTACCTCTTAAAAGGAATAGTGAGTTGGCACCAGGACACACTCTTGATGTGTGTTTTAAAGCTCAAATGCTGTAGGAATATTGATATATTAGTAATGCAGTCCTTGGACCATTATAACTACAGAGGAATAGCCAAAATATACTCAACTTCTCCCAAGCAAGAGCGATGTATTCAAAAGAGAGAGAGAAAAACCACCTCTGCTCTCAAATCGCTACTAATTTGAGACCATCAAGTACAGGCGACAAATGTAATGATGTAATGCATGATTCGGCTTTTGTCCTGAATCATTCTCTTTGTGGTCTCCACAGCCAGTAAATGCTAGATCACCCTATCCTGAGCAATCTTGCCCCCCCCCCTTTTTTTTTTTGTTTTGAGGAGGTAGTTACTGAACTTTGCTAATGAGGCTCATCTTCTGCACTTAGTTTCCCAGGTCCAAGGCTTAAGGCTTTTGTGTTACACCGGTCGTATCATAAAGATTTCATAATATATCTTGTGGACTGATTTGAGGAAAATCTATTTACAAGAAAGGTAATAGTGAAGCCTCTAGGGAGGCATGGAGGCCTGAGTATACAGTGGGATTTTGTTGTTCAGGAGAATTGCTTATAGTATGACTAACAAGCTAATGGCAGGGCCAAAACTGTTACGAAGTTTCTGAAGGACTTGGGCTCCACAGTCTATGTTTGGATCATAGACTCTCTTCTAAGGACCCAATCCCTAGAACTTATCAATTTTGTAGAGTAATATTCTCCCAGAAATGAATGTTTGGACTCTGATGCTACCTGCCAGCTTTAAAGCTTCTCCATGACCTCCAATTCCTTCCAGTTTCTGGCCTCTACTCCAAATTAAGTCCTCTTATCTTCACTGAGGGATGGATTTTGGGACAATACTAGATCTCTGTTAACTCCTGAGGAAGTTTTCATATAGTGTCAATAACCTTAGTTTCCTTATTCTCTGAATATTTTTAAGGAGATTGTCTGCATCACACACATCATGGATTTTGTAACAACATATTCTCACCATTCCACCATTCTTTCCCCATGGAATATCCTCTCCTCTATCTATATTACCACTTTTCACATATACCCTTAGCACACAAATTTTGATTTTCAGAGTGTTTCCTTTTAACAAGTATTAAATAAGAGAGAAGAGAGGGCAACAATGAAATGTTATTGAGTTTAGACTACAGGCTTCACCATTAGCACCTTCCTCCCTTCCTCCTTCCTTTTTTCCTTTCTATTAAAATTGTTGAACTTCGAATTCAGGTTTTATAGTGGACAAAAATAACTAGATCAAATTTCTCCCCTTGCTCAAAACCCTTCATAACTGCACATCACATCTACCCTTAGCACCATCCAGGAGGCCTTCCATAATCTGACTCCTGCCAACCTCTTACATTTGATTTTATGGAATTCATATCCTCTCTCGGCTTCAGAAAAATTGGCACTTTCAGATCCTTGATGTACCAAGCTATTTTCTGCTCAGAACTGATTTTTTATCTCCTGCTCTTGATCTTGCTTTTCAAAATCTCATGCCTGGAGGGACATTAAGGGAAGTGTTTCCATTGTCCATTATCACCAGCATTTCTTGATTTTGCTCAGAATGTTTACAAAATTTCCTTCTCTCCTAGTATTAAACTGGATTCCAGAGGACAGAGGAAAGGGAGGGAATTCATTCAACAACTCTTTCATGTTTTAAATTCTGAACACTGGTAGGTACATTTGCACCCCAAATTTCATAAACTAGAACTTTTGAGTAATCTTAATAACATTTTGGCCTTTATTAAACTCACATCATGTGGCAGGAATGAAAGTAAGTATTGCTTCCCACATCATTCTTTTTTCTAAATAGAAGAAAACTTTCTTTTGAGTCTGGGTATAAAATAAAAGCTTGAAGGCATACAAATGAAGTTCCACAATTTGGGGGCATGAAATATGGAAATGTATATGCTTATGAGCACTATTATTTCCCATTCCAGATTTTCCTGAATTTGATCATTTAAATAACATCCACTCTTTTTCAAGAAGCCAACATTGGCAAACATAGAAATAGACTTCTGAATTACGAATTATTCTTTCATTACTATCTTATGTTTATGTTGCTCCAGCAGGAGACACAGGTGAGCTAGGCTGTCTGCTTGTTAAAATCGATGTGCAGAGGAAGGCTTATTTACATATGGTAGACTTTTTGCAGTAAGTGAGCTGTGGATATTTTCAAAGTTGGTATTAAATGATGATATTTGAATTTTTTTCTTTCTAGAATATGTACATTTTTCCCTAGTACTAGTCCATTTGTCCTTGGTTATCCTAGTTTTTTATCTTGAAGTTGCATGTTTTAACTTCTCTTTGACGAGTGTTAAAGTCTCATAATGTCTCATGCCAGACGTCACTGCTGTCTTGTTTGCTAGATCTTAACATTTTGCCAATCTTCTTAAGAAGTAATTAAACTGCCTCATTTTGGGTCTGATACCTCATATAGATGTTGCCTTAATGTGTGATAAAAATGAGTATCCATGATGCACCAAAATCTAATACACAGTTTTGCTTAACTTTAAATAAAAAACAAATTAAGTTTATTTCTTATAATGAAGTCTAATTAGCTCTAAGCACCCGTATGAAGCCAGAGATTAATAAATTATTTTTGTTCTGTTTGGAGCTCCAAATTACAAACACACTTGAGCAATGTAGCTAGAACTGTATTACAAAGCTGACTACTACTAATGAATTGATGAATTTAAAGGTGCAGATATTTGTGAAGAGTCACCCAATAGACATTTTTTCAAGACAAGAAATTTTTATAAAATAAGGAAAGGAGGTAAGAGCAGCAGTACTTACATATTACAAAGAATTTGCTATGATGTCTATTATTTTGTGTTTCCAAATAGATTTTCAGCTTTCTTATTAAATTTTGTGTAAAATAAGTAGCCATAGAATGATTAAAATATGTGTATTTCAAGTGTGTATGATTATACACTCAAAATTTCTATGAACTGTCAAAATTTTGTGACTTCTAAGCCTCCGCTTTATCAATTTTCATGTTTAATTCCTGTGCAATGATCAGCTAACATGCCTACATATTACTACAAAAGAGAAAAACCCTGCAAAGAAGCTCTGTTATGTGTATTTTTAAAAAAGTTAATGTGTTTTTAGCATCTATGGTTAATGTGGTTATGCAAAACAAATTGGAATGAAAAATGCTCTTTCATAGGAGAAATCAGTTCCTATTTAGCATGAAAAATATCTCATTTTGGCATCAGTTCTATTGGTTTCACACTTCATGATTAAAAAAGCATGGTATATGTTTTCAAATTTTTAATTTATTCAAATCATCTTAACATTGTACAAAAATATTTGCTATGTTTGTTCAAAAAAATTCTATGTTACTCATCTAGAATTGACTCTTAGTGTGTTGATTTTTTAAAAAATAAATTACCTATGAGATAGCCTGAAAGATTATCCTTGGTATATAAAAAAGTTTTAAAATTTTTAAATAGTTTATTGAGTCCTACTGTACTTTGAAAAAAATTTACCCTTTGTCAGTGAAATGTTGTATAAACTCACCAATAAAGGGATCACTTGCAGATCTCAGAGGCTCTTGTCTTTGAAGTGTTTCTCTCTGTGTCCTCAAAACCCTTCCAGACTCCACTGTTGAGCTCTGCAATTCATCAAGACTGTGACTGAAGGCTTCATTGTCCTAGTATCTAGATGGTGCCTCCAGGTACAAAGCCTGCAATATCATCAAGGTTTATTTTGTTTCTTTCTTTTCTTAGAGATCATAGTCTTGCTATTATCCAATGTCTGAAAACAAATGGTGCCCATATTTTATCCACTTTTCTGTTGCTTATGTTGGGAGAATTAGTCTGGTATCAGTATTTCCCACAACAACATGAAAAGCCCATAAAATGGATATCCCTTCCCAGTGCTAAGGGTTGAACCATTGAACCCAGGGCTGTTCTACCACTGAGTTACATCCCTCACCTTTTTTATTTTTTGTTGTTTGTTTGTTTTGACACATCCTCTTGCTAAGTTGCCAGTGTTGGCCTTGAACTCGTGATCCTCCTATCTCAACTTCCTGAGTAGCTGGGATTATAAGTGTACACCACTGTGCCTGGCTCCATATTCTATAAATATTGGTGTATTTAATTGGTTTAAAACTGTTATTAGACTTCCTTATTACATATAAAGAAACTGAATTATTTTAATTGAATAAAAATGCTTTTCAAAGTAAATAATCATTATCCTAAAAATGATAATGTTACTTTTTTCCCTTAAGATTTAAGCATAAATTTTATATATGTGTGTATGCATATATAAACGTGTATATATATACACACACACATATATATACGTGTGTGTGTGTGTGTGTGTGCATAATTGAGTTGTTTATGGACCTTTACTTTATTTATATGGGTGCTGAAACTAGAACCCAGTGCCTCACACATTCTAGGCAAATACTCTACCACTGAGCCATGATCCCACCCCTAAACATAAATATTTTAACAATATTACAGTGCTACTAAATTACAGAGTCATCCAAACTAATAACTGGTAATTTTATTTTCTTCATTCTTTTTAAGTGAAGGGCTCTCATAATTTTGGTCTGAAATTATTGTTGGCATGTTAGTTGGAAAGTAGAATTTGTTTTCCTTAAAAAACTATAAAAAAATTTTCACATAACTCTTCAACATCTACCAGCATACTTATTTTTTCCCATCAAACAGTTGCTTTATTGAATTCTTCTTTTATTTTGAAATAAATTCTACTTGATAAAAGTACTTTGCTTATTCTTTAATAACAATAGGCTAGTATTTTATTTTGGATTGTTGCATCTATATTCATAGGTAAAATGAGCTCACATCTTTTTTTATGATAAAACATGGTTGAGAAATATCATTATATGGTCTTGTAACATATGTAGTGGAATTACCATTTGTCCCTTCTATGCTTTGATAAAAAACTTATATGGACAATGAATTATCTATTATTTGAAAAGATTATAGAAGTGATTTTTATTGTTTTAAAGAGCTATAATTGGTTTACAATAAACCCCACACATAGAGAGTGCATAGTTTAGGAGTTTTAACATATGTATACATCACAAAAAGTTTGATAATAATAATACATCATCCTACTCATATCTAATCCCATGCCACCTTTCCCCTCCTTTCAGGACAACCATGGATCTCTATTTTGTTACTATAGATTCTGTAATTTTCCTTTTATAGAGCTTTAAATAAATGGAATTATACATTCTAAAATTATCCAGTCTAGTGTTTTTAAAAACATATTTAGTTATTTTAAGATTCATCCAGGTTGTCCATATTTTATTGTTTTCTATTGCTAAAGAGTGGTATTTGATTGTATGAATATACTATAATTTGTGTAACTTGTGCTAGTGGAGGAAATTTTTTTTACAGTTTTCAGCTATTATAAATAAAACTTCTGTGAATATTTGTGTGTAAGCTTTTGTGTGGACATACGCTTTTGTTTCTCCAAGATGAATATTTTTTTCACTTCATTAAATTGTATTTATTTATTTATTTATTTATAGATATACATGACAGTAGAATATATTTTGACATATTATACATGCATGGGGTATATTCTTATTAGGATCTCATTCTTGTGGTTGAACATGATATGGAGTTATACTGGTAGGTTATTCACTTATGAACATAGAAGAGTTATATCTGATTTATATATCTTTCCTATTTCCATCTCCCATATGAATACTTAAGAGTAGATGTTGGTGTGTATGTATGGACTAGCATCTCAGTGTAGTTTTAATTTGCTTTTGACCAAATACTAATGAAGTTGAACATTTTTCCATGGGCTTATTTGCTACAACTATTGTTAAATAACATGTATGTTGAATTTTTCCAACCTTAATTTTCTTTTTTTTAAAAAATAATTTAGTTAAAGAGTTCTTTATGTATTTTAGATACAAATCCTTTGTTAGATATGTTTGGCAAATTTTTCCCAGCTTACCCTTATCACTTTTGTAATTTTATCTTTTGAAGATCAAGAGTTGATTGCTTTAAAAAATTTTTTTTTGGTGAAGTCTAAATTTTTTTATTTTCTTTTTTATAGTTTGTTCTTTGGTGACTCATTAATGAATCCTCTGCCAAATTCATGGTCAGCAAGATTTTTTTCTCTTTTCTTCCAGAACTTTTATCATTTTAGATTTTATATTTAAATCTATGATGCATGTGAAGTTCATTCATTTTTGTTATGATTTGTTAAGAATTGAGCATCCTCTTTTTACCCCCTACGTGTAAGCTATCTAATTGTTCCAATACCATTTGTTGAAATGACTGTTCTTACCCAGTTAAGTGACATCTCTGATGTCTGTTTTCTCCTGGCTTTTGTTAAGTTTCTGAAGCTTAGCTGAAGAAAGACTTATAGGCAACTCTATTCACCTCTCTTTCTCTTTCTCTCTCTCTTTCCCCTCTCTTACTTTCACTCTCACTCTCTATTTAACTCTCTTCTTCCAAAGAAGCTTTGTCTTTTCTGGTACTCTGCTCTGCAAACTGAGGATATCAGGGTCATCCTAAATTTTAACATTTTTCGCCTTCAATTCAGTCACACAGGCTTTCTCTGTCTGGCCTGGAGCTTGAAATCACTCTAGGAAGTGAGCTGATACAGGGTTGGGTCACTTTATTTGTTTCCTTCTCACAAGGATTAGGCTTTTGCACTTTTTTCCATGTCTGGAAATTATTGTTCCTCAGTTTTTATCCGAAATTTTTAGTTGTTTATTTTGGGAAAGATCTTTGTTAATATATTGTGGTTGGAAACAAAGGTAACTCAAAGAACCCAAATTATAATCACACAAGTTTTATACTTAATTTTTTATTTTAAAATTAATTTCAAAATAACAATTTGATGCACCTTAAAATTCTTCCATGGTTACTTGTCAGTTTTGTATTTTAACTTACCGGTCTGATTTGGTAATCAATTTATTTTTCTAAAGAAAATCTTTGAATATGTTCATGTTGATTATCATGGAAGTGTTTATATTCTGTTACTTTTAGTTACCAACTATCCAGTAATATGACCACTCATTCCTAGTTGCGACTTTTTTCCATATCATCTTTGATAGATTAAACAGTTTAGAAATTTGCCTATATTGTTGCTTTTCTCAAAGACATTACTCTTGCTAACTTATCAAATTAACAATTATTTAGTTTATTTTTTTATCTTTACTGTTTTTTCAACTTATTCCTTGCTTATTTTATGAGCCCCTTCATTATTTCTTAAAAAGCATGCTGAAATTCAAGTTCTTTGCTTTCTTCTCGATAATAAGAGCACCTCCTATAGCTGTACCTTTCCTGATTTGATGTTTATTTGATCTATTATTAATAATTTCTAATAGTCTACAGATACTTTTGAATTTCTCTTTAATTGTAGTTTTAGGCTAAAAGGATATGATCAAACCAACTTTGTCCTTATGCATCCCTTACCACTGAGTTAAGTCATTCTTTGGGGGACTATTTGTACCCTCTCTCTTAAGGCAAATCTCATGCCTTTTATTCCCACTTTCAGGCAATAAAAAACATTTTTATTAACAAAATTCTCAGTTCAGAAATATACCCATCACAATGTGGTTATGGTTTTGATCTATGTCCCTGAGAAGGTCGTGTGTTGAAAGCATGATCCCAATGCAGCAAGGTTCAGAGATCCAGCTTTTAAAAGCCAATGATTAGATCACAAGAACTGTAACCCATCAGTGGATTAATCCATTTAGTGGATTAATAATTCAAATGGAGTATGGTATGGTAACCGTAGGCAGATGGGATATGGATGAAAGAGGTAGGTCACTGAGGTCACGTCCTTGAACTTTATATGTCTCTGGCCCTTTCCTGTCTCTCTCTACTACCCAGCTGCCATGAACTGAGCAGCTTTTCTCTGTGACGTTCATCTGCCATAATGTTCTTCCTCACCTCAGGACAGAGCAATGGAGTTGGCCAACTTGGAATTGAACCTCTGAAAATATCCATGTCCTCTATTCTCTAGTGTCTTGCTGTCTCTCTCAGGGTTGAAACTGGCCACATAGAAGGAGGTACAATGGATAGTGACTTACTCTGTTGGTTCTGTTGGAGTGTGCCAGCACTGGATTCCCTGGATTTGTAGGTGTTCAAAAAATGACTCTTCTGGTCTACTTTATCACTCTCTTCTTCCTCCTTTGCCTCCAGGTCCATTCATCTCTTCCTATTGATTGCCAGAGCAGATTTCTTGGCCTCCGGGCACTGGCTGTTCATCTCCAGCTTCTTTCTACTGACACAGGCTCATCCCTCCTGAATGTGACTCTGGACACAATGTAAGGCAACTTCAGGATCATTTTTTTCTTACCTGGCCCATGTCTGATCCATGGGAAACACTCATGCATCCTTTGTCTCAATAAATTCTTGACTCAAAATTGTATCAATTCAGACATAAGTACTTCTTTGCTGTATGGGAACAGCTAATGAAATGAAGTTGGACTTCTTACTCAAATCACAAATTAGTTCACGAAGATTTTTTACCTGTACAGCAGCTCTAGGGTAAACATACCAAATTCTTAGAGTAATTGCTTTGAAACCTTGTTCTTAAAAAAGCGTGCCCCATACAATACTATGCAAATTCTGTGAACCCTGACATCCTTTAAAATTTTTCCTCTTAGTTTCTCCATATACTTCATAAGGTATAAGACTTACCAAATAAGTTAAGAATGACCAAATTAGTTTTCAGCACTTTCATTATCAGGTTCTGCTTTGGTGACCATGCACATCACTTTGAAATTTTGTGAGCAGCTCATACATTTTTTTATTTGTGACATCACTGAAACTGAGAGTCACATCACTGAAACTGAGAATCACAATCCTATCTTATATTACTATTAGAAATACCTAAATTGAAGAGACAATGTATGTGGAGGATTATATAAAAACTCTCTAATTCACAAATTCACAAGAATTGACCATGACCTTAGATTTCATCCTCTGTGCACTAGTACACAACTTTTAAAAAGTGATTCTAAGACTTATCTTAATTTCAGAAGATCTCAAGTGAGAAAATTTGCAGAGTTCAGGATTAAGAAAATATGGCCATTTCAATTTTTATTATACTACTGTTAGATAATACAGTTTGAACTATTACTCTTCTGGAATTTACTGAGGCTATGTATTATTCCTCAATAATTTTCACATTGTGACATACACAGTAAATTGTAATGATTGTATGCCACATCAAGATTAACATGGATGAGACTGTTCACTTACCTGCACAGAGATCTGAGGGAATCAATATTTGAACACAACTGTAATCTATTTGAAATATTAGTTAGTAAGTTTTGTTTTAATTTGTGATTAATTTCTAGCATATATTACATTAAAAAGTTCATAATTTAATACATTTGCTTGGCACTATGTGTGTGTTTGTATAACTGCCTTTATGTTCTCCATTTTACCCTTCAGGAAGGAAGTATGTTAGAGATTCCTATAGCTATTGAATGTCAGCCACTTATTTTATATGTACAAAAGGTATTTTGCTTTATGCTTTTCAAAGAAATGCTATTTCCTAATATAGATGTATTATTCTTACAATTTCTCAGTAAATTTTATCATTCTGCTACAGATTATTGAACTCTAAGGGGTAACACTTGAAACTCATTAGGAGAAATAATGCATAAACTAGAGTTCCTGAACTTGGATCTGGTATGATAAATGGATGATATTTGAGTTTCCTACTTTGCAGAAGGCAGATTGAGTTTTGAGCTACATTTTGGGAGCTGTTAGCATTAAGTTACTTGGAGTGATCATTTCAGAGTAATCTTTTTAAGTTACATTTGAATAGTCATTAGTTTTTTAAATTGGATCTTGCATTAGTCAAACATATTTAAAAAATAAAATATCTATCAAACATAATTGATAATTGTCATTTTTTAGACACCAATGTATTAAAATCAAATACTTCTATAAAACTGTTAGCAATAAAAATAAAATAATAAAGATAGTTTCTTGTTCCTACTTATTTGAAGTTGTACTTTTCAGAGGTAAACTCTTTAAACTTTTATATATTTCATTCATTATTAACCTCTATGCCTTAAAATACAATTTGTGTCATTATTTCATGGTTTATTAATTATAGACAATTATTTTGGCTTCTTCATATATATAGTAAGGATTTAACTTTCACAATAAGCCCTGTTTTCAATAATGATGTTAAAGTCATTTTATCATAATTTTGATTACATTGATGTTATATATTTACATTATTATGATTTTTGTAGCCACTTTCTGAGTCTCCTGGGGGTGGATTTTTATTGTTCATATGTGTTAAATTATTTCTTTTAATCAGTGATATTATGAATTGTCATATTAAAAAACCAGAGATGCTAGGATTTATGGGTGGACTAACCGCCTAAAACAGGAAATTCCACTCAAGAGGAAACAGAAAGAAGGATAAGTCTTGAAGTATAAGTTTCGTATGTGGGGGGGAAACAAAGGTTGAATATTTTCTCTGATATGTGGAAGCTAATCACAGTAAGGGGGGCTGGTGAACAATAGAAGTTCAGTGGATTAGACAAAGGGGAAAGGGGAAGATAGGGGGAATGGGAAAAGGAAAGACAGTAGAATGTGTCTGACTTTCCTATGTTCTCATATGAATACACCACAGTGATCTCACGGCCAGCAGGTGAATATTAATTAATAGTCACAATTAATTTAAAAAATAACTATAGGTTATTTCCTCAATAAAGGAAAGGGAACATGGGGAGGGTCAAAGAGAAGTGGTAAGAGAGGTAATGGGGTAGAATTAGAATAAGATTCATTCCATACTTTTATAATTATGTCAAAATGGATTCTACTGTCCAGTATAACTAAAAAGAACCAATAAAAAGCATTGTGTTGTTTGCTGCTTACAAATCCTGTACATGTTTTACAGTTTTATATTTGTTATTTGAAATGAACATAAATAAGCAATAAATAGATAAAAATAAGTACTGTGGGGAAAAAAGATGATGGAGAAGCTTTTGGTGCAAAAGAAAGCAGGAAAAGAAACTGTCAGTTCTGATAAAACCATATTATTTGAATGGGAAAGGACTGGACCTCTTAGATCAGGACTTTACCCTTGAAATCAACACTAGAATTGATGAATATCGAGAAATGGTACAGTGCTTAACTTTAGCATTTTATATTGTTTCTAAAGAAACTATTAGAATAATAACTCTGCTACATGTCTTCCTAACATGAGGATGTAACACACAAATATAACTATATACACATTAACATATGTTATGAATTAAATGATATTTTTATTTGTAAAAGTATTGAGAGACTATTAGGGATTTCAATGAAATAAAAAATAGATTTTAAAAAAAGCAGGATGCTTTACTGATGGGACACCCTTTGGTGTGATAAAAAGAAATAACACCTTGGACAGAGGACACGTCTAATTCTCAAAGATAAGGTTGCACATCAAGATGGGTAGTAGAGAAAGCCCATCTGCTTTCTATAATATATTGAGAAAGGTTTAAACTGTTGGAGGAAGGATGGAGACCTCAGAGAAAGAAGGAAGTAGATACTGCATGGGAGGAGCAGGTAACAGCCCTGAGAGTCACAGTTGGAGAGAAATTTTAAAAAATGTTTGTATAGGAAAATAGTACTCTCTGATTTGCCTGGCCACTCCACAATATTTTTGGAAGAGCTACAATTTGGGGGTTTTATTCTGGGACTTATGATAAATATTTGTGTTTGTTTTATGTGACCACTGGTGGCTCTATTGAACTAGTTTATTAGTCAGATGATAATTAGACACAAATTTCCTCAAATGACTTAATTTCATTCTCTCAATTTTCTTCGAAATTTTTGGACATATTCTTGTTTAGCCCAACTGGTGCTAATGCCTCAGGCCATTGTGATATTAAATAATTGCTGGCCACTAGCGCCGGAGAATGGGTTTGTTCCCCTGAGCAAATTCAGAATTGAATAAAGGACAAGTCCTGTAAGTGAGGCTTTTTCAGGGAGCTAATAAGAAGGCAAAGATTTACAGCTCCTTGGAGATGAGGCTTTGGGGGCACTCCAAACCTATTGCCTCTGAGACTGCAATGCTGCTGTGTTTCACAGCTCCTTTGGTTGTTGAAGCTGCAGATTTTCAAGGATATAATAGAGCTGAAGAGAGAAGGATAGCACTAGAATGAGTAAAATTATCACAAAACTATTTCTGAGATTCATATTTTTCAGATTAAATTGTGGGATGCCTTTGTTGAATTTTCAGTTTTAAAAGATGTTATTTTTAGCATTTTCCCCCAGCATTACTTTATTTAGGGAGGACCGAATTGTTGAAGGTCCCTACCTTTGAAATAAGTTCTTTTTGAATTAATTACTTAAAATGTTGCAATTCAGTCTGATAAAATTAGTCATTCCAAGTGCATTCACATTTGTATTTTTTGAGTGTTGGATAACAGGATTGTGAATTGACAAATGATAATTAAATATACCATCAATGCACATTATTACTCTAGCAGAAAATTAGATATTTTAAAAGATATTTAATTTGAATTTAAGTCAGATGTGCATTTTCCATATTAACTATAATAATAGGTATAAAAACTTATCCCCAAAGTATTACTACTGAAGTAAGTTTAAAATATTTTTAGAGATATAAAGACTACATTGTGATCAAACATATTAAGTCAAATCATTATTCATAAAAAAGGCACAATTCTAAATTTTTCACCATTTCATGTCTGTTGGGGATTATTCTGAAAAGTGAAGTAAAGGGGACTGAAATTTTATCAATGATGTATTTTTTTCCTATGGGTTTTAAATTTCTACTCTCATCAATGTAGAGGTTATTTTCTTTGTATAGGGCAAACATTTCCACTTGGAAGCAGAAGTGTATCAACATAACTTCTCTCCTCAGGATCATTTACATATGTACCTGTGATACCTTTAGGAACAGAGTAAACATTGACAAAAAGTAGCAGGAATTCATCTATAGCATAATTTCTTGCCAAATTCATTTAAGTAATCCATGTGTTATCTATTCTGGTTATTCCAATTAATTCAGATTTAGGAAGTTTTGTTTCAGATTGGAGGTTGGCCACTCATTTTATTTAATGCAATTGCTGGTACATCTCCAGAAGATCTATGGAACCCCCAGATTTTAGGTGGGTACAAAATCTCTTCTGGGCTTTCTGTAACTTTTGTAATAGCGCATTAGGTGGAGCAGTTAGCAGTCAGCTAACTGAAACTCATACAACTCTATATACTTGGCTTCTAAGGCTGGTCCCTGCTTGCTTTGAACATGACAACTGATGAGGCTCATAATACCTGTCCTTTACCATTCAAGCTCTGTGGTCCCTGAATTTCTATTATTCTGTAACCTGTATTCTGTTTTATATTCCCTATCACAGAGTTCTGTGTTAAGATCTTTAGAACTCTTTTCTGAAATCTTTTTTTAAAATTTCCTTGCTATTCACAGACATATTTATATGCAGTATCTCATCTATTTTATTTCACAAATAAAAAATCTTGCTCTTTGAGAGACATTATACCAATATTACAAGTCATCATGCCTCAATTCAGAGAGACAACAGTGCCATATCTGAGGACACAAAATTGAATATTTTACCATTGGAAGACAAATCTGACTCAAAGATTAATGCGGGTGTGGGTGTGTGTGTGTGCACGCGCACGTGTGTGCACATGCGTCTGACTGTGACCTTCTGTAGCAGGAATTCTTGACCCATCTGTGTAGGCAGCGTTCTTTGAACACTAGAACATTGGCACCAAGACTGCAGGGAATTTGAAAAAGAACTTGAAGCAACACAAAACGTGTGAGGATAATTGCAAGAAGATAACAACCACAGTAAAACAGTGTTTCACATTGTCTTTAAAAGCATCTGCATTTACTTACTGCTCACTCTGTGGCCTTTCCATACCAAATTACATTTGAGTGCAACTGCTAACTGCACTTATATATTCACAAGACAGTGTTCTTACCTGCTATAAAAACACAACAGGCTTATCGTTTCAGCACATTCACAACTCTTAAATACCAGAAAATTATTCCCTGCTCTGCTTAGTTCCTATTTCCATAATGTGCGTGCACACACACACACACACACACACACACACACAATTTGTAATTATTACCCTCTTGAATATTTTGTAAATTAATAAAAATTCGGTAGTTTGCCTTTGAGAGGACTGTGATATAATAGGGGAGTAGGAAAACCAGTTAAAAGTCTTTGCAGCAGGTCATAGTTCAATTAAATGTCCTGTAAAAAAAAAACAGTCTGAATATTAGGGTGCTTGATATCTCTCAT
Source organism: Geosciurus inauris (assembly GCA_004024805.1). Classification (NCBI taxonomy): domain Eukaryota; kingdom Metazoa; phylum Chordata; class Mammalia; order Rodentia; family Sciuridae; genus Geosciurus; species Geosciurus inauris. Next base: position 114,555 of record PVHX01000070.1, on the reverse strand, counting down.
TAACTAGATAAATCATTAGTATAGGTTTCATATAAAACCTACATGGAGTATTATGGGAGAAAAATTAGTGGCTTAGTTATGTCTTTGATAGCTGCAGAAATGCAATTGCTGAAATTTTATTTTCAGCTCAACTCCCAATGGAGTTTTAGTTTAACAAAGAAGAAACTTTCCTTATAATAACTCTTCCAAAGCTACCTCCATTAGCTACATTTCAGGTACCAGAAATTCTGCCATTTTGAAAATTCTAATGGAGAAACTTTGGTCAAAGGTGAAGGAAGGGCAGGGATGGGACACGGGGGCAAGAAAGATTATGGAATGCAATGGACAACAATGCCCTAGGTTCATATATGACTGCACATATGGTGTAATTCTATATTGTGTACAACAGAGAAATGAAAAGTTGTGCTCCATTTGTGTACAATGAATCAAATGCATTCTGCTGTCATGTAAATCTAGTTAGAATAAAAATATATATTAAAAAAAAGAAAATTCTTCCATAAGGTAATTTTTTTTTTTTTTTTTTTTGGTACTGGAGATTGAACTCAGGGGCACTCGACCACTGAGCCACATCCCCAGCCCTGTTTTGTGTTTTTTTTTTTTTTTAAATAGAGAGACAGGGTCTCACTGAGTTTCTTAGAGCCTCGCCTTTGCAGAGGCTGGCTTTGAACTCGCAATTCTCCTGTCTCAGCTTCCCTAAGTGCTGGGATTACAGGCTTGCGCCACCGCACCCGGCTAAATTAATTCTTAATATGCTTTCTAAATGTTAAATAAAAGTAAAGCCATAAATGGAACTTTATTAAAAATGCTATGTAATAGCATTTATTGTGCATGTTGTGTTTCAGACATTGTCTTAAATATTTGCATATATTAGCTTATTAAATACTTAGAACCCCGTGAAGTGAGTAAATTTATTATGGCATTTGCAGATGGGGAGACTGAGATATACATGCATATTTCTTTAGTTCTGTGTAATGAGGATTAGACTCAGAGCCTTTTGCATGCTAGGCAAGTGCTCTACCACTGAACCATGTTCCCAGTCCATGGATTGTTGTTCAGTTGTTCAGTTGACAGAAGAGTAGCATAACCAGAATATGAATCATGGTGTTGAGAATCCAGAGCCTTTATATTTAGCCTTTATTTTAAAAAATCTATTCAGAAATTGAAAGAGGGAGCAAAAGACAAATGAGAGATTAAAGAAATAGGAAAGTACTTGATTTCCAAACTATAGGATTATGATTCTGTTTTGTTCTCATTGATATTAGATCTGATTCCATTTCCCTTTCTTTTTGAGAGATTGACTCAGAAAATTCAGAGTTTGGGAATGTGAAGTTAGTAGACTTTTTGATGCAAAAACCAAAACATATATATGATATTTCAAGGATTCCTCCAAGTTTCAAAGTAAACTTCAATTAGTGAAGCAGATTTTTCTTCATTTTCCTCCATAATACCATGGTGAGGGTCCAGGATTATGTTTCACAGGTGAGTCACAATGTTTTCATACTCAGAATGATAGCCCACCTATTCCATGTATTGTGAGATTGGATCCTGATGGAAAAGTAGACACCACAGACATATAATCCCTTTTAATGTCAAAGTGGATCTATACCAGGCCAAATGCCTATTAGTATAAATCTGTCATTTATTCTAAGAAGCAGTGTGGTTTAAGCTCATTACAGATATATACTAGAGCTTGATGAGCTAACTTAGATGAACTTTTACAGTAAAGTTTTAATTCTGTAATTAAATAGCAAATAGCTTTCACACTCATGCCAAGCTCAAGTCTTATGTGAGCTGTTGAATCTCAGCCAGCAGTGTAGGAGGTAACACTAGCTGTAATTTTAATGGCTGTTAAAAGTTCATGTTTAATAGCTTGAAAAGTCTATGCAGACACCTAGGTTGTGCATAGATTACTCCACTATCAGGTAAAGGGAAATATTGATAATTACTCAGTGAATTTACATATAAGTAAAAAGGCAAAAATCACTCATTGTGGCCAAGCATCATCTTTAAGGTATGAGTGATCATGAAAAGCTGTCTACATTAATAAAATAAAGCAAAATATTTTATTAGCTTGTACCTCATTATTATGAATTCTGTTGACAGAGTTATAATTCTTTTAACACCAAATAATCTTTGGATCAGTGGACCAGAAAAAGTTCTTTTAATACTTTTATAATTTATAACTAGATCTATACATTCAGGCAGTTCTTACATTTAGTAGTAGAACTGAATTACATCAAGGAAATATTCAATTTATGTGACAATCATAATTTTTCCATTGGAACTCTTCCTTCTATAGCCTATATATTGGGCTGCTTTTAAAATGTCACATTATCTTCATGAGAGGTAGTAGCTGCATTTTCACAGAAGCCATTTTTCATAGTTAAATCTCTCAGTTATTCCAGTGTTTCTTCTCAAGTGCCAAAAGAAATGAGAACAGATTTGTATTTTAGGTTACTTATCAAAAACATCATTTTCTTGGACAAACCAGAATGTGTTTAAATCCTTGGGTCAGTAGAAATGGTCCTTGTGGTCTAGAATATTTAATCCAAACGGTTAGTTAACATGAGCTCATACATGAAAGAAGAGCTATTCTCTTAAGAATGGTTATAAAGTTGAATGGGCATTCTTTGAAAGGATAATATTTCTGAAATTATTCAGAAAAAATGTATAAAATAAGCATTGAGAGCTATGTCTAAAAGTAAAAAAAAAAAAATGAGTTCAGATTCTCCATACTACCAAATCATTTAGATGGATGTACTAAATGCCATGTCACTTGTTTTATAATAAAAGAATACTTTAAAATGTCCCAAAGTCAAAAACATCCCTGTATATAAAGATGTTTATTGTAGTATATCAAATCTGCATTTCATCATCATTATATATTCCAAGAAAATAAAACTTAAACATAATAGGAAATATTTAAATAAAATGCTACATAGCCAGTAAAATGTACATATATTGTGATTTTTTTAGAATATGGACCATATTAAAAGAAATACTAAAAAGAGAACATGCCATAAAAATTACATTCGCACTGCAATAATAACCAAAATTTGTGTGTTCATGTGGACAATAGTAGAACACAACTTGATGAAAACATTTAAAATGGTAGCTAAATTATTTCTTTTCCTTTTGAAGAGTTTTATTAATGGTGCTACAGTTTTTATTACATCTTATTTTGAAAAAAGAAATGTACAAATAATAGGATTGTTTGGAGAACTCTCTTCTCTTTATTCTTTGTTGCCTGATAGGCATCTTTTAATAAAGACTAAATAGATGACAAGGAAAATTTTGTTGAAGTTATTAACTTGAAAACATATATATAGATATTAAGGGGGAAGGGAGAGAACTGGGAAGAAGTATAATGCAATATTTTCCAAGTATCTTTAACTGCTTGAATTACACAGTTTTCTTTTCTATCAGATTTTATCATGAAAATATTATTAGGTTAAAATAACTTGGAGAAAATATTGCTGCAATTCCAACCTTTTATATTATTTTTCACAAGTCCTTTTTTATGAACCTAGAATTTTGGGGCAACAGGTTTTATCTCTAGTTACAAAATCTTTTGAGTGGTTTGGTGAAAGCTGATGATTTAAACAATGATTAAATGAGGATACTACAAAGTTTAGAAAAAGTCAGAAATAAATACTGATATGCCACCCAAGAATCATTCTGCAATATATATATATTTATGGAAAAGTGTTGAGAATTTTTCTAGTCAGGACACAATGTCAAGGCTTTGATTTAATACTCTCAACTCTGGCCAAAATTAAAGTTCATTAAACTAAGCACAGTGTGTTAAATGCTGATCTGCTCATTACTGAGCATCAACTCAATCATTGAGGACAGCTCTTTGAAAGGCCCATCATTATAACATTAAATGTCATTTTATTACCAGAAAGTAACTGCCTGATTGAAATCTTAAATGAGAGCAGGCTTTGAGAAGCCATATTGAAAGCATCGTCCAGCTGACCATTAAAATCTGCCATAAAGGGAAATATTAATGAGAGTGACTATTTCCCTTGCTTCAGTGTTTTTCATGACTGTACTCTCCTTTCCATTTACACTGACATACCCCTATTTCAAGATCTAACTTTCTGTTTTTGATTATTGTAATAACTTTCTTAAAGCATGGCAGCCCCTTCTGCTTCCATACCCCAACTCCTTTCAAATAGATGATAAATAAAATAACTACAGAAGCCTTTCTAAATTATAGGCTTTTAAAACTGTCCATTCTTTGCTCAAGATGCTCTGATAAATTTGCATTAAGAAAATAAAATTCACCTTATCCTAACATTCAAGGAATTCTTTACTGTGAATATTATTTATATTTGTAACTTTGAATTCTTGTAGCTTCTTTCCATAACATAATTATGTATGCTTGTGATATATTACTTATATTTTGTTAGTGTCTCTTTTATCCACTACTCATGTACTTTCTGCTGCTTAAAATATTCCTATTTCCATTGATAAATAATGAGATCTCAGTCATCCTTTGGGTAAATATTTTTCACTGTTGATTTGTACCCTTTTCTCCCGTCTAGAATTAACTACTTCCACTATTTTTCCCAGATCATTTTGTTTTCATTTCCATGTCATAATTGTTATAGTATAATTTTTTTTTATTTTTCAAAATAAGCCTTTATAATATATACTATTGTGTAATGGTTTCATTTTAATTGTTGAGGACAGAGTCCATGTGTTGTCCGTATCATATCTTCCCAAACTCCTTGAAGCATGACTATTAGTGGTTAGAGTAAGGGAGAGAATCTCCATTTTATTTGGAGATGCCCTAGTACCACAAAAAATGCTTGTTAATGAACTACGACAGTGGTGTTATAAAGTCCTAGACATGGCTACAAAGCCATGGGCACTGTAGACTGGCATTCAAATTTCAAGTATATTTCTTACTTTTTTCAAAATTTATGGTAAAATTGTCTTTTGAGCTTCAATTTCTTTATCCTTAAAATGGAACATAAATTACATAGTTGTGAACATTCAACAAGATGATATATGTATATAAATCATTTTCAACATTGAATGCTGTTAAAAACTAGTTATTGTTTTTCTCATTCCTTGGCCCTTCAATTTAATGCAGAAACAGGTCATATTTCATGCCAAACCAAAATCCTTTTGGATTTGTTTTGTTTTGTTTTGTTTGTACCAGGGATTGAACTCAGGGCCATTCGACTACTGGGCGGCATCCCCAGCCCTATTTTGTATTTTACTTAGAGACAGGGTCTCACTGAATTCCTTAGCACCTCACTTTTGCTGAGGCTGGCTTTGAACTCCTGATCCTCCTGCCTCAGCTTCCTGAGCCACTGGAATTACAGACATCACCACCATGCCTGGCTCCTCTTGGATTTTATAATTCATAGTTTGGTAGTCCATTGACATCTCTGTGAGCCATGGCTTTTTAATAGAACCCATAATGTATCTCCTAAAATAAACAGGATATTGTGGTTTTAGTGAATCCCTGCTTTCTTATTCAAGACTAGGCTGTGGCTTTGTTGATATATTAATCAACTGTGAAACCCTCAAACGAAACTCTCCTTTCCCTTCTTCTCTGTGGCACGTAATTAGAGATAAGCAAATTGATATCAAAATATTTAGTGAATATTTAAAATCAAAATTAAATACTTGATTATAAATGAAGGCATAGAGAAAATTATTTAATAATTATACTTCCTATTTTATAAACACATCATAAAAGAGTGAAAGCATCTCTTCCTACCTAGGAGTGTTTTTACTTATTTTTTTTACTCTACCTCCCTGCACCCTAACCTTCATGATGGAGATGCCAAAATTTCATCCTTCTAATAGGATCCATCTAACTATTGTCTTTAGGGTAATTAAAAGACAATTCTTACTAGGAAATAAATGGAAAATAACAGAATTTTTCTAATCAATCTCAAAACAATTCTTTTAAGAAAAGTTCCCCTTTTTGAGTGTGTTAAGCAGAGACCATTACTCTGTAGAGAAGGGAGCTGATATTTAAGGGGGAAATGGGAAGGAGTCAATCATGCGGAAAGAGGAACTGTCAGGACCAGGAGTGAAGCACAGGGGTGGGGGCATGGTGGCACACCCCTGTAATCCCTGTAACTCTGGAAGCTGAGGTAGGAGGATTGCAAGTTCCAGGCCAGCCTCAGCAACTTACCAAGGCCCTAAGAAACTTAGCAAGACCCTTTCTAAAAAAAAAAAAAGAAAAAGAAGAAGGAAAAAAAATGGCTAGGGATGTGGCTCAGTGTTAGTGTCCTAGGTTTCAATCCCCAGTATCAAAAAAAAAAAAAAAGAAAGAAAGAAAGAAAAAGAAAGGGGCTGGGAGAGAAGGATAGTTGATTTAGGAGGAAACATATAAAGCTACTTCAATCCAGGGGCCCTGAAAGTTCAAGATTATGTGATGAAACAGCATACTCAACTTTGTGGAGTATGTTCCCTGACTTTGGTAGATTAAGCTAATATCCTTCCTATCTCTCCATTTAGTCTTCTATTTTAAAACTAGGTGATCGCTGGCAGCTCATCTGTAATGGCAAGGTTCATCTTGAGGTTCTTTATGAAGTATCATGAAACAAGAGCACATTAACCTTCCCCTAGTTGACTAGAGGCAACCCTCGATGTGAGGGGTTATGACGACTGCTAAAAGACATGCATTTATAAGAATTATATGCATTCTTGAACAAGAAATTATTTATTACATATTACTAAGGTCATCCATATGATATCTACAACAAGAAATGTTAGCAAATATAATTTATTTTGATTTAATTATAATGCTTTGTGGTGTTTGAATGATGTGTGAATTTCTGGGACATACATTTAACATCAAATTTTAACATCCAGGAATTCTATTGAATCTTAAGGTAACATTATGGTGCTTTCTTCTTAAGAATTAATAATTATTGAAAATTAGCATTAATTATTTATATGAGTAGAATGAGATTACTTGGTTTTATTATGATATATAAACATCAAATAGATATAATTGTTGTGATTTTACTCTTTTGAATTTTGTAGCACATATCCTTAGCCTTGTTTATTTTGGTTTATCCAGCTGTTGTGGAGTAGGGTAGACATCACTTCTTGAGGAGAATAATACGAGAGTTTAGAAGGAAGAACTGTATAGCTCCAGGATTTTCTTTCTCTCCTGTATAGGATAACAAGGACTATGTCATTTTTATTCTATTAATATCCTTCTCTATTCCAGACCAGAGTCTAATCTAAAGTAAGTTAGGAGAAAGAGGAAGAGGAGAAGAGAAAGATAAGAAGGAGGTTAAACAGGAGATCATACATCATGCTAATAGCAATTGTTTTTGTTTTAGCATTTTAATATTAACTTTTATTTTTAGTGTTCTTATGAAACTGTTCTTAGTATTCATATGTATTGGTCTTGCAAAAATTTATACAGAAAAATAAACAATTAAGTGACTCACAAATGAAAAATAAAATAGATAAAAACATAAAAATATATATTCATTATTAAAGAAATTTAATTTAAATGTAATTACTAATGGTAATATACAATTCATGAGTTTGAAGAATAATATTCAATCTTCTACAAAAAGATGTAGTATAAACTGGTATAGCATTTCTATAGAGCAATTTGGAAATGTGTTTCAAAAGCATTTTTAAAAGTTCAGACACTTTCATCCAGAAAAGTACTTCTTTAAATCTATTCTTAGAAAAGGGTAGAAATTTATTAAAAGAATATCAGTTATGATGTTTCTTTTACATAGCAACACAAATATGTGATAGTAGAAGACAGGTATATTAATAGTTAATACTTTTTATGCAAAACTATGCAATCATTCAAATATATTTTTAAGAAAAATACAGAAGTTCTGAAAAGTGATATATTAAGTAGGTAATAAAATTTCTTGCCCCATGATATTTTATGCACTTAAAGGAGATAAAAATCATATAAAAACAAACAACATGTGAAAGGGGTAAGAGTTCTGAATTATAAGATATTATATTAGCTGGGAAGTAGTAAAAGTACTAATTCAAGGTGGAACTGTAGCGTGTCACGGATACATACTGCAATGCCAAAGATAAATATGAAGAAATTAATAGAAGAAAGATAATTAGCAAATAATAGGGGAGAAATAGTCATGTAGTTAAAATTGATCCCACATATAAATGTGAATTATCTGTCTTCTGAGAATTGAACTGAAGAACATGGCATTGCAGTTATTCTACTGTAGGGCTCCATCTTTGCCAAGTTTCTTCCACACTACTTTCTCTTGCTTCTTTTGACTATCATAGATTCTTTCTAAGCACATTTCTTAATTGCACCGAGTTTGAAATGATTCTTTCATATTTCCACTGTTTACGAATCTTAACCATCCCAGTTTTCACATTTTCAGTTTTATAATGTAAGTGATTTTCAAATCTATTTTTTTTACATTATTACCCTCATAAATTCTATCAGATTTTTCTTTATCACATATTATTAATCTGTGCTGTGTGGGAAAAGAAATTTAAAGTTAAAAATAAGAAAAGGATCTTGAAAGTGGAGTGAATATAATATACTGTAATTACTATACAGAGACAATGTCACAAGTAGCTTACCTTGAAAAACCTACTATGCACAAAAATGTGGAATAGTGCTTTTTGTTTTTAAGAAGGTAGAAGTGGAGAACAATAGTTGTTTAATTGTAACATTGTGTAGTAGTGATTGGTATGTGAAATTGCTTCTTTATTTTGGTAGTTTGATTTATTCTGACTTACCAGTGGAATTAGTATAACTTGGTTGATTTGTTCATTACTGAACCACTGCACAGAACTGATTAAATTATCTTCTAAACAGTGGATGGTCTCTGGCTAGTCTTCATGTCTTCTTTAAGAGCATGCTTCCTTTTACTAATCATCTCCTCTTGATTTCCATTTTCACTATGGCATATATGGACTAGTTTAGTGATTGGCTACATGGTCAAATGGTTCTGATTGAAGCTTTATCCCATAATATCTCTTATTGATGATAGTTTTTGAATACACACAATACAGATGATTGGGTGAGATATTGCCCATACCCTTGACCAACCTAGGATCATGGGGCATTTACACACACATGGTGGTGCTTGTTTCCTTAAAAATTTTCCTATCTATTGTCCTAAATTTATATGTCTTCATTTATGATTTGCTGAATGAAAGAATAAATGAACACACTGAGAGAACAAATTGTTTCTTAGAAATGTGAATTTTTAATGTATCTCTGTTACCATGTTGCACCACTTCCAAGGGCACTGCCCTGGTATATCTTTTTTTTGGAGGCATCTTAACATAAAGTATGTGAATAGTGCTACTGGGGTTATGCAGTTTATCAGCCTAGTATAAATATGTATTTCTTTAAAAATTTAACTAGCTTGATCTTACAATTGTATGCTGAAACAAATATTGTTTATAGTCTGAAGCATTAGGTTAACCAATTTATGATTTTCACACATTTACTACAGTTTCAAAGAAACAAGACATATGTATAAACTAGGATCATGTTTTGTTAAGCTTTTCATTACTATAACATAGTACCTGAGATAACTTATAAGAGAAAAAGTTCATTTGGTTCATGGTTTTGGAGTTTCCAGTCCAAGATTGAGGGGAAGACCCTATGCTTTGACCTCTGACAAGGCAGCACATCATGTAAGGAGTGTGTGGCAGAGAAAAACCGTCTACATCATGAACAAGGACAGAAAGTGAAAGAGTAAGAGACCTGGGTCCTCAAATTCCCTTCAGTGACATACCTCCAATAGGCCTTCGTACCCAAAAGATCCCACCTTCTACAGGGTCTACTACCTCCCACTGAGGCCACTTTGGGAACCTGGCCTTTAACACAAGGACCTTTGGAAGATCCTTATCCAACCACAACAGATCATATCCAAACCCCCATGTTTGTTTTTATGTATGTAGAAGTGAAATACATTTTAAGAACTACTACCTTACTTTCTCTTTGATGATTTTCCTGTTAGCTGAGCAACACTTCCTAGGGGGAACTTGCAGATATACTTTGACAACAGTGTTAATTGAAGCTAAATCTGTTTCTGGGCCAATATATGGATACATGTAGGCATCTCATCTCAGTAGGTGTAGGGACCACAGGATTGGATGAAATATCCAGAGAAAGAGTGAGTTCCAAACTTTAGTCAATTAACATTTTTACTTTTATATTTCTTTATTGCTGCCAAAATTTTTGATATTTTTGAAGTGTGACATAAGTATAAGAAGTTGAGAAGCACTGATTTAAAAACGTGATGTTATCATATTCATTATCACACATTTCAAATCTACAAAATAACAGTGTCACACATAGAGAGTAGAGAAGAAGAAATAGCATGAAAGAGAATCTCTTTAAAGCTGGGAATTGTTATCTGCTGAATTTTGACAGTAATCTGTAAAATATATGAGTTTCCATTTTACACAAGAAGGGAGGTCACACAAGGAAATGGTGGTGCTGCAATTGGATCTCAGCTTCTATCTCTTTCTGAGGTCATATGCATGCTACCAGGCTGCTCATAAGCACTTGTGTAGATTGAAGGAGTTCAGGACATGCCACCTAAAAATATTGTGCTTTGACATATTGATTACTTTGAGCTTAAGGCACTTGAAAAATAGCAAGTGCAAGAAGGGTACTCTGACCTCTTCTTTTCTGGAGAGTAGGAGATGAAGTTCTCATATGAAAGATGCCCTCCTTACACCAGAAGAACAGAAACATTGATATTGCCAGAGATGTGAGTTGAGGCTGATAAAATCTGTATAAATAGATCTTGTTAAAACAACTCATCTTTTAACCTTTCTGTATATTACAGTTGGTTTTCCATAGTGGCTAACTTTTGCTCAGCCTAATGTACAAACTTAGGTCTAGTTGCTTCTTTGGATCCTCATTATTTTTTTGTTCATACAAAAATGACTGAATAAAATTTGTATACTTTTCTCCTGATAATCTGTCATGTAAATCCCAACTGGAAACTTTAATAGGATATAGGAGTAACTTTGTCTCCCCTAGAAGATATTGTAAAGACTGTGATTAAAAAAATTAAGTTGTAAAGTTAAAAAAATTTAAATAATTAAAAAATTAAGTTGTAAACACTGTGATTAATTTACTTGAATTATATTTTTAAAATCAAGCCATGACTTATTTTATGCTGTCGTGAACTATTATATAAGAACTATCAATTCTATAATTCATATTAACTTAATGTGCTTTGTAAACTAAATTCATGTGCTACATGATATAAATTCAGAAAAAAATAGCTTCTTAAAGGGAAACTGGCATTAGAAATGGAATTGATAATTGTATGTCTAGTTAAAAAATCTAGAGCTGGGTGTGATGGTGCATGCTTGAAATCCCTCTGGCTCAGCAGGCTGAGCTAGGAGGATTGCAAGTTCGAAGTCAGCCTCAGCAACAGTGAGGTGCTAAGCAAAAAAGACCCTGTCTCTAAATAAAATACAAAATAGGGCTGGCAATGTGGCTCAGTCATGCCCCTGAGTTCAATCCCTGGTAACCAAAAAAAAAAAAAAAAAATCTGGAAAAATGTTTCAGTTAACATAATTATCTAAGTTATATCCTTATGTTCATCAAGGACTAAGTAATTTTTTCTTAGTACAGCAATTCCTAGGAACAATTGCATTCTGTACCTCCCATCAATAAATAATTTGTCCAGCAGTCCTAGTAGTTGGGTCCCTGAGCTTAGGCAACAGTCATTCTCTCAGTAAGCAGAAAACAAAGGTCAGGTGAAATATGTCTGGCAATGACAGCCAACTTTGTCTGCAGACCATTGGAAACACCAGAAAAAAAGTACTTTCTCCCATAACAAATAAAAATAATAATCAAATAGTAGGTTGTTTAATATTTATGAGGAATAGGAGAAATATTTCTATTTTATTATTTATAAAATCTGATGCATAACTTGACTTTTAAAAGACTGAAAATATCTTCCCAAAGTACTTGTCTTTTATCCTAGTTTTTCTTATCCTAAAGGAGCATGGACATGGATTCCTTTGAGACAGATCAAGGCTACATAACCTTACACTAGAAAAATGCACAGAGTAAAAAAAAACTTTCAAATGGTTTGAGGTAGTTCTCTGAACACATTGAAAACCTGGGTTCCAGATTAATGAACACTTTCTTAATCTTTTTAAAAAAATAAATTGCTTTTCTCTATATTTCTTTCATTCAGAAATAGTCATTAAATCTTAATGTTAGGATTTAAGGAAACTATGAAGCACAAGGAAAATTGCATAATTTTGTGAAGATCATATTTTGATAAAAGAGATAGTTGTGGAAATAATTTCAACAGAGTCTAAAGAATTCTATAAAAGACAAAATATGTTCTTTAAGGTTGTAGAGAAATAAGATAGTGTTTCCCTAGGGAAAAATCAAAGAGGAAGTGGCATTTGATCCAATTTCTTAAAGAATGGTTTAAACTGTAGAGGTGGAATAAATTCCTAAAGATGACACCATAAGGTTAGTGTGGGGAAGTATAGTCAAGGAATGGGTTCTTTGATATAGTAATCATCATATAAAATACAGCAATGATATTTAATTGCAATATATAATTATGTGTATGCTCAATATATAATTACATGTATGAAATTAATACACAAAACACAAATAAACATAAACATACAAACTAAATTTTATCATTTGATCATTACAGACCATTTGTTTTTGTTTGTTTGCTTTTTAGAGGAGGAAAAATGTTATTTTGGTTCACAGTTTCAAAGGTTTAGTCCTGGTTGGCTGGCTCCATTCCTCTGGGCCCAAATGAAGCAGAACCTCATGGCATAAGAGTGTGGCAGAGGAAAGCTAGTCAGCTCATGGCAGCTGGGAAGCAGATAGAAAGCAAGGCAACAGGGACAAAATATACACCCTAAAGACATGCCTTCAGTGATGCACTTCATCTAGCTATGTTCTACCTGACTACAGTTACCACCTAGTCATTCAAAGTTTTAATTCAGCAAATGGATTAAACCATTGATTAAGTTACAACTCTCACATTCTAATTGTTTCACCTCTGAACAATTTTGCATTGTATCACAAGGAAGCTTTGGAGAATCATCTCATATGCAAAGCATAGCATTCTGCCAGTAGCCACCCAAATCTCACATCTATCACACAAGGCAACAATATACATAGTCAATCTCCAAGAGTTCCCATAGTCTTAGCAGTTCCAGCATTGTCCAAAAGTCCAAGTCTAAGGTATCCTCTGAGATTCAAAGCAATCTCTTAGCTGTGAACTCCTATAAATATCAAAACCAAGGCATATGCATTCAACATATAATGGCAAAGAGTAAATATTTCCATTCCACAAGGAAGAAATAGGGGCATATTAAAGGGGATGGGACCAAAGCAAGATAAAAACCCAGCCAAGCAAACATTACACCCTTAAGCTCCATGTCTTGCATCTGTGGAAAATTGTGTTTAGATGTGAATTCCAGAGGGTTTGTTGTGGCCCAGCCATTATGGGCACACTTGCTGGTTGCTCTCTTAAGCTGACTCCATCAGCATCCAACAGCTTTCCTCAGCAGTTGTTTCACATTACTAGCATCTCTTAGTCCCAAGGGTCTTCAATGAAGTATCAACTTCCCTTTCATATATTCACTCATTACTCCCTGAGGGGAAATCTATAGAGATTCTGACCCTGCTAAAATTTGACTGACCTTCAAGGTCTTCCTTTGATTTCTTGATGGAAGTCTCCATGACTCCTTATCTAAAGCATTCTGCATTCTTGAAGAACTAGCACCACATGGATGATGCCAAGTTTTGTCATCAGTTTAAGCAGTAGCCCAGTAGCCAGGTCTTCATGGACCACAGCTGCAGTGGTCTCTGAGTGCCTGAGTGGCTAAGCATGGTGAAATGAATCTTGGAGAAATAGTTTTCTAGGCTCTTCTGTGTGAGCAGGTTGCCCCCAAAGGTCTCTTAAATAATGTTTCAGTTCTGTACCCATTGAGCTTGCAAAAGATGTGTTCTTGCTGATTCCTGAGAGGCCTTCAGGGCAACTTTTCTATTGTCTCTGTACAAAGAATTTAGCTTCTTTTTAGTGGCAGTAATCTCTTCACCAATCCAAACTTCTTTGCCTCCATATTACATTTGCATCCTTCCTGGACAAATTGCAAGCTTTTGAATCTTTCGTCTATGTTTTGTATTCCAAATTCTCACAGTAAACCTGTCCAAAAGTTGCCAGTAACACCTATACTATTGCCTGAATGCTAGCTAACCTGCCTTGAATTTTTCTCTGCCATATTAATTAGTTCATCACCTTTAAATTCAGCCTCACAGAAAGTCTCAGAATGTAGGAAAAATGTAGACAAGGTGTTTGTCAAAATGTAACATGAATGGCTTTTAGTTCAGTTTCCAAAAGAGTCCTTAATCCCTTCTGAAACTTCATGAGCAGTCTTTACAGTCTGTATTCCTATTAGTCTTCTTGTCTTCTGAGTTCCCTCTGGAATCACACACTAAGATCTGCTTACAAAATTCTAAGCCTTTTCCAGCCGGGATCCCCCAATTTTTCCAAATCATTCCCATGACTCATTTCCAAAGGTTTCTAAACCATATGGCCAGATGAGTAACAGCAATGCCATCACTTCTTTGTATCAATTTCTGTGTTAGTCAGCTTTTCATCACTGTGAACAAGATACCTGACCAAAACAACTTAGAAGAGGAAAAGCTTATATTTGGCAGATGATGTCAGTGATGCAGTTCATGAATGCTGGTTCCATTGCTGTTTGCCCAAGGTGAAGCAGAACATCATGGAAGAAGTGCATGGTGGAGGAAAGCTACCCAGCTTATAGTGGCTGGGAAACAGAGCCATTATAGACCAAGTGAAGGCTACAAGCCTTGACCATATTTCATTGTCTTTGCATAACTGCCTTTACTAAGTAGTATTTTAGTATTACTCACTATGCTTTAATCTAAAGTTGTTTAAACATAGAAATGTAAAGTTTATAACTATATTTGCTATAGAAATATTATTACAGACATATTTAATGTATTATTCCAATTATAAAACTCCACATGAGAAACTTAACTTCCAATATAATTCTATAAACAGCTATGGTTTTTGTTTTGTTTTGTTTTTATGAATATTTTTGTGTTCTCCTCTCAAAAACTTGTATCTACTAATCATGTTTTCATTTTTATTTGTCTATTACAAAATTCACAGAAAATTTATGCCATTTATGTGCTTCTGTCTTATTTATATTTCAATTTGTCATTTGTATTTACATTTTTTCATATGCATTCTTTCTTTGAGTTGCTGTGATCCTTTGAGGCAAAGGTTAGAGTAGAGCAGACTAAATGAAACAAATTGTACAAAAACATGACACAGTCCATGAACTTCTTGGTTTCAAATTTTTCTCCATTTCTAACCTTGTAAATCCTTTACAATTCTATCCTGCCCTTGTGATTTAGAGACAACATGCGTTTTTCTAATACAAATGTTACCTTTTAAAAAAGTTAATTATCTTTACGTTTCTGTATCTCCAGAGTTGCCATTTAAAACAGATTAATTTTAATATGTATGTATTAATGGTTTATATTAATTTCTATTCCATATTTTATTTATTTATTTTTTATTTTTCATACCGAGAGCTAAACAATGAAGCATCAATCGGAATACATGTAGGCTTCAACAAAAATGCTCACTAGTGTGGTCTATGATGTCACTTTTCAAATAAGCGATTGTCTACACGTGAGATAAAAATACATACTTTTGTCTCTTCCAGTCAGAACAATAATTGAAGGAAAAAGCACTTTGGGGGTTTGAGTTATTCCAAATGGCAAGACTATTATTCAAAGTCTGCCTGGTTCATTAGCAGAACCAAACCCATACCATGGTGTGTGTATTGTATAATCCAGATTAGAGAAACAGAGACAGGAATTAAATTTGAAAAGAAAAGTGATGAGCTATCTCTTATTTTTGTGCCAGTTCAAGGTATAAACAGCAAAGAGAAATGCTTAACTTTTAAAGATAAATAGATATTTTTTTTCTTTCACTTAGTTTCTGAGATCTGTTGTCAGTGTGGGCAACCTAGTCATCTCACTATATAATTGTTAGTACAGAATTTTGTATATGAGACTATAAGACTGCTCATAGTTCAGTGCCTGTGATAAACACATGTGTTTCACAATTTTACTTTTGGAAAATTGAGGTTTTTATTTTGAAAGTTCTCTGTAAATCATTTCTGCCAAAATTATGGAATTAACAAAATATCCTTGATTTCTCCTAAAGTTAGAGATTCCCATATGTCAGGAAAATGATTCACAAAATTCACAACTTGCTATAGTGATGTGATAGATTCTGCTGTGGATAACAGTCACATCAATGTCTGCTAAACAAAAAGATCAAACATTACCATTATTTGTAATTTAACATTTGTCCTTTGGGAAGCCATTATCTGCCTCAGAAAAAGAATGGGCAGCTCCAGGGACCATCTGTTCATTTTCCGATTTTATTACATTAATTTGCTGACATATGAAGACTATAGGGGAGAAACTCACAATTTTGGGTTTATTCACCAGAAAATAAAACAGATTCTTTCTTTGTTTTCTGTCTTGGGTTGTGTTTATCTTCTTAGTAAAATTGTATTCCTTTGTCTCATGCCTTTGATTTCCTGGCATCATCTTAAACAGTTTCTTGCTACTATCCTATTATTCTATTCTTATTTCTGCTTAGTAAACCAAAATCCCTGGGCCAATCAAACTACTTACTGTTATTATCATTACCTGATAGATCTTCTTCTATTAGTGTGAAAAATCACACCAATACAGAGATTGATACTATAATTTCTCTGACCTCATCTTTCCCTAATGACTATTCTGCATCTTTAGTCAACTCCCATTGAGTTATCTACAACCGAAGTTTATCAGAAGGACACTTCTTTACTATCATTCAAAAAGAAATACAACATTCTTTCTTCCTTCCTTCAAGTGACAGTGGATTAGGCATGCATCATTTTTATATATTTCTTCTAGATGTGGTTATGATCTCGTAACTTTCTACCCATGTAGTTAGCTTTGTAAAGTATTCTCTTAGTCTCTATACTTTTAATTTCTCCCTTACCAGCTGTTCTTTCCTCTCAGTCTCTGAATATGCTTAACTCTCATCTTAAAAACAAAATCATTTTATGTGACCTCAGATCTCTTTCCAGAAGCTTTCCTATAGCTGCCCTCTATAAAGCCAAAATGTTGACAGTGAATCTGTACTTGCTGTGTCCACTTTGTATCCCACTCACCCTTAAATGGGATGGTTTCTAGTAACCCACTCACACTGGTCTCAGGAACTCAGCCTTCACATTGTTAGTGGATGAAACTTCTCAGGTCTTACAGTGATTTTGATGATTAATTTTGGGTTTGCTGTAATTCCTTACAAAATTTGTACCCTAATAGACTATAGTTAATGTGAAGGCATCAATTCTCACTTTCTACCTACCATATTCACTGTGTTACTACATAGAGCTAATAAATATTTATGCAGAGTAAATATAGCTTCAGATTGATATATGGCAATGTTAAAATTCAATTATATTTTGCATGAAAAAATTTATATTTTGCATGAAAAATTTCTAATAGTTGTCTAAATACAGATAACACAAACAAGTAACATAAGATGGATAAAATAAAATTCAAAATAGATATTAGGAAGCATGGAATAAGGAATTGAAATTTAATGAATATAATGGATCTTTAAAGATTTTTTTATGAAATTCTTTTACTTAGTAACTATATAGATATATAATTTATCTACAATAAAGTGCAGAGTTCTGAGTTTTGAAAAATGAATACACTCATGTAAACAACACCACAATTAAGATATAGAATATTTCCATCACTTGAGAACATTTCTTTATGCCCCATTAAAACAAATTTCCCGGAAGCAAAGGCAATTACTCTTCTGATTTTTATCACTCGAGATTAGTTTTGCCTGCTCTTGAACTTCTTAAAAATGGACTCAGGCAGCATACATACATTTTGTGTCTGACTTTTTTTATTTATTCAAAATATTGTTTTCTTTTGAGACTCATCCATGTTATTGCAGTTCTTGATACTTTATTTCTATTTATTCCATTATATGACTATGCCATATACCTTTTTATGGATATGTAGATCGTTTCTAAGTTTTGGTGATTATGAAAGAAGGTGCTATGAATATTCAAACAGAAAAGTCTTTTGTGTATGTTTTTATTTCTCTGATAAATATCCAAGGGTGAAAGTGTTAGGTCACATGCCAGAGTGCCAGATACATACTACTATATATAGGTAGTCTGTCTGTGTGTTTAGGTATGTGTGGTCATATACATATATATGAAAACTGGTTACAAATACAGTCTGTCTTTTCAGAATTTTATAAGTGATAGATGTCTATATTTCAACCAATATTTTTACCAAAATTTGAAATTTTATTCATTCTAGTGGATGCAAATTATATCTCATTCTCAATTTTTTATTTTATATAAAATTTGTATGTTTTATGAATTTTATGTTACCAAGTACCTTAGCTAGTAATATCTGATCAATGTAGCTCATTTTGTCTAAACGTTTTGCAGATCTTATTGAATTAGTTGTCTTTTTAATTTCTTTTTTTAATTGACAAATAAAAGTTGTATATATTACCTTGTATTTGAATGTTCCAGCTATGTTACACTGAGCCACCACCAATTTCCTTTATGGTGTAAAGTGTTCCTACTGATACTGACTTCATTCTTGGGTTTCTACTTTGGGGCTTCTATTTCCAGAAAGCTGTGGTTCATTCAAATGATTTTCAATATGCTACATTTTTTTTGTTGTGAGGATAAAAGTGACAACTTCCAAGTTCTTTACATGTGGTACTAGAAACTAAAAGTATGTAAGTAGTATTTTAAAATACTATATTCCAGATGATTTTACTAGCATTCAAAATATATTGATTTTTTTTACCTTTTCCCCAAAACTATACTGAAAACACTAATTTTTTCTAGTAGTGACTTTGTATATATCTTAGTACTAAGTACAACATATGAATGAAGATAATTTTACTTTTTCTTTTCCAGTATTTATATAATTTTCCCTGTTGCTTTGTTTTATTGTACTAACTTGAACTTACAGTACAATGTTGAAAAGAGTGGAAAGAACAAATATCTGTCTTATTCCTGATCTTATAGAGTGCTAATCAAAGTTTCCTTAAGTATGATGTTAGGTATAGTTTTTTTGTTCATGTATGTCATTTATTAGATTGAGGAAGTTCTCTTGTATTCCTGGCTCTCTAATAATATGTGCTGACCTTGTTTGGTATTTTAATCATAAAGGTTATCAAATATTGTGGTTGTTTTTCTGAATCTATTAAGATTATATAATTTTTCTCCTTTAGACTGTTAATATAGTAGATTGCAAGGATGGGTTATATTTGTTGTGCTTAATAAAAAATGTTAGCAGCCGGGGGCAGTGGCACATGCCTGTAATCCCAGCACTTTGGGAGGCTGAGACAGGAGAATCACGAGTTCAAAGCCAGCCTCAGCAACGGTGAGGCACTAAGCAACTGAGTGAGACCCCGTCTCTAAATAAAATACAAAATAGGGCTGAGGATATGGCTCAGTGGTCGAGTGCCCCGCAGTTCAATCCCCGGTACCACAAAAAAATTTTTAAAAATAATTAAAAATAAATGTCAGCTATGTAATTGATTTTATTGTTTCCTAATTTTATTCCATTGTGGTAAGAAAATAAACTCTATATAATTTAATGCTTAAAACTTATTTTAAAATTTCTCTCACAGTACAGAATATGGTCCCATTTTCACATGCTGTTGTTATAGTTGTATAAATGCAAATTAAATCTAGTTGAATAGATTTAAAAAGAATTTTCTATTTTAATGGTGTTTTGTGTAATTTTTCAATAATTAGAAATGCAAGTACTAAAATCTCTAATCTCTAACAGATTTTTAATTAATTTCTTTAGATTTTAATATTATTACTTTATGAAATTGTATGCAACACATTTAATGTGCTTATCTGTTTATCTAAAATGATATCTTTACTATCTTTGGATGTTTCTTCTTTATGAGAATACTACTTTTCTTGGAGACTTCTTTGTCTGCAATTAATACATTAATTCCACTTTCATATGCTTAATGATTGCATGACTTTATATAATTAAAGTTCATGCCCTGTAGACATCACATATATAGAACTTACTTTGTAATTCAACCTGACAAACTGCCTATAATTGGACTCTTTAATCCCCTTACATACAGTATAATTACTGATGTGATTAAGTGTAAGTTTTGAGTTTTGCTTTTTCTTTGTCTCTTTTGTTCTGTCTCCCAGTCCCTTATTTCCTGTCTTTTTTCAGTTGAACTAAATATTTATTAGCATAATGTTTTATCTTTTCTATTTTATTTTTATCTATGACAGCTATAGTTTGGATCTTAAAAGCCTCCCAAAGACCTATGTGTGGAACACTCCACTCCCAAGGTGGTTCTATTAAAAGGTAGAGGGAGTTTCAAGGCCTGGTGGAAGGCCTTTACAATATTGGGGTGATTGTGCCTTTGAAGGTGATCATGGCACCTTGGCTCCTTCATTTTTGTCACTTTTCTTGCTGTATGTGATGTAAGTTTTGGTTCACTACCCCACTCCCTTATGATATTCTGCCTCACCACAGATCCAAAACAGTGTAACCAGTTGATCATGGACTATTACCTCCAAAACTGTGAGCTGAAATAAACCTTTTCTCTTTGTAAGTTAATTATTTCAGGAATTTTGTTTTGATAACAGAAAGTGGAGCCATTTATTCAGTAGTTGTTCATATTCTCCTTTACATTATTTTACATAATTTAATAATTATTTTACAATTCTGTTTTGCTAAATCCAAAGTTTATGTCATCTGTGTGACTGTCTTTCAATTTTTCCCCTTGATTAATGGTCAAGTTTTCTTCTTTAAATGTCTAATAGTTTCTTACTGAATACTAGTCATGTGAATTCTGTTGTATTTCTGTGAATGGTGCTATCCCTTATTCTAACAGATGGTAAATTACTGCAGAATCACATAGACCTTTTTAAGATATTTGTATATAGGTTTAGTTAATATTAATATTTTTTGGTAGACCCTTTTTAGTTTCTCTCTTAGTCTTAGAGACTAAGGCTGGATTTTTTTTAGCCTAGATATGTTGTTTTTATTCCTAATCTGTGATCCTAGTGGGCTTTCAAGTAGATAAAGCTCAATATTTTTACCTTGTTCCACTAACTTGGTGTTATTTGAACTTTAAGCTCGACATCCTTATCACTTAAACATGAATCTCTACTCAGTTTTTATGTTTACCAGATGCTTCTCAGTTTTCTGAAGGAAAATTTATACTTAAATTTTGACTTCATATCATTATGTTCCCTTTTTTCTCAGTCCTTGCCCAATTTACACACATTCCGACAGCCCCAGATTCTGAGCTGAGATTTACAGTTCTAGGAAAATTTCCATACTTGACTTGAGCCCTGTTTTTAGTATGGCCTGAAGCCAAAGGAAACCATGAAGGAAGAATTAAAGAAAATGAGGAGAATTGTTTCATCTAATAGAAACACCAATAAAATGAGAGAAACCATCCAAAGCCATAATCAGAAATCTGTCCTCTCTCAATATGTGATGGCAGAACCAGCATATTACATGATGGCTGATGCAATGCATGCCCTATGAACTCTGATCTCATGTCAGCCCCTTATCAGCCTACCCTTGCAGTGGAGAAAGGGGCTCACATTACTGAACAGATGGAAAAGGATGGTTCTTGATAGGAATAAAAGTGTTCTGTCACCAAAATAAGGAAGAAAAAAGATAATTTTAAAAGTAAAAAAGTAAATATAAAAAAACTGTCTAAAATTAGACTTTTTTTTTACCTACATATGAATATTCTCCTCCCTAACATAGTAACTCTACCTCTGAGAACTAAGATCTTTCCCTTGCATGAAGGAAGAGAACTCACTCCCTGTGTTTCTGGGTGATATGCATTTTTTCTTGCTCCACATTAGTTCTGTGAATTTGTAGTTGTGTGATTGTCAGCCACTTTGCCTGACTCAGATTCTGATATGAGAGAATATGCCCCTTGCCCCCATTGTCCTCAGGGAAGACTGTCTTGTTCTAGCTGCACTTTAGCCTATCATTTTCATCTTGTGTACTTGTGTGAATTTCAGAATTTTTGAAGAACCATTACAACAGAACTCTTTGAACAAGCACCAGATGGACAACTCTTTCTCAAAAGAAAATAAATGACAGGTAAGCTCTGGAAGGTTGATCTAAGATCTGCTTCTGGCTTTAAGAAACAAAGCATTACTCCTGACTTTTGTATCTGACCTAACATTTCCTGACTACTACTATATTTTCTGGGATATATGTTTGAGCTAGGTAATTATCCATAACTTGACAAAGAACAGACCCATGACTTGACCCATCTTCTCAATAAGAAAAAGGCTTATAATCCCAGGAGAATATCATCTCAGTCTGATGGTCAGAATTTTCCCACCTTTACCTTAACTTTCGTATGTAATGCCCCCAACAAAGGATTCACTGAATGTATTGATTTATAGTTAGCTTTGTTACTTTTGTAAAAGTTGTTACAATTTCTACTTCTTTAGAATACTCATGGAGGAAAACTTGAATTTGTGTTCCCAGGTCTGGGTCACTCATATTTGGCCCAGAGTAAATAATTTTCTTATTTCCTTCATTGATGGTTGCAAGAATCCAGGCCTTTAATTTGTGAGGGCTTATGTTGGAAATATTCCTTAAAGCTTGGGTATGGGCAATTCATACTATTTTTTTTTAATTCTAAGACCTAGTAATCAACCCTAAAGAGGTAGTTTAGTTATTTCTGGCAAGACTATTCAGGATTACTTCTGAGGAATCTGCTTATCACTCAGGCCTCAGTGAAACCAGTTCAATTAGTCATTTTCCTCAGGAATGATAGGCGATTTTTATGAAATCCAACTAATTTATGATTCTAATTCCAACCTGTCATCTTAGGGATATAAATATCCTCCTTGTTAGTTCATAAAGAAAGGCATTTAGACATAGCCTATGACACTTGGCTGCACTGGTGGTTCACTCTGGATACACTTTCAGTGCAGTATTTTGTCCCCATTGCTGTCTTTATTTTATTTATTTATTTTAGGACCTAAAAGATATATTTAGTGAATACACACTGGACACATTATATACAAAAGAGGTAGAATGGAGGCAGGTAAGAACTTGAAGAAATGAAATATACATACTAGTCGATTCACTAATTACAATTACTATAGAAGTGCAAAATTTGTACAACTTATTCTTTATAATGAAGTTTTGGTGCCTGTCAAAAGGAAAATGAGCTATGCATATACTCCAATAATTTTTTTTTAAAAATTGAGCTTTTCATTCATTTTCACTAAAATGGGTTTGTAAATTGCCAGCATGCATTCTTATTATTTGCAATGAAAGATTACTTGAATAGAACAAGTGCCTTGACATCATTGCTGAGAAATTCATGGTCAATAACGATATATACAGTTCCTCTAAGAAACATCACAGTATTTGCAGTAAATTCATTTCTCCATTAAAGTCCATCTTACTTTCAATTTAGCTTACTACCAAGTTCTCCCCAGAAGTTCATATGTTCATAGGTCTTTTGTTTGATTATCTTCAGGTTTCCCCATTTCAATTTTTTAAGCAATTTATAGTTTCATGATTTGCTTTTAATCTCCCAATAAGCTCTGCAGTTTCAAAGTACCCCTCACCTTGGCAGCTTCTAATTTTTCTCTGGTTTTCTCTTCAAGTTCTGCAAATTCTGTTTCATATTTATAGGCTTCTAGTGTTAGCTGACGAGAAGCTGTTATTAATTGTTGCATCACTGTGGTTAGGTTTTCAAATATCATTTTATCACCTAACTCCAAAGTCACTTTTACCCCAGCATTGCATTGGTGTCAGATTGGAACAGCTTTAATAAATGATGGAAGGTTACAAGTCTTTCATTAGGATGAATAAAAAATATTTTGATAATTATTTCATATTCACTCCATCCTTTTTTGGTAACAGTTCTTAAAAGATTACCATAGCTCTCGTGTAATTTAAACTGGCATTTCTTCACACATGTTGACATACCCCATTTCTATATGGTTTTAGATATACTGTCAATTGATGAGTGTGCCCACCTTCTCTTTTCTTCTCCAGATTTTGAGCAACATTACTATAAATTATTGGTTTAACAATAGTAACCCCATTCACTTTCCCTCCCAAGTCAGGCTCAGATTCAGCCATTCTCTTCAACATATTGTCCCACGGAAGAAGCTGTTTTTGCCCGGGAAAGAGACCCAGCCATTGGAGTCGCCGCTCCCCTCAAAGGGTCTGCACCTCTCATGTGGTCCTGTGGAGGATTTCTGACAGAAGGAGGGCAAGTCACTGGGACTTACACTGCAGGCAGGGGTAGGGGTAGCTAGTTCAAGCCAACATGGTTGAAGAGCAGAGCAGAAGCTCATTGCTGTCTTTAATTGCCTATCCTTTCATATAATACTAATGGCAATTTGGGGACAGATAATTGTCTTTTCCAACAGCACAAAGTACACAATGATTTGACCATTTGTACTGCTGGCACCAAGCAGACAGCGTTTTTCAAATAAAGCTATATTGTCTACTTTCTCATCTTTTACATGGCCAACTTGAGCACAAACTTGACTTTTCCTAGTAGGATCTTACTGAAGAAAGCATAAGCAGCAAGTATTACTAATATCCCTAACTTTTTTTCTATTTAGTTCTGTAAAGTCCTAGTCTCAGTAGATAAACAGGCATTGGCCAAAGATAGGGCAGGAAACAATTTATCGAGGATCTTTGCTATTCATAAGGTAGAATTCTCCAACACTGTTTGGCACTCTTTTATTCTAACAATTTAGGATCTGTTGAATGCATGGACTAATTCCATATTTTTCAGGGCTTTTATTTTTTCCCTATTGTCATGACAGAAAGCAGATTTTTAATTACTTAATCATGAGCAGAAATTTATTGATTTGTTGTTTAGTTAGTACCTGTGAAAATGATACTGTATATTATATTAAAAAGGGAAGACACTTTGCTGTAGAAAATAAACAAATTATGTGTAAATGAATCAAAGGGTTCAAAAATAGAGATCATTAATCACAGCTAGATAGGAATTACAGTAGTATATAGCATGATGATCACTAATCAAAAGCATTTATCTTTACCCAGAAACTTCTTGCAGGACTTCTCCCTTACTGAATTACATTTGTCTATATAGACGTGCAAGGGAATCTCATAAGGAAGTGTAACCTACAATTTGATGAAAGAGGGCAGTTCTGTGTGTACAGAGAGAAGATGAGTTGTGGATGGAAGGAAACTGTTGGACAATCTTGTTGGAGAGTTAACAGCAGTGGATCAGATTGTCTTGTTGAAGGCCAAATACTAGGAATCAGCATTGTCAGTGAAGTGTTTCTGAGTGACTCTACTCGTGGTAATTAACTTTGAGTTCTTCCATGTACTTTCTACAATCCACTAACCTTAGGCCAATCTCAACAGACACTTTAGGGCTATCATTTTTTATATAATATAAAAGACTGTAAAGTTTTTAAGATTTCATTTAGCCCAGCACTTCAATTTACAGGTGATTAAATAAACTAAAAGAAGAACCTGTCTTCCTTCCTTCCTTCCTTCCTTCCTTCCTTCCTTCCTTCCTTCCTTCCTTCCTTCCATTTCTTCTTTCTTTTTTTTTAATAGACATCTGTTTTACTAGATTAAACACACACATATTTGCTTTTGTGGCAAGGTAAGGTGTAATTTTACACAGTGAATCTTACAATTTTATACTTGTAAAATTGCTCTGAGGTCCTTGTTCATGTAACAGTATTATTTGTATTTTAACCTCTAAGTAACCTTAAGATAAAAGAAAACAAACTTCCTATTCCTAGGAAAGTATAATTTCATTTTCAGAGCAGCATCACTTAAGGGGGGGGGAGCTGATTTCTAAATAAAGATTTGATAACTATCTTTTTAAAGCAATCAGATTAACAAAGTTAACTAAACTGAAATATATACAGATAGGAAATGAGTGGTTATACTTATACTGGATTGCATTTAAATGTACTTACTGCCCATGAAGCTTATAAGATTTGCAAATCTGGAAATCACACAGAATCAATGAAAATTTTTACCACCATTTTTCAAAGTTCTGTAATAAAGAAGTAATAAAATCAGAGTGTGAAGAAATGACTTCACTGCATTTATGAGAAATAAAGAATGTATTGGTATTAAGAACTGCAAAGAAAGATTGCTTTAAAGCCTTACCTTTGGATAAAAAGTGGCTTTATGCAAAAGATTCATGACCTTGACTTGATTAATTCAATATGTTTTATTACCTTATACTTGCTTTAATTTAAGTTAAATTATCTGCTATTAAAAAAGTCTTACCCTCAGAGCATCTTCTTTATCATCTAGAAGTCAATTTAGCATCAATAAAGTCCCTTTATCTATAGTTCCTCCTTTTTAACCTTTGCGGTTTCAGTTACAATATTTGTGTAACAAATATCCCTGATTTCCATCCACGTTTTCAATGATTGATTCTTATATCCTGATAAACATAATAACTTAATAGTAATTATCAACTATATTGATAATTTCCTTATCATCTGTTCACTGCTCATTAAGTAGTCTAATACTGGTCAGTATGAATTAGTCTAATAACCATAATTTTATAACATCAGTTTCATAAGAAACATTGAGAATGTTATTATTTTTTAAGTCCCATCTCTTATTAGAAAAGTGCTGTGTGAAGGGAGAGGAACTTTAAGCATGTTTCTTATACTGGAAAAGATTTACATTAATTCAAAGCTTAATGCTCACAATATCAAATGACACAATTACTATTTAAATAAAATTTTGGCATAAGGTGATTGTTAAAAGTAGGTCTTCTGAGATCAAACTGTGTGTGTTAAAATACTGGCTGATCTTTAATCTCTTTGACCTTATATAAATTATTTCATCTTCTGAAGTCCTCAGAAATCTAATCTGCAAAATGGAAATAATCAAGCCCATTAAATTATATAAGAAATTTAGTAGAATGCACCTCAAAAATTATGAATTTGTGTTCAATGTGATCCAACTACTAGAGAGAATTATGTTAATATAAGTAAATTTAAAAATAGGTTACATTTTGTAAAGGATTAGTCTTGTACTTCTACATGTTTGGTAACATTTTACATGTATGTCAGTAAAATAGAATGTACTAAATAATGAAGTTTAAAAACAAAGTCAGAGGTCTAGAAGTACATGCAATACAAAGAGAAGAAGCTTAAAATATCCTATAATTTTGAGATAATAAAATTTCAAAGGCAAGATGCTGTTGAAACTTGACCAAGTAGAGTTAATTATAGTAAGAGCTACTATCACTTTATTCATGCCTTCCCTGGTATGGGGATTCTTCAATATATAGTTGCATTTTCAAAAGAAGCATCTGTTAAATAACAAAATCCATGGACTTTCTAGACAATTTCAAAAAATCAGATTTAATGCAATGTTTTATTTACTACTGAAATATCATCTTGAATTATTTGTCTTCTTTCAAATCCCTCCTAAATTCCTCCACCTAAATACTTTCCCCTATGGATTTTTCAAGACTTCATGCCTCCCATCCTGTTATGGAAACTATGTTATTAATTATAAGAAATAATTATAACACTGAAGGAGCAAGTAATTACTGAATGTTAATGTGTATTCATTTTATTTTTTTCCTCTCTTTATTTCAATGAGACATTCATACCATGGGCTTCCTTTTTCAAAGGGTTTTAATAGCAGAGTTTCAAAGTATACTAGGGGCTAATCTTGAGAGCTAGTTCATTTACTCTTGTCGGATTCCCTCCTGTTCCTAATAGAAATAAACCCACTATTTTCAGTTTTCAGTTCTGCAATTATTTTGTTCCCTTATTCTGCAAAATGCTTTATAGCAAGTCAGACTCCTCTGAAAATGCCCTGGACACCAAGAATTTTAACCCCTTTCTACCTATTTCTTAATTCTTTTCTGAGGTTTAAGGGGTTTCACATAAACTTAGATATCAAATCTAGATAATTATCTTAGTGTTAGGTTGAATCATATGAAATTGATGTTTTTCCTTAGGTAAAAATGGTGGCAGTTGCTAATTTCACATGGTTCAACATAAATAGAAAAGCGTGCTAGCAGCCGGGTGCAGTGGCGCACGCCTGTAATCCCAGCACTTTGGGAGGCTGAGACAGGAGAATCGCGAGTTCAAAGCCAGCCTCAGCAATGGCGAGGCGCTAAGCAACTCAGTGAGACCCTGTCTCTACATAAAACACAAAATAGGGCTGGGGAAGTGGCTCAGTGGTCGAGTACCTCTGAGTTCAATCCTTTGTACCCGCCCCCAAAAACAAACAAACAAACAAAAAACCCCAAACAACAAGAAAAGTGTGCTAGCCCTCTCTTTCCTCCATTGTAAATGAGAGTTCTATAGTTTGGATCTGGAATGTTCACTGAGGCCCATGTGTTAACGTTTTGATTCCCAGGGTAATACTATTGAAAGGTGATAGAGCTTTTAAGAGTGGGAGGTAATTTAGGTTACTGGGGTGGTGCCCTTGGAGGGGATTGTGAGGCTGTGATTCTTTTTTTTTTCTCTTTTGCTTCCTAGATGCGATGTAAATGTGTTTTCTACATTGTGTGCTCTTTTAATGATATGCTAACTTGCTGTAAGCCTGAAAGTAATGAGGCAGGCAGATCATGGACTGGAACATCTAAAACCTTGCACCCAGTATATGCCTTTTCTCTTTGTAAATTTATTATATCAGTTATTTTTTTATAAGGCTGAAAAACTGCCTAATACTGAGGATAGATTTCTTATAATAATTAAATTGAATAGTGTATTTAAACATTTAGCATCTCATTTGGCATAAAAATACTCAATTTAGACTAGCTGTCTAGTTATTATTATACTACATTCTCTACCTGTATGAATAAATATTTGGAATTAAAGAGTATTGTTAGAGGGAATTATTACTCCCTATGTATCAATATCAAGGCAGAAATGGTTGCTTGATTGGTAAAAGTCCCATAGAAGCTTAATTATGCAGTGTTCAGAGGAAGAATTCTTAGGTGTGAGCCACCTCTGATCCAGCAGTCAATAAACCTGCTTCCTGAAAATTCCTCTGCTGTCCAGCCTCTTCTGTACTACTTCACCATGTCTACCAATTATGAAATGGATTGTGGTTTGAGCATCAGAAAACAAAGTTTAGGCCACTCTTATTTATAGAATAAAGCCAGAATATGCTTACTCTAAATCAAAGTCTGTTTCTCTTTCTTGCAATCCTATTCCTGGTAGATCTTTAACATTAGATTGTCCTTTTTTCTAACTTTTATTTTTTGTAAATTTATATATTTGCATGTGGTTCAATGAATATTTTACTATAATAATTGAGAGAGATTGCATTAAGGTTTTCTTGTCACAACTGATTTAAAACCCAAGATAGCAGGAGGGTATTTTAAAATAAAGTTAACAGTTTCAAGTGTGGTTCTTTATGATTATAAACATGAAAATCAAATCCATTCAACTCAATTATTTTATAATCTTGTAAGGTAAATATACAACCAAAGAGCTCTTTTGTTGATGGTTTCTCTGAGACTTCACTTGCTGTTACTATTTCATGAGAGTTGCTATTAAAATATGTGTCCTAAGGCAATTTCACATCCTTTGTTTATTTTATATCACACATCTCTGGGTTAATAATTAACTTTTGATTTTCAAAAATGTGTTATGTTAAATGTTCATTATTAAACAGACTTTTTTATTATCTTTTTTTTTAACTTAAATACTTATACAGAGACATGTTTCATAAAATCAAATAGCAAAATACCAACCTCATGTTAGGATGTTCCAGAAAGGTGTGTATCATTTGGGTATTTAAGAAATATGGAGTACCACTGTTCTGTCATTGCTTAATATTTATGCAGGATAATAAGGTGTTCTTATGAAGAAGAACCTACAGCTAAAATGAATTTAATAGAATCTATAAACATGATACAAACAAAACTTTTTAATTTTAATTGCTTTCTCATAATATATTTCAAGTCATTCATTGTCAAATTTTCAGACTCCAATGGAATGAAAAAATTGAAACATTAAATTGCATTCCCATTATAGAGGGAAAAGAAAAAAAAAATTTGTTAGTAGCTTATGAGGAACTTTAAAAATATGTTATTTCATGACTTCTTTACTTGTTAGTTAAATGTGAATAATTAATTTACAATTTAGAGTACTTTCAGTGTTGGGGATTTTGCTCAGTAGTTAGGGTGCTTGCCTAACATGTACAAGGTCCTGGGTTCAATCTCCAGTACCATAAACAAACAAACAAAAATGTTATGACTTAACCGAATTTATACAGCTTTAAATCTAGGCTCCTTAGTCTCTGTCAGTATATATCCTTTATGCTCACTTGTGGTATTTTATCTTTAGTATATGTGTATTCCTTAGAGTTTATAGAAGAGTTAATAACCTGTGCTAAATTGAGCAGGCCAACTCACACTGCCTTCCTCAATCTGGATCATGTGGTTGTATGAAAGTCTAATGACTGATTAAGCTTAGCACAACTGTGCCTTAAAGAGTTACCCTGTCAACTAGTATCCAGAATCAGAGTGCTTGAATAAAAAGCCATAAAATAAAAATAAAATAAATAAAAATAAAAAGGCCAAACTGAGTGGATTAGAATATGATTTATTTAGTTTTTTGTTCTGTAGTATCCTATTAAATAGGTTGAGCTTCCCTAGGAGCATCTTCTTTTGATTTCTGCTGGGTCCCCTATGGATTTCAGTAAGTGGTAGTTTGGATAATTGCTGGTTTTGCTGCTTGGTGACTCAGGTGGGGCAACTAGGCTGATGTGGCTCTGGTTCATGAGGTCTCTCCTCCTCTAATAGGTTAGCTTGGGCATATTCACAGAATGATTGCAAGTTTCCAAGAGAGAAAGCAGATAGTTCTTGAGGCCTTTGAACTGGTACACCCCATAACTTCTCCATTTTCTTGTCCAAAGCATATTGTTCTCCCCAGTATATATCAAAATATGAAACTTTTATTTTTCAAAACCATCACTTGAATTGGGGTCATGCCCCAGTATTAGCATGCTTTCCTTGCATGCATAGGACACTGGGGAGCACCACATAAATAAATAAAATAAGATATTATGTCCTACAACTAAAGAAAACTATTGCTTATCTCCAGGTTAATATATACCAACCAAATTTCCAAATACAATGTTCAATATGCTTTAACTGGTGTGACTAATACAAACTGAAAGATACAAATGACATTTCACTACTAATTTGAGTCAGAGAGTTGTTAAGAAGCATTGCTTCCAAATTGGTGTTTTAGAAATTTAAACACAATTCAATCAAAGCAATATATATATACTATATGTTTTTGAGAAATTACAATCATCCTTGTTATTTCCTGCATTCTTTGTGCAATATAGAATAGTGATAAGGAAAGACTGGAAGAACTTCTCTGAGGAGATACATGTGTCTCCCTAATTTTATTAGAAAAAAATGTTGGCACAGTTTGGGTCATCACAGTGAAGTATGAAATGGAGTTATTTCAGATGAAAGCAATCATAGTTGATGAAAAGTTTGGGCAACAGCCCCTATGAGATAAAGCAAATGAAACTGTGCTCCTTTGACCTAAATTCAGAAAGAATGATTTGGGATTTACTAGGAAACTAGAGTGTATGAAATGGCCACACACAATAGATGAGAAGCAGGATTCTTTTTCTAAACACGGGAGTAAAAGGGCTCTAATTAGATTATAAATCAGAGAGACAGTCTATCCTAGAGCAGTTATAAGATCCTGAAAAGAATTATTTTAAGAGTACGAGTAGAATCCACTTCTGGAGGAGAAGAGTCAATATTAATGGTACTTTGAATAGCTCAGGCTGAGAGATGACTTAGCTGACCTCTCTGTGAAGACTTTAGTACCATGACTTGTTAACAGCAACACTTAGTGCCATATTTCAAACACAAATTTAAAATGTATCAAATATTTCTGAATGGGAATAGAAGCTGAATAGCACATTCTAAATCATTCTCTCCCAATTAATAACTAATTCAGAAAGAATGATTCTTTAAGACAATAGGAAAAATAAACATGAAAGAGAAAAAAATCCACCATTGTCTTCCAAATCACCCAAGGATCAAACTCTGGCATGGCATCTTACAATAATTTTAATACCAGTGTCTTATATTAACCCCTGAAACCAAAGGGCATGGGCTGTCAGCACTTACTTGCATTTTGAGAGGTATAATCTGAACAATAATTTACTACAAACAGAGATAAAGATCAGCCAAGAAAACTGAGAATTCATATTGGAATGATATTTCTTACTGTATTCAAAAATATATGAACAATATGGAGGGATAATGAGCAATCACAATTTAAAATCGTCTAATGACTGCTTGTGCAACCATCCTCAAACTACCTTATATCTATATAATCTGATAAGAGGATAATTTTTTTTGTGAAAAAGAAATAAAATAATTATTACTTTATAACTTTGCAGAGATGTAAGTTCCTTTAAGACACATCTAGGACAATCACTTCTAAATTTTTTAACCAGTGAGAAAACTAAGTTTGGGATAGTTTGATTTAGGTTTAGAGCAAAAGGTGTACTAAGTAATTTAGGTAAATTTTTTTCCTTCTTTAGTGAAATATAATTGAAAAACAAAAGTTTATATATTTAGTATGCAAAACAATGCCTTGAAATATATGTGTGTATAATGAAATAATTGTCACACTATCTACCCTACCCTCCACAAAGTTTTTCTTATCTTTCTCTTTTCATCCTTATTTCTTTTATTCCTTTGCTCACTCTCTTT
Organism: Geosciurus inauris; assembly: GCA_004024805.1. Taxonomy (NCBI): domain Eukaryota; kingdom Metazoa; phylum Chordata; class Mammalia; order Rodentia; family Sciuridae; genus Geosciurus; species Geosciurus inauris. The sequence continues at coordinate 81,709 of PVHX01000070.1, read as the reverse complement.
CTCCTTCTTTTCCTCTTTCCCTCCCTTCCTTTCTTATCTCTTACAATGAGAGTACTTAAGATCTATAATTTTGGCAGATTTCAAGGGTACAATAGAGTTTTGGTGGTTATATTCACATTGCTGTGCAATAGGTCTCCAAAACTTCATTTTATATTACTGAGAATTTTCCCCTTCAGCCCCTGATCAGCACCTTTCTATATTTCTATGAATTTGGCTATTTTAAATTCTACATATATTTGAGAATGTACAGTATTTGTGATTCAGAGTCTGGCTCATTTTATTTAGCATAATGTCCTCCAGGTTCAGTCATGTTGTTACAAATGCCAAGACTTCCTTGTTTTTACAGACAGAATAACATACCACTTTCTTAATCTATTCATCTGTCAATGGAAATTGAGATAGTTTTCATATCTTGGGTTTAGTTACTAATGCTGCTATGAACGTGCATGATTTCATTTCATTTGAGTATATATCCAGAGTGAAACTGCTGCATTGTATGGTAGTATTTCTATTTTAATTTTTGAAGAAACTCCATATTGTATCCTATAATGTTTTTGTCAGTTTATGTTTTCACCAAGACAGCACAATGGTTCCCTTTGCTTCATGCCTTCACTAACACTTATTATCTTCTGTCTTCTTGGTTAAAATCATTCCAGCTTGTCTGATCACAACTTCTAGAAAAATAAGAGAAAAAATTTCCTCAACTAAAATATTCTTCCTTTTTTTTCCTTTTTCAAAAACAGTAAAAAATTTTTTTTTCCTGCTTCAATAAGGAAAACAAACATAATTAAGAAAGTAGTCTTTTAGCCAACGAACAAAACTTATACTAGTTTCAGACTCTTCTCTGAAATAACAAACAGGAAAACCAGGAAATTCTGTTGTCAGCATTTTAAAGACAAAAATATAAATGTCATCTGTTTTACCCCTAATATAAATATCTGTGAGGCGTGATAGTGAACAAAACCTGCATTTTCCTACATGCAAGTTTTCTGAAAATGCGTGTGCCAGTACAAATTTAAAATATTTAAATATACATGTTAACCTAATATGAGAAAAACAAACATCATGAGAATAGAGAATCATGGTGATAAATATGTGGGAATAAGCAGAGAAAAACAAATATATATTTAAATTATTACTTCAGACAACCTTATGAAAATAGAAATGGATAGAAAGTATATTTAAATAAACATAAAAGAAAATATATGTACAGTATATGTGTGCTAATAACATTTAACTATAGCCTTTCAAATGTTAAATCATCCATTAAATTAACAAAGTTGGAAATGACAATGTTTAAAGAAGGAAGAAAAATATGCTAATTTCTTTCAATTTGATGGGGTGTAGTTATTTAAAGTTAGTCTCCAGATATAGTATCTCAGAAGTAACTCATTGTTTTAACAATTTTTTAAAAAATAGATGTTCAGGATAATTTGAAGAACATAAAAAAAAATCCAACAACTGTATATAAAAAGTACATGTCTCAGGAAATGTGATAAAGAGATATGATAAATTTTAAAATTAATCTTTTAAAGTGAACCCAATCATAATTGACTCAGGCAAGAGTCATAAATAAATGTTGCAATCATGAGGAATAAAGGACGGTTTTGAATAGGATATTCACACAGTATCTTAGAGTCATCTCCAAAAATGGTTGTTAAGCCACAAGAGATCAAGGTTTCTTTTACCACAAAGAAATCTAGAGGACACCACCACAGTAATTCAACTTACACTAAATTAGTTTTACCTGCAGTTTGATTTTCTATGTTCTTTAATATCTTACACACAGGAGAGACATCACTGTAGTATCTGGAAAGAAAAATTAGATCAATCTAATCAGGAAACAATGAAACAAACCCAAATTGACAAAAATTCCGTAAGACAACTGGCCTGGCTTGTATACATAAAATATCAAAATATTCTCAGTGGCACAAAAGACAAGGAGGGTTGGGGAACTGTGGGGATGTTAAGGATAACATCCTTAAGGATGTTAAGGATAACATGTTAAGGGGGTGTTTTGTTTTGTTTTGTCTTTTCTTTTTCCTTTTTCTTTGTTTTATCAAAGACTCAAGAGCCTTGACAACTGAATGCAATGCATAGTCCTTAATTAGATCCTGATGGATCAAAACAAATAAATCCAAAGTAATAAGGGGAACTACTGGAATAATAAGAAGAGTTTCAGTATGGGCTGATGTTAAATTACCTGTTTCTGTGTGTCTGAAGTATTTAGAGGAATAGTGCCATATTTTCTGCCTGCTATATTTCATATACACAGACTCAGGCACACACACATATAAATGTACATATAGATGATGGACGTGTGTATGGGAGAAAGGGAGAGAGGGAGAGGGGAGATTAAGTAGATGTGACAAGAACTGAGGTTTTAGCTCAGTGGTAGAGCACTTGCCTAGCATGTACAAGGTCCTAGGTTTGATCTGTAGCATGCAAAAAACAAAAGTAGATATAGCAAAATAATTATTGGTACATCTGGATATTTATAGGTGCTTCTTGTGGTGTTCTCTGAATTTTTCTATAGATTTGAAATCCTTAAATTCAAATTTAGAGGGAAATTCCTCTATTCTCAAATATGATAATTAATTTGATTCTTTATTAAAGATACAAAGATAAACTCAATTCCTAGAAAATAAAACTTAAAATCTTGAAATATTTAGTTAGTAAATATTTTAAAATAAAATACCATGACATGGAAGATTGTCATTTTCAAAGCAGTATATATTGTAGAACCTAACATGGAGATGCTCATGTGTGCATGTGTGCATATGTATTGGAGGACATCTATCACAGTAATAGCAATAGTTATTGCTGGAGGATTGAAAGTTAAAATATCAATATTATACATTTTATTTAATGATTATTTTCTGTTTTCCAAACATTGCATTGTGGATAGATTTACTCTTCTGATATTCCAGAAACAACAGAAATGTAATTTCAGAATACACAATTTCAAAGTACATGTGAGACTGGCTTCCCTGACAGTTAGTTTTAAAACTTTTCCCATCTATAATGTTAATATAGTCTACTAGGTAATTCATTTATCATGTTACTTGTCATTGAAAAGGCATTCATAGCTTTCCAGTTCCTCCCTTTAAAATCAGGCCATTATAAGAACCGTTTGCTCTTTGAACATTTATATTGCTTGTCCTGGAATTCCTTTCCATCTGTTTATGCAGTTCCCTTAAAGGTTTCCATAAAGGAGAAAAGAAAATACTGCTTAACTAAATGCATACAATTACAAATACCTGCAACAGTGCCAATTATGATACTCACGAGGACAGACTGTCTTTGGGATCAGACAAACTTGTTCGAAATTCCCTAACAAGCCCTTACTGATGTTTGTGTCCTGCCAGTTACTAAGCTCCTCAGACACCTTGTCTTATCAACAAAATTTCATTCCTCACTGAAAAAATTAAATGAGAAATTTCATATAGCAAAGGGCATACAGTATGTACTTAAATTGTCAACCTTTTTTTTCCTTCCTGGAACATTATTACTGATATAGGAGAGCTGCTGCTCCATTCATTTAAAAATACTCAGTATTGTTAGAAAAAGGACAAGACTCAAAATGCTTCTCTTAAAGATTTAAAAGAGTCACATTGAGCAGGATAGCAGATTATGATTTAGTTAAAATATTCATCATTGAAAATTAGATGAAAAGAGAAAATTGCTAGAGATTAAGAATCATTTTTTATAAAATGAAGCCCATCAGATGTGGTGAATTGTGTTATGGGAACACAATGTGATGGGAATATTTGTCTTCAACGGATTAAATTCAGAAAATATTTGTATAATTGGATAAAATTTTGGAAAGCAACTCTTTAAAACTATAAAAAATTAATTAATACAGCAAATTTTCCTAGAAAATTTGTCTCATTTCTCAAATGGTTCAAGCCTTGTATCTTTAACTTAGTTCTTTCAGTGATTTTATTTTCCTATTTCTTTTGGTACATAATTTTGCCAGATTTTGCTTTCCTTTAAATTTTCTATTTCATTTTTCTATTTTCTCTTAGATTAACCCAAAAGAAAATTGAGTATAATATTCTCTCATAATAATATGAATATTTTACTTGATTGCATTTTTTGTTTGATTTTTTTAAATTCAGATTTAAAATCTGATTCTGTTGCATGATTTCTTATGGAACCACAATGAGTACAGAAATGGTGGAAAAACTTGTGAAACAAACTTTTGTCACACCATAAGATTTCGGGAAGTTGGAGAAGTGACCACTCAGCTTTCTAGTTTGTTTAGAAACCTTCTGTTTCAATTCTTTATTCTCTGACAAAGTTCTGTGACTTTAATTCCTAAAATATCTTGACTTTAAAAAAAAATTGTGCAAGTAAATCTTCTTTGTCTAAAACTCTGATAGTGGTTTAGTGATAATCTCAGCTTTCGGTGAATTAGTCTCTCGGTACCTTCAGGGGATTGGTTCAGAATCCTCTTGTGTGATAAAATCCATGGATGCTCAAGTCCCTTATGTAAAATAGGGTATTATTTGCATATGAACTATTTATATTCTCTAATGTGCTTTAAATCATCCCAGATTACTTATAATATCTAATACAATGTAAATTCTATATAAATCATTTTTCTGTATCATTTAGGAGATAATGACAAGAAGAAAAATATGTCCATTTCCAGTACAGACACAATTTTTAATTTTTGAATATTTTTGATCAGAGGTTGATTGAAATCTATAGATGTGAAATCCACATATATGGTAGAGTGACTGAACGGTGACAAAATTTGGATTCTGAATTCACAGAAATGTTTAGTAGGATATTAAAGTTGTTGTTTTAAAAATAAACTTCTTAGGTTAGAATAATTATACATACATACAGAAAGTATAAAAGTAGTATAAAATTACTTCATATCTTTTACCTAATTTCCCTAATTTTAATCTTTCATAACCATGATATGTATCACTTCTGAGAAACCAATACTTACACATTTCTACTCACTATAGACTTTATTCAGATTTCACAAATTTTACCATTAATGTGAAGCAAAAACACGTTTTTTCTTTTTTTTTACTTTATTTATTTATTTATTTTTAATTTTTAATTTTTTAATTTTTTTTCTCAAAAATTGCATTTTAATACATGTTATCAAACATAACAGAAAAAAACAAATTTTCAGAAGCTGTATTGTTTTTTTCTTTCAACCATTATCTCCAAAGATGGAAAGTATTATCTCTTAAATCTATGACCCAGTCTTCTATGATATTTTGAAAGCTTTATCCCTGAACTTTTACTTAGAACTTTAGACTTCTTCATAACATCTTTGAGTAAAAGTTCTAAGCATATATTCTTCTCTCTTAATTTACTTAAAAACTGATAGAGAGATGTCATCCATCAGACTACATCTTAAAGTTTGGTAGCTACCAAGAGATTAATAAAATTGGCAGAGTTCTTATCCCTAGACGAATGTAAATAGACACACAATTTGCATAGTTTTCTCTGACTCTGAGTTAGTAATAAAATTTCTCACAAAAGGAGAATGTTGTAAATAATGGTGAAATACCACAGACAATGATTAACTCACAGTGATTTCATTCAGACCTATGGACAGTTAAGTTAGCTAGCTAGAACACATATAGAAGTCCATAAAGTTCTTTCATATATATAGAATTATTAGCTTTTCATAGCAGCACTCACAGTTTTATTATTATTGTTGTTATTGAAGACAGTTCAGATAAATCATGTCACTTGTCTAACATCACATAGTGGTGATTTGACCTCAGCTCTTTTGTATTTCCTAAGTCCTTGCACTTTCCACTGTATTTTTGCCTGTTAAGAGAACACATATGGGCTGGGGCTGTAGCTCAGTGGTAGCGCGCTTGCCTAGCATGCGTGAAGCACTGGGTTCGATCCTCAGCACCACATATAAATAATAAATGAATAAAATAAAGATGCATCAACAACTAAAAAAAATATTAAAAAAAAAATTTAAAAAAAAAAAAAGAGAACACATATTGCGGGGATGATATTTCACTCTCTTTTGGGAATGTAAATAGCCACTTCAGTTTTACATTGTTTCTACTAGCTAGGTTTTACTCAGTGTGCCAGAGTCTAGGTGCTTTGCCTTTCAGGAAGAGTCATATATTTTCTTTAAAGTTAGTTTTTATAAAATTCAACAGCTTAGAGCAGATTGTATCCCTCAGTCCCTTCTATCTATGGATTTCAGATTCCACTGATGAATTTCAGCTTCATCTCTTAAATCTCACTATGACTTTTTTTTTTAAAGAGCTTTTCTCTGAAGTCTCAAACCCTAGGATGGCCCACATTAACTGTTTAGACCCCTTGTGTGGTTGATGAAGTGTTACAAGTTTTCCTGACCTTGTTGACAAACTCAGCAGTAATTCTTCTTAGTCTCTGACTCTTGCTAATTTAGAGTACTGGTCTTTCACACATCTCCACTCCTACCCACCACCCGCCACCATCATACTGTATGTCATCTATTAAGAGGAACTCTTTCTTAGTTTTCAAAATTTTCCCCTTTGTCCATTTGATGTGCTATTCTTTATTTATGTCTTTCCTGATTATTCCATCTTCTTGGCTAAGGATATTAATTCCCCATACATCTCTTAAGATTCCTGTCTTTGGTAAGTGTTTGTGTATGTTATTGTTAATCTTTCACCCCTAGAATTCTTTTTTTATAGACACAACCTGGTAGATGTGCCCGAGGTTAAGGTTTCCTCCCTCAGCCCTTTTATAACAGCAGCCAGTATAATCCCAATCTAACCAGGCTGTAGGGACAGGGTATTAAATATTTTTTTCCCCAAAGTTGACACTTAAATATTTTCAGCAATGTTATTTACTAAATAGATTTTATTAAAAATAAATATGATGAAACGTCCAATAAAACTTGTTATTTTCAGTCAGAGAGAATGAACATTTTAAAGCTCTTGCTACATATTGTTTCCCAGAGGGTACTAACAATGTTCACTGCTTCCAGTAGTTATGAGTGAATTCATTTTACTGCACCCAGACAGGCGATGTAAATTAATTTTTAAACATTTCTTTATGCCAACTGTGTTTCCCTCCTGATTCAAAAACAGTGATGTGTGCTGAACCAGCTAGGAAAAGACCACAGAAGGCTGTCTATCATCAGGTCTCCCTCTTACCCCTATGGGATGACTAATCAATCTCCTGTAGGGTCTCGGTGTTAGGATCTGCCTCTCTGTCAACACTTTTCTGATTACATTTACTTCACTGCCTATGTGGGTTAGTGTTATGGACCTTGTTCACTGTTTTTTCTTAGATAACTCTTTGTTCCTTGTGATACTCTGCGAAAATACCCAATTGCTTCCTATAATTATCACGTTGACTTGCAGGCTAGTCCTGGCAACTGGGACTCAGGCTTCTCTTCGAAGTGCAATAAGTCACTTTTTGCCTTCACTACCTTTTCTCACCCTGCTCTGAGCCTGGAGAAACTAATATTCTTGCATTAATTTATTCAACTCTTTTCCCTTCTTGCTTTGGGTTAGAAGCAGACAAGATACTGAAGCACTATCAGAGGAAGGAAGGACAGTAAAGATGAAGTGTTTACTCTTCTGGATCCCTCATTGCTAATGACACGTAGGTTGGCAGCACCTCTTGATGAGGGTGCATAACTCTTTTCAGCTTTCCCTCTCCTACAACTGTGATTTTTGAGTTTTAATAACTATTCCTTTTGAACGTCAGACCTAGACATGATAATCACTTCCTCCTGTCACCAGTCTCATGGTACAATATTACTCTTGTCATTTTCCTCTACCCTGTTTACATCTTTAGTTTATCTCTTTATTAATTTCTTCTCAAATTATCTGCTAGAGTATGTCATATTTTTCTGCCAATGTTCTGACACATAGAGGGAATTTTATGTGATGACGGAAGGATTATTTCATGGGCATACCAAGTACCTAGCAAACATTTCATTTCACAGTATGGTGTTAGAGCTAAATCTAGTCTTATTCCTCACAATTGACTGTCATTCTCTAATGTATTTGACTAGGCTGGGACTGTTAGTCCATTGCTTATTTATTTCCATTTCTTAAGCCATGGAAACATTCAAGTTATTGTATAGTTATTGACAAACTGATTCTTAAACATTTATATGGAAAGGGAAAAAAGACTCAGAATGGCCAGTACAATATTGAATAAGACTAAGAAATTTGGATGACTCATGTAACCTAATTTCAAGATGTTTTGAGTGCCTTCAGCTAATGTGGGGTTCCAGTCCTACAGGAGTTAATAACCCTGCCTTTCCAGATGTGAAAGTTTGCTGGATATGAGTGTTTATGGTGTGCTTTTCATGGAATGCTTCTTTTACTTTCCAAGCAACCTATGACTAGGTGTCTTTCACAGGGAAAATGTTCATACTGGCAGACACCCTTGTGGCTCCTGATTGACATGTGTCAGTTTATGCTTGACTCAGCATTGCTCATGCACTGGGAGCCCAATCTTGGCTTTCTCTGTCAGTCTAAGAAAATCTTGGCTGGAGTAGCCTCTGATTATTCAGATGTCAGGTGTGAATCCAATATACCACTACAGTATACAGAAACAAGTTCAAAGTTTTTATTTATAGGTCCTTACGTGTCCTGTGCAGGAAGGGCACAATTAATCAGGAAGGCAGATCTCCTTTCTGAGTCACATAAGGCAGGAATATAGAGTCAGACACAGTGAAGCAACCAGCAAACCAGCAGTTTGTGTGTGTGTGTGTGTGTGTAACAGAACAGTGTGTGGGTCACTTCAAGTTCTAGGGCAAATGTCTGAGTAGTTCCTTTAGAGGATGCTGAAGGTAAGAGGAGAGTCCTAAGGAGGGAAAAATGTTACTGAATTCCTATCTCTGGCCACCTGCTCCAGTCTCTTTGTGATCTACTCCTTCTACTTCTGATGCCTAGGCAGCAACTTTTATTGTGTTGTTTGTGTTATACTGGACTTGCTATAAAGCTGCAGTCATCAAGAGAGTATATTATTGTCTTGAGAATAGAAACATAGAGCAAAGGAACAGAATAGGGATCTCAGAAATAACCCAGGCAACTATCGTGTTGGAAAAAAAAAGAGCAAAGACAATTCATTGAAGACAGAAGAGACTTTTTCCCAACTGGTGCTGGAACAATTCAATGTCCATCTGCAAATAAATAAATGGCCTAGATACAGATCTTACACCTTTTACCAAAATTGACTCACAATGGATCACAAACCTACATATAAAGTATAAAACTCCTAAATAGAAAATATAGGAGAAAATCTAGGTAGCCATGGGGTTAGCAATAAATTTCAAAATAAAATTCCTAAGGCATTATTCCTGAAATTAAAAAAAAAAACTGATAATTTGTATTTTATTAAAGTTGAAGACACCTGCTCTTAAAAAGACAAGCCAAAGATAGCTGATAAAGGAGTTATATTCAAAATATTCAAAGAAATCTTAGAATTCAACAAAATTGAATAGTGTAAAAGAAAAATTGAAAATGTGTAAAAGATTTGAACAGATGCATCACCAAGGAAGGGTTACATATAGAAAATAATATATCAAAAGATACTTAATATTATTTTTCATTAAGAAATTGCAAATTAAAAGAAAAATAAAATACACCCATAAGAAGGATTAAACATTTTTAAATGGCAATATAAATTGCTGTTAAGGATACAAAAATATAGGTATTGCCATTCATTGCTACTATTAGTGCAAAGTTATATGGGTATGTTGGAAAACATTTTGCAGTTTCTACAAATATAACCATAGTCTTACTGCATAATCCAGAAATCAAATTTCTAGGTATTAACTAAACTTCAGCATGTGTGTATATAAATTAGTATATATTAAAATATTATAAATTAAACTGTTAATGAAATAGGTGGTGGATGATGAAATTTGTTTCTGAGCACACCTAATGCCTAGATCTTGGATTCAAACCCAATTATCTAAGAAGAAATCATTAAATTAAAAAAAAAACACATAAAATAAGTTTGGAGCATCTTCTATTGCCATAATGTCAGATGTGAAAAAAAGAAAAACAAAAAACAATGGTGGCATATGTCAAGGAGACAATAATGTAAAATAATATTAGATTATAACCCAAGTATTAAATAATTGTTTATGAATCTATATTAGCATAAACATTTCAATGAGTAAACAAATTAGTAAGAAAACGCAAATCTCCTTAGCAGAAGAATTCTGAGTACCTCAGTGCCTCTGGGGGAGGCAAAACATATATTCCCACTCTTTAAGTGTGCATTTGAGAAGTAACTTTCCTCCAAAGAAGATACTATTGAATGTGAGGGGTGAAGGGATGGAGAGTGCTATGGTTTGGATATGAGGTGTCCCTCCAAAACTCATGTCCTAGGCAAGACAGGAATATTCAGAAGCAAAATGATTAAATTATTTGAGTCAAACCCTCATCAGTGGATTAACCCACTTGATGTATTAATAATTTGAATAGACTACTGGGTGGTCACTATAGGCAGAGAGGGTGTGGCTGGAGGAAGTAGGTCACTGTGGGACATGTCCCTGTGATTTCTTCCTCTCTCTTTCCCTTCCTGCTTCCAGTCTACCATGAACTGTGCAGCTTTCCTCTGCCATGTTCTTCTCCCATGATGTTCTGCCTCACTTCAGACCCAGAGCAATGCAGTTTGCAGACCATGGACCATGAGCCCAAACTAAACTTTTTCTCCTCTGAATTGTTTTTGTCAGGTATTTGGTCATAGTGACAAAAAGTGGACTAACAAAGTGAAAGCCAGGTGATCAAGGTCTATATCAACATTGCTGGGTCATGTTGATATTACAAGCTTTTGATTTTTTGTGATGAAATATAAGTTACTGCTGTGATTTTCTTCCTCTAAACCCATAACCTCAGTTTAATCACAAGAGAAATATCAGACACAATCCAGTATAATATCATTCTCCAAAATACCTAATAGTCTTGAAGACTTTCAAGGTCACAAAGATCAATAAAAATCTGAGAGACTGTCCCTATGTAAGAGTAACCTCGAAAGATATTGTAACTAAATATAATGTAATATCTGGGTAATATCCAAGAAATTAAAATGATTTTAATACAGATGTTAATAATAACTTAAGAATATTGTTCATCAATTTTAACAATGTGTCATATTATGTTAGTAATAGGAGAAACTGACAGCCAGGTTAATGAGAATTTTATGTTATATTTTCGATTGTTGTGTGAATCTGAAACTGTTCCACATTGAGAATATTAAAAATTATTCTAAAATATTTTATTTACATTCAGAAACAATATTTGACATGGAGATGAGAATGTGTAAGTGTAATATGACACTTTATATATTTGCGCTTTTCCATTTGCAAAAGAGATACATCTTAATTTTTAAATTATACTTGGAAATATGCATGAAATTAGATGATGAGTAACAAGATGTAACAGTGATTATCTCTAGGTAGTTGAATTGTTAAGAAAAAATGGTGCATTAAAATGTATGCACAATCTCATAAAATGAGAATAAATTATCTGTATACACAGTAAACAACACACAAAAATTATTATGAGGAGAGAAAAAAGCATCTATCAGAATCAGTTTTTCTTTGAGAATTGTGTCTAGCACTCACACAGTAGTTATTCAAATTGCCCTGTTTCCCCCCTACTTTCAGCCAATCCAGATCTTTGCTGCAATCTAACATCTCTAGGGACAGCCTTCCATTTCACAGACATATTAATTATATAGAAGCTCTGATAATTTATCTGGAGATATATTGTCCCTGAGATCTGTGTCAAGACATTCTATGTCAAGTTGATCTTCCCTGTTGTTCCTAGACCAAACACTCATACAGGTGTGTGTAAGGATGTGCATGTATCTAAAGGCATACACACATATAAGCACACATACTTGCAGACACACATACATAGTTTCTATTGTTTGTTCTTCAAACAGTACCAGAAAATAATAATAGTTCTTTTTAACGATTCTTATATGGTCCCCTGGGAGGGAACTCATGATGATAGGAGAGAAGACATGGATCTTATTCCAACGACTGATGGCTAGCATTGGCCTGCTGCGAAGCTGCAAACTTCCTAAAAACCAAAAGTCAGGGCCTGGCAGGCTCAAGTGGAGAAACTGCCAGGAGCAATTCATCTTTAGGAAAAATATTTTACTGGTAACAATCTCAATTCTCTGTTACTGGATAAGTCAGTGTTGCTAATTTTTCCATTTCTTTATTTTCCTGGCAGATATTGTATTTCACTGTTTTTCTGTTTTACAAGACAGGAGCTTATTTCTAAACACACTTTTAAAAATTATGTTTAATCTATTCCAAATAATTTCTTTCTTTCTTTTTTCTTTTTGGTACCAGAGATTGAACTCAGGGGTAGTTGACCACTGAGCCACATCCTCAGCCCTATTTTTTGTGTTTTATGTAGAGACAGGGTCTCACTGAGTTGCTTAGCGCCTCGCTATTGCTGAAGATGGCTTTGAACTCGGGATTCTCCTGTCTAAGCCTCCCAAAGTGCGGGGATTACAGGCGTGCACCACCGCCCCCAGCTCCAAATAATTTTTAATAGTCACTTTATTTTAAATGTATATTTCATACTCTTAAATGTTAAAAATCTGATCAGTTCCCCATAGCATGTTCAGTAAATATCAATTAACCTAATTTAAAATAGTCAATGGATAGAAATATTAACTTTCTAAGAAATAATACCATTCTCAGTATTCAATACTTTTTAATAATTATACATAAATATCTGCAAGAATGTTATCTGTTAAGTCCTACTAAAATAGGAGGTGTATGTTGGGAATTCATTGAGTAATTATTACCCCTCTAACTGCCAGGTATGGTGTGCTTACTATAAAAAAGCACTGTACTTGATGCTTTATATGGATCATATCACTTTATAAGCACCCTATAAAATATTTATTTCACTTTACAAGCAAGGAAACTATAGAAAGTATAAGTTACATAGTTTGACTCAAGTCCTACATAGAACAAATAGAAGAGCCAGGAATTTGATTTGGTAAAGTTTTTTAACTACTTTATGGAGACATGATTGAAAAACAATGCTGTACATATTTAATCTTTACAACTTGAGGAGTTCAGTAGTATATTAAACCATTAGCACAGTGTATACATCAATATATCCATTATCTCAAATACTTTGTCCTGCCCTTTTTATTTTTAAATACTTCTTGTTTGTGATAAGAACATTTAAGAGAATTTTGTATTTTTGATCAACATCCACCTCTCACCCTACCACCTTGTGGTAACATCCACCTACCACCCTGTGGTAACTAACATTCCACTCTCTACTTCTATGGAATCAATTTTTTTTTACATTCTGCATATGAATGATATCAGGTATCTGTCTTTCTATACTTGCCTTCTTTTACTTCACATAATGTCTTCCAGGTTCATTTATATTGCCATAAATGACAGGATTTCTTTCTTTTTATAGGTAAATAGTACTCCATCACGTATATATACCATGCTTTCTTTATTCATCATTCACTGACAGACACTTAAGTTGATTCCATATCTTAGCTATAATGAATTTTACTGTACCAGAGATGAAAGTTTAGATTTTTTCCTTGACATAAGGATTTTATTCTCTTTGTATATATACTCAGTACGGAAAATTGCTGTAATATAGGAGGAAAAATTTCAAGAGATCTATTGAACAACATGGTGGCAATAGTTAATAAATATATTGTATTTTTGAAAAAATCTATGAAAGTGAATATAAAGTATTCTCACCAAAGAAATTATAACTATGTGAAGTTAATTAGCTATTTTTAGTCATCCACAATGTATATTACTTCAAAACATCATATTATACACAGTAAATACAATTTTATCAGTTTAAAATACATAACAATAAAAAAGTCAACACTTACATATGATCTACTCTCTTAGCAAGATTTTAAGTATTGTTTGCTGAAGGTATTATGCTGTAGGGTAGCTCACTTTTTCATTTTGTTCAACTTTAACTTTATACCAGTTGATGAGTATCTTCTCATTTCTTCATTCCCCAACCTTTAGTAAACACCATTCTATTACTAGTTCCTTGGAGCTTGACTACTTCAGATTCCTTAGCTAAGTGGAATCATATAGTGTTTGCCTTCTGTCTGGTTTATTTTGCTTAGCATAATGTCCTCAAGGTTGTCCATGCTGAAACAAATGGCAGGATTATTTTTTTTAAATGAGATATTACATAATGTGTATCTAATTGTGTGTCTATATATGAACATTATACATATATATGTGTATGTATATGTGTATGTATGTATGTTTATACATATACATATTTATGTATACATATGTGTGTGTGTGTGTGTGTATATATATATATATATATATAACCTCCACCAGAGTAGAGATTGTTTTTGTTACAATTAATAAACCTATATTGATACATTATCAAAGTCCATAGTTTACAAGCTATGACTCACTCATTGGTGTACATCTATGAATATGGACAAATTTATAAGGACATGAATCTACTGTTATAAGTTCAGAGTAGTTTTACTATCATAGAAACCCTTTGTACTTCACCTATTTGGCCTTCCCTTCATACTCAATTCCTGGCCATCAATGATCTTTCAGTTGTCTTTGTAGCTTTGTCCTTTCCAGGAGTTCACATCTGTGGAATCATATAGTATATGGTCTTTTCAGATTGACTTCTTTCACTTAGTGATAACTAAGCGATTTCTTTCTTTCTTTCGTTCTTTCTTTCTTTCTTTCTTTCTTTCTTTCTTTCTTTCTTTCTTTTTTTTTTTTTTTTTTTTTTTTTTTTTTTTTTTTTTTTTTTTTTTTTTTTTTTTTTTTTTTTTTTTTTTTTTTTTTTTTTTTTTTTGGTACTGGAAATTGAACTCAGGGGCACTCGACCACTGAGCCACATCCTCAGCCCTATTTTGTGTTTTATGTAGAGACAGGGTATCACTGAGTTGCTTAGCGCCTCGCCTTGCTGAGTCTGGCTTTGAACTTGAGATTCTCCTGTCTCAGCCTCCCTAAGTGCTGAGATTACAGGCGTGCATCATCGCACCTGGCTGATTTCTTTATGTCCTATGTCCTCTTATGACTTGATAGCTCAATTTTAAAAGCATTGCATAATATTCCATTGTCTCGTTATACCAGTTTATAACCTATTGAGGGGTTATCACCTATTGAGGGGTCATCACCTAGGGTCATCACCTATTGAAGGGTATCTTGGTCGCTTTCTTCCAGAGCAACTACCATTTTGCATTTCTAACAGCAATAAGTGATTGTTTCTGTTGTTCCATATCCTCTCCAGCATTTGTGATGCTAGTGTTCTGGATTTTGGCCATTACACAAGATGTGAAGTTGTATTTCATTGTTTTAATTTGCATGTCTCTGGTGACATAAGATGTGGAGCTTATTTTTCTATGCCTGTTTGCCGTCTGTATATATATATATGTGGTGATGTCTCATATTCTTTGGCACATTTTAAATAGAGTCTGCTTGATTATTATCAAATTTATTTAAATTTTAATAGTTATGGATAGCAATCCTTAATCATGAGTATGTGTCACAAATATTTTCTCTCGATGTATGACTTATCTTCTCATTCTTTGACAGTGTCTTTTGCAAAGCAGACATTTAATAAAGCCCAGCTTATCAATTATTCCTTTCACAGATCATACTTTCGTTGTCATACATGAAAGTTAATTCCAAGCCCAAAGTAATCTAGATTTTTCTCCTATGGTATTTACTACTACTTTTATTTATTGATCTTGCCTTCTCACTCCAGCTGGGACTTCCAGTACCATATTAAACAGAAGTGGAAGTATAGATATTCTTGTCTTGCTTCATATCTTAAAGGGAAAACTTTCAATTTTTATTAGTGTATATTTTAGCTGTGGACTTTTTATGCAAGTCTTTTATTTTATTTTATTTTATTTTTTTTTGGTACTGGGGATTGAACTCAGGGGCACTCGACCACTGAGCCACATCCCCAGCCCTATTTTGTGTTTTATGTAGAGACAGGGTCTCACTGAGTTGCTTAGGGCCTCGCCCTTGCTGAGGCTGGCTTTGAACTCCCGATTCTCCTGTCTCAGCCTCCCTAAGTGCTGGGATTACAGGCTTGCGCCAGCGCGCCCGGCTGCATGTCCTTTATTTTATAAGTTTCTTCTATAACTAATTTTATGAATCTTTATCATGAAAGGATTTTTTTCTGCATCTATTAGGATAATCACATGATTTTAGTCTTTATCCTGTTTACATATTGCATCATACATTTGGATTTGTTGAACAATTGTTGCATCCTAGGGATAAATCCCACTTGGTCATGCAGTGATATATTTTGATTCTTTCAACATGCTGGTAAATTCAGTCTGTTAATAATTTATTGGTGATCATTTCATCCAAGAATGCAAAGATATTGGTCTGTAATTTTTTTTTTCTTGTGATGTCTTTGATTTTGAACTCAGAGCAGTGTGGCTCTAACAAAACACCTTGGGCTGTTTCTTCTAATTTTTTTTGAAGAGTTTAAGAGAAAATGGTATTGAGCCTTCTCTAAATGTTTGGTAGGATTCATTTATAATACCATGTGGTCTTCAGCTTTTTTTTGTTTGTATGAAACTTTTTATTAGTACTTCAATTGGTAATTAGTGGTCAGTCAGTGAAATAAATGGGTTTACTAGTATGAAATTAATCACTTTCCTTGTTCTTTCAAGATTTTCTTTGTCTTTGTCTTTGACTTGACCTTATGATGTCTCAGTGGAGACCTCGTCAGAGTCAACCTATTTGGAGTATTTGAACTTCATGAAGCTGGAAGTCCTTTTCCTTCTCCAAATTTGTGGAGTTTCCAGCTCATTTCTTTTTGAAAACATGTTTTACCCTTTCTCTTTCTTTTCTTGCTTTGGGTCTTCCATTATGTGTATACTGGTTCACTTAGTGGTATCCCATAAATCTCACAGGCTCTCCTCACACTTTTTCGTTCTATTTTTCCTTTTGCTCTTCTGACTAGATAATTTCAAATAACCTGTGTCTGAGCTGCTTCTTTTTGCTGCCCCACGAGGATGCTGTGGTGTAGGAGCACTCTCTATAACTTCCAACTCCTCCCTTCCATCTTTCCTCATTCTATGCTAATAGACTGTACTTTTGCCAAAGAGCACCCCTTTGTTTGTGACCTTTGGATCTGATTGGTCCAAGAGTGTATTTAAGCTTCTGTAGTTTCTAGAATAAATGGTGTTTTTCTGCTCCTCACCCTGGTGGTGTCCTCTCTTCTTGTCCCAGGTATCTCTGTGTCTTGCTGGGGCAGAGCAGATTTTTACCTATACCTTGGGGCCTGAGAAGATTGGCTCCGCAGATCGCCACTGTCCAGAGAGACTCCATATCGTCTAACCCAGGGACCCCTTCTTTCTCCACAAGAAGCCACGTGGCCCTCCCTTCCCCTCCCCCTTTATTAAAGTGATAATGTGGAAGCTCTGTTATTGAAGTTTTCAGTATAGTCATAGTATTCTTCAGCTTCAGAATATCAGATTTATTCTTTGGTTATGGTTTCTGTCTCTTTGTTGCATTTCTGTTTTTGGTCATGCATCTCTTCTGGATGTTGTTTTCTTTTCTATATTCTCTTGTAGCTCACATAGCTTCTTTTCTACATTTAAAAAATAATTATCAGATAGCCAGTATATTTCAGTTTCTTTAGAGCATTTTTTTTTACTGGAGATTCTAAGCAGGCTGGCTGGTGGGGTGTGTAGGCATGCTACCTAGCAAATTCTGCAGGTGAACCAGCCAGAGAGATCACTGGGTGTGCTTTCTTTTGGCATCTATATGTTTCTAAATATATAGACAGCCTACTACTGGGGTCTTTGGGTTGGCAATTCTGCTGCTGATGGTCATGGGAAAGCCTAGTATAATAGGCTGTGGGTTGATGTTGAAATCTGTCTGCTGGTTTTTTTACCCCCTTGTCTTTTTGTCTGTTCTTAGCTACCTCAAGCAATCTAACTATACCAATTCCTTCAGTGTTCTGGGTAAGACACAATAAAACTAAGCCTTCTAAGGTAGCACTTTGAAAATCTGGTGAAGTTAGATACTTGCCTCACTTTCTTTCACCCATGGGAGAACTTGCAGACTGGTGCTGGGCTCGTCTCGTTTGTGGGAGGGTGATATGGTAAAATGAAGCTGGTTTTCCCCCCCTTTAAACGCATCACTTTTGTTTCTGTGAAGGTGCTGCAACTTCTAGTTTGGATTTCAGAGACCTTTAGATGTACTCTCATTCATAGATGATTGTTCAATTGATATTTCTGTGGGGATATATCAGCCCGCTTGCTGAGGTCTTTTCTCTTAACCTGGACACTTTTACTCCAGAAACCAAGAAAGCAGGCTTATAGAATGTTATCAGATATTTCATTTATTCAGCAAACTTCGAACAGTTACTCTTTGCTTGGCAAAGGTGATAAGATGCTATGCGTCTTGCCAGGCAATGATGATATAGTGATAGATAGAATTTGATCACTGCGTCCAAGGTAATGCCTTCCCCTGGTAGTGGATGACATGAAGACAAATTGTTTTACT
Organism: Geosciurus inauris; assembly: GCA_004024805.1. NCBI lineage: Eukaryota > Metazoa > Chordata > Mammalia > Rodentia > Sciuridae > Geosciurus > Geosciurus inauris. Next base: position 63,204 of record PVHX01000070.1, on the reverse strand, counting down.
TGATCTATCTTTAGTACTTGAACAACAATAAGGAGAAGAGGTCATGCAAGACTTCTTGGGGAAGGTCATCATGTGCTATAAAAATGATGGTTCGTATGTGAATATACCACAGTGAATCTCACCATAATATATATAAACAAGACACTAATTTAAAAAACCTCTATTTGTAAATAACAGAAAGATCAGTAGAGTAGAGGGAAAGGAACAGGGAGGTGGGAAGGACTAATACAGAGCAAGTTATGTGCCATGCTTTTTTGATTATGTCAAAATGAATCCTAATGTTATGTATAACTGAAAAGAACCATTAAAAATGTATTGAAACACTGATGGTTGAATTATTGGCTAGATACTTGAAAAAAAGAATGTTGAACTATATCTAAGAGTTTACATAAAAAAATTTAGGTATATCAAATATTATAAAGACAATAGTGTTGAATCTTTGTCCCTTCTTTTTTCTTTTTGTGGGAAAAGTGTTGTATTTACATATAAAGCATGGAAGGAAACCATAACTAGTGTATTTATCTGTATAATGTTAAAAATTCCATTAGAAATATAAACAGAAATAAAACACAAAAACAGTATTTCTCAAAAAAATGATAAATTGAAGATTGGAATAGTAGCAACAGAAAATATTCAATTCTAAAATAATAAATTTAAGCCAATTTGTTAGAAGAAGTGGCTCTTTGAAGTTTCTAAAGAATTAGGAGTTGCTCAGCATAGAGAACAAAATAAATAATATTCTAATACTTTCACGAGTTACTTGTAAATATACTACATCATGATAATAATAGATAAAACCTAAAAGCTTTATCAATATTGCCTCATTTAATTTCACAACGACTGTATGAGGAATTTACATTTATTATATATGTGTTGTAGTTGAGGCAACTAAGGGTCTGTACATTTCTACAATTTTCCAAAGTCACAAAACTAATAAGTACATTGACTGAAATTAAACTCTAGGTAGAGATAAAAGTGTGCACCTTTCACAAATGCATTACATAGCAATATTCAATGTCTGTTGTTATTGAAAGGATAGAGGATATTGTATTTGTACAGCTACATGATAAAACTCCATGTCCTTGACTAGTGAATAGCTACAGAGTTATAGAGAAACCTACAAACTATTATTTATAAAATACTACTGCTTGACTCTGCCTCTACATAAAACACAAAATAGGGCTAGGGGTGTGGCTCAGTGGTCGAGTGCCCCTGAGGTCAATCCCCAGTACCAACAAAATTAAAATAAAATAAAATAAAATAAAATAAAATAAAATAAAATAAAATAAAATACTACTGCTTGAATATTTTACTTTAGCAGATAATGTAATGAAACAGAGATCTGTAATCAAATATAATTACTTGTTTTTACTAGAAACCTTCACTGAGATGTCTTCTTTATGTGAAAATTCCAATAACACAAAAAACCTCCAACTGAAACTATATTTTAATTGCCATTTGTTAAGTGTTTAGAGCCTATTTGTATCAACATATAAAATAATATTTTTAAATTTAACATGTATCTTTGTTTTACTTAAGTCAAATGTGTTCTGTTAACATAGTTTATAATACTCATGAGAGCTATTCATCAAAAGAGAGTGTTAAGATTATTGGCTATGGTCATTTTTTTGTTTTGAGAGAACGTCTTGCTGTAATTAGTTAGATGGTAAAGGATTCAAGAATTAACTTTCTTGTAAGTACAGATAAATAAGGAGTTTATTAAATCTAAAATACTATTTGTGTTACTTAAAATTGATCTGCTGATACCCTACCTGATCACTAAGTCAAAATCAGTGGAATATTCATATTTAATTCTTCATCCTGCTTCATATAAATATTTTATTATCTGTTTTTCTATTGGCACTTATTTAGGTGTAAATAGTTGATAACCATTAGAGAAAGAAACAATAAAAGGAACAAAAGATGGTTTGTTGAAGGGACACTTCTATGAGCATTCTCTAGGGAAAGCTATAGTTTAAGTACACCAATTATTTTCCTACATTATATCTTAAAAATACCTTTGGGCATATTTTATCCTTCTTGCCTTTTCTTGACATCAACATATCAAACTTAGGCTCAGGTATCACTGGGTCAAGGCACATAAAGACTATGATAATAGTCATGCTATTATCATGCTATTTTACATCATAGTCATGACGTAAAAAATCCAAGAAGGATTTTTTACATCAGATATTTCATTCATTAAGCAAACCTTGAACATTTACTCTCTGCTAGGAATCATGTCAAGCAGTAATGATATAATGATGGATACAATATGATCTCTGACTCCAGAGTAATGGCTTCGTAGGGTAATGGGTGACATGAAGACAAATTATTTCACTTTCTTTATCTTTAGTGCTTGAACAACAGTAAGGGCAAGAGGTCATGCAAGACTTCCTGGGCAAGGTCATTGTGTGCTATCCAAATGATCAGAAGAAATAAGTCAATTTCCCAAAGGGGAAAGTTGTGACAGAATCCATCAAATCTTTCTCACTCTTCTAGCTTAAAATTTTAGTTCAGATGATGCGCTGGAGGAAAATTTGCAATTTCCCCAATAGTTTCTTAAAGTGAATCCATTGTAGAACTTCTTCCTATTTAGGTATAAATATAGGGCCAAAGATATGTTTACTCATGATTAACCAAGAGTAGAGAAATTTTGTTTGGAACTTTTTGTTTAGAAGTCCTCCTCCAATGTTTAACTTTGTTGTGGAGACCAGAATTTATTTCAGAGTATATAAGAGTGCTCAAGAGGTTAATGTTCCAAGTGAGAGCTATCAAGAACTGATGCACTCAAAAAATGAAAGTGATTCTTCTGTCATGTCTAGTTTTCTTGAGAAAAACACATATGAGATTGTAAATAGTTCCCGATAATAAAGAAAAATTCCTTCCTCCTTCTATGTCTTTTAAGTTTAACTCTTACCAATATAACTTCAGACATTAAAAGAATATAGAAAGGACGTACACATTTTGATTTATCCAGATCATAAGTGGGATTTTCACATTTTTTTTCCTGCTGGAATATTTTTCAAAAACCAGCCTTGTATTTATACTATTACACTTAAGTAAAAGTTTGTATCTTTCTTTCGGAAGGCTTAGAGAACATTCCTCTGGGTATTTTCAGTTATCATTTTGCATTAAGCAAATAAGAAAGGAAAAGAGAAAATGAAATATTTTGATAAATTGGGCTGAAATAAAAACAAGAGCAAAGATTAAGTATTAGTGATTCAGAGAGATTGATGGGAAAGAAAATATGATATGCATGTGACTTGGGAAGATTAAGAATCTTCATATATGAGCCAATGCTCTAAACAATAGAACATGGAAGTTAACTCTAGTTCTTCTTAGTAATAAAAAGTCTGCTTCTGACTTTACCAGGAGAGGTTGCTATGGTGTCTACAGTGGTAATATACCAGACTATCAGAAAATATGGCATATTCATATGGCATATGTGTAGAATGATAAAGAAAGCTAGCTTAACATTAAAAAAAAACACAAAAACATGACCTACTCAAAACAATTCAGTAATTAAATGATCATATCCGACCCAAAGACAAGGTGGCAGGCATTTTTAAAAAGAAAACCTGAGGTTAACATTAACACAACCATTAATAAAACTGTATAAATGAAAGAATGAAGAAATATTTATAGTTATTCTTAGGTTCATATACAGCATTTGATTTAATTCAATATCTCTTCAATATTAAAATTTTTAATAAACATATAATAGGAGGTTATCTGTAAACTACGTTAATCTTGTTTCTCTAGAAAAAGAATTAATTCACAGCAACATCCAAACTGGTTTTTGACTAAGCAATAGGGCACAATAGTCTAGCCAAGTTCACCCATAAAATCATAGCAACACTTTAATTCTGAAAAAAAAAATATATATATTTGGCAAAACCTGTAGCAAATTATATTGCCATAATGAAGTATAAGTACTTAAAAATTTACCTTTAAGAAAAATTATTTTATTCAACCTTGTGCTAATAAATGGTAACATATTTAAGTATTTAAGACAGTATCAACTTGGCTTATATCAACTTGGCTTTTCTAATGCATAATTCTTTTTTTCTTCTGAATCCAAAGGCCATTTCCTCTCCCCTATGGAGTCTTATGAATGTGGTACCAGGGTCATTGCAGGGATTATCAAAAGATATCTTGTCTATCTTTCCCTCTCTGATAGACTGATATCTGGTCCCCTTTTAATCATTTCCAACTTACCTAATGCACACATACCTCCCTTTTCAGTATATTTGCCTTCTAAATGTCATCTGTTCTCCATCAGACACTTGGTAGATTGGAAATGGGTATGGGTCCGACCTCTGCGAGTGTATGTGATTGCTATGGACACATTAAAATTAATTTGATCAGTGTTAAATTATTGCAGTAATTTTTGGCTGCATCTGGAAGTAGAGATTGGTGAAGTATTAAAGGCGTTTCCCCTTTAATCTCATTACTGGTTGGCATATTATAGTAAAAAAAAATAAAAAACAAAAATCTTTTGTATAAAACCATAGCAAAAAAGCAGGATATTTCTGTATCTCATTCTTATAAATTCAGGATAATACTCATTATTTCATTAGGCATTATTACAAATCCTCTGTAGGAAAGATTTACTCTGAGGTAGATTCAAGAATAGAATTTTAGATTGGAACCTTCCAAGAATTGAGGAGAGAGAATGAGAAAGGCCATCTGGAACTCCAGACCTAGGCACTGCTCCAAGGGCTTTGAGGCTGTCATGCCAAGGTATTGGTTCCCATATTGTAGCAAATAACATATCTTGAATAACATTAATTTTATCATGAAGTATATTTAATGAGTATTATCTAAAATGATGTTTGTAGTGCTTAGTCATCTTTTTTTAAATTGTTGATTTCTGCTTTAGGTGTTCTAAGTGCAATCTAAATACCACTATGATTGAGTAAAATATTATATAGTCATGATTGATACTGCTGATATTATAATACTTTAAAGTATATTGCCACTGAAGTAATTTCTGACACCTAGTACAACATAATGACCTTGAATACATTGTGTTCATTGAAATAAGCCAGTTTTACATAAGGACAAATATTATATAATTTCTTTTGGATAAAATACCTATTTATTGAGACAGAAACTAGAATAGTGGCTACCAGGGACCGGGGAAGTGATGAATGGAGAGTCAATGATTAATGGGTATAGAGTTGTTTCAGTTTGGGAATATGAAAAAATTCTGGAGATGGAGAGAAGTTATGCTTATAGAATAATGTATGATGAATGTCACAGAACATTACACCTCAAAGTGATTAAAATAATAAAGTTTATGTGGTAAATTTTTACCATGATAAAAAGAAAGTACATTAGTAGAAAATTATATCCAATACACTATAAACTAAAGCTGTGGTTCAGCACTGCCCAGACCTTACCAGGCACACAAGCTGATGCTTTCATCCCAGTACATTGATGATCTGCTTTGTGTTAAGGACACCATTCTTGGCTTCAGGGAAACTTTTGACAGGCCAAAGCCTCAGGTAAGGTGAAAAGAAGATGCTTAACTGAGAGCAACCAAGAGAAAAAGCTAACCGTAATCTTCATAATGGCCAATTTTCTGCAGCCCCACCAGCGGTAAATGGTGGTCTCCCACTTTCTACGTGGTTACATGACAGTGCAGTTGGATGACTACATTTCTATACTTGGTCCTCCTAATGTTCTCCTGAATTCATGATCCCACCTATCTCTCTTTTATATTTCCCTCCCAACTTGAGTAAATCACATGTATGTCATAATGAAAGAAGTAAATAAATGGAGGATTGGTGGTGGTCTGTACTCAAGATATACACAAAATTAGAGACCCATAAATCTAAAGATGGACATGTGCTAGTATACTAGAGATCAGGTATTTGTGTGGAAAGAAAAAACAGGAGAAAATAAACAGAATCAAAGTATATTCTGGTATATTGGTTTAGATGGAGAAAATAAATATGATTTTAATGACAGATCATAAAAGGAATACTGGTGAAAGTTGGCATACTAATTGCAAGGTTCACTTGTGAACTCATGCTGAAGGTATCAATCCACTTAACTATGTGGGTTTTGTCAGCTAATTTAGTTTTTTTATTTGATTGTTTAATTTTTAACTTGCCTAATTAAATATTTTGTCTGTAGGTAGGGGAAGGGAAAAATCAGAAAATTTCTTCTTGGAAACTAATTCTATTTGAGAAGGAAAAATGATCAATGGAATATAAGTAACTGGATTCTTAGACTCTAGAAGTTACCATGTTTGCCCTTATCATATTTTTCTATGCACATTTCTCCCCTGATGTGTATGTTATATTTGTTATCATCTACATCAGTTTCTCTGAACTTTACTTACAACTCTCCAATTGCCTACCTCAATCTTAAAGTTTTTGTAAAATTCATCCAGTGAGTTACATGCTGTGTAATATTTTAGTGTCTGCAACATGGAAAGAACAATTATTATAAGGAGAGGAAAGCATAATTAAAATACTTTCCTTATTCTCAAGTAATTAATAGTGAAGAGGAAACTCATTCTTTCAAACATTTATACAACATGTATTTACTAAGCATCTACTTTGTCTAAGACACTCTTCTAGAATTTGGAGAGTCATGGTTTCTACTTTTATGGAGCTTATACTTTAGTAGGAGTAGGAAAAATGCTTCAAGAAGTAGCTTTGTAAAATGGTGAAAAATTATATGAAGAAAAATAAGGATAAAATATAGAAAATTTGGGGTTGACATGATGGAAAGGAATCAATTTAAAGTAATAAATTTGTATACTCTAAATGAACTTTTGCTTACCCAGAGCCAACAATGTGGACTTCCTAACTTTATGAATTCAATATTTTCTTTTTCACAGATTAAATCCCTAATTGGACATGTTGGAGAAAACATCTGTTTTTAAATGAAATATGCATTTAAATGCATATTATGTTCAAAGTAGCTCTGTGTACCATAATTATATTAGTTTGTTCCACATTTTAAGAAGCAGGAAGTAAAAGGATAAGTTGTATGTGCATAAGTTTTTGTTGTTAAGTCTTATGTTTCTTGTATAATTCTTTGTTTCCCAGATTGCACTGGGTCTGGAGGTAAAAAGGGGAGCAAAATAATAACAACAGTATCAATAAATACCCAGACTCATATGTGTATGTATTGAGAACAGAAGCCATTAACAGTCACACACCTTATTTTCTATATTAATGATATTTTACTATGCCAGGAAATTTTTGCCCAGGAAAATAAAAGATGTAAAAACTTCATCATTTCTTCTAAAAACTTCATAGAAAATATCATTTAAATAAATATTATATTAGTAGATTTCTTAACATTTTTTAGTTGTTGATTGACCTTTATTTATTGATTTATTTATGTGTGGTGCTGAAGATCGAACCCAGTGCCTGCCACATGCGAGGCAAGCACTCTACCACTGAGCCACAATCCCAGCCCACTAGATTTTTTAAATTGATGATATTAAGCAATTGATTGCCAAAGACTCTTCCAAATCTTTACTCAACCTCTTGTGGAATATTAGTAAGAACTGATCAGGTGGAAAAGCCAGATTAGCATTTCCAAAAGGGGAAAATAGTAAGCACGAATGTACAGAGGAAGAACTGTACACACATACACACACACACACACACACACACACATACATATGCATGCACTCACACCTTAATATAGAGCTCAGAGTGGCTAGTTAATAATGGCAGAAACAGAATGGACTAAGTTCATGAAATCATTTTCTCATGAGTAAGAACTGATGTTATTTAGTTATAAGCAGTAGAGATCATGTTATGCATTTACAGCAATTTCTATGGGCTATGTAAAAACTGGTTTGTGAGCTGAGTTGAAGAGGTAGAGAAACTCAAAGAAAAGACAATATTGAAGAGAAAAGATAATGCTGGAATCTAGAGCTAAAGGAAGAAGTCTGTACTTAGATATTAAGAAAATACAGAAGATATATCTGAGCAATTATTAAGTGATTTTAGATTAGGTTGGATATGTGTTATGAGGAAAAGTGATACTTTTTTAGTCTTTAATTTCCAATTTCAGAATTTTTTGTATCGTTAGTTAATATTGGAGGCATTGAAAATAAACAAATTTCATGAGGAGATAGTTTAATTTTGTTATATTATGTTTCAATTATTTGTAGAACATTTAGACAGAAACAACTACATAGCAGGACTATGGGAGAGAAATCACTACCTATGCAAATTAGGAAATAATTAGTGTACAGATATTTAAAGTCATGAATTGGGATATATTCATCTAGGGGACACAAAGTGACAAGAGAAGATTAACAAAATAAGTTCTCATGATAGTAAGAAGCAGAGGAGTTTGAACTGATCTAGAAAAAAAGAGGAAACATTTGAAAATCAGGAAAGATTATAGTTTAAAAATATGTACTGTTTATAATTGGTAACATTTTCAGGGCCATTAGTTAAAACATGTTAATATAGCATTTGTAATGATAGTTCTGATGTAATTTGATTATATACAATCTCTTAAAGGAGGATTATGAAGATCCAAGTTGAGCTGTAATTAATGTCTTGGATTTTTAATCTTCTTGGACTTCCTTTTGTTTTAGCTTTGCTCAATATCTAATTTCCTGGCTCTCAATATCTCTGGCATTGAATGCAATTTTTAACATCTCAATTTATAGCTTACTTCCTCACTTTTGAATAAGATAAATAACCTAGGGTTTCATCTCTTTGATGTCCTTAAGAAACACCTCTTATAAGCTATATCCATGGTCCACAACACACAGGTTGTCTGGGATATCTGGTGCTGACAGTTTACTTAACTTACAAATATCTACATAGGAGTGTACTTGCTATGGCCAGCTTGCAAACATAACTATTAATAGTTTATTAGAAAAGCAAAGCAACAAAGATTTAACTTTGTACAAGGAAAGTACAAGTTGTGTGTGTGTGTGTATATCTGTGTGTGGTATTCACTTTAAAATAAAACATAAGCTTGATAGGTAAGATTCACAGCTATATTTGGAGGAATAATAAGGTAACTCTCTTGGGATGGAAAAACAGGGCATAAGTCTTTAATAGAACATCCACAGAGATAGAATTAGTTTAATCTTTACACACAGGCTTTTCAATGTTATTAGTCCCTTTGGTTTTCATTTTGTTTTGTTTTTTCTTTGTACTCTGATTAATTTTATCCTCCATATCTCTAATTTTATCTGCTTCACAGTTTATTTTTTTCTTATTCCCTCTAACATACTTTATCTTAACCTCTTGCATCTTAATTTAATACTGTTGTCTTTTGATTTCAGTCAATTCTCACAGCTTTCTTTCACTGGGAAAGTACAACTCTGCTGGAAATTAAATCTGCATTTTATATAATAGTTCATTTTGGAGAATGCCTTTACACTTGAATTTTTTACTTCTTGGTCCCTTTTCATTTGTTCTGAATTTTCCCCCACAGTCCCTATAATGTTGTTTTTTGTTCTGTAGCTATTTTGAAATGAAATATCCAGATATTCAGATTTGTGTATTATTTTTGATCTACTCATTGTTCGTATTTTAAAATCATAGCATTAATTAAGGCATTTTTCTCAGATTAGCTGCTAGGACACAACTCAGCGCCTATAGTTTCTAGAACAATTTTGACATCTAATCCCAGAATTGCTCCTTCTTCTACCTCCATTTCTAATTCTCTAATACTCTCAGTAGTGGAATTCATTAGAATCTCTAATTCTCAAGATTCCCTGTTCAAATCCTCTTCCTGACTTTGCTTTCCTCAAACAGCAGCAGGAAACCACTCTTTCTAGGCAATAGTGTTTAATTGTCCATCTCTGTTTTTCTGCCAACATTTAAAGGCATGAGCGTCCTACCCAATCCTATCATCTTTATTCTTAGAAGGCACATCTACTCACAAAGGTCACAAGGTTCCTTTCCACACACTAAATTAACAACTAATTTATTTTTCCCTATAAGTAGAGGCAGGTGTCCATAAAAAGATTAGAAATGTGGAGGGTCTGTGAAAGAATGAATGGTTTTTCTCTGTTACATCTAGATGTTGGAAACCACACTGACATGACAAGCCCAGCTGAGCTTACTTTCTAGGGTCACAACAAACAAACTCACAAACAAAAAAAGAGATGGAAATAGTAAAAAAAAAAAAAAAAAAAGAAGTGTAAGTATGTAACTGTTTGTTTTGTTCTGGACTGGAAAACATTAAGGAGCAGCCTTGTTTCTGCTGTTGAGGCAGAGCAGATTGCCTAGTAATAAAATGTTATCTCTTGGAGTTGTGAGAGAGCTGTCATTCAAACGTGTGTACAATGAACAGAAACAGTCACACTGAAAACAAACTCTCTCTCTCTCTTTCTCTTTCTCTCTCTCTCACACACACACATACACACACACACCACTACCAGTAGTTGAGAGGGAACTTAATTCCAAGCCATAGTTCCATAGAAACTTAAAAAGTTTGTATTGGGAAGGGGAAGGAAGTAGCCCTCTTCTCCACTGATTTGGTTTGATTCTCTCTGAACTTAGAAATATACCTACAGTAAAAAATAATCTGAAAACACCAAAGGAGATCAATCTTTTTAAGAAGAGAGAGTTGTCACATTTTCTAGGGTTTAGCAAAAAGGAAATATGGCAAGACAATAATTTTTTTCATGAAAAACTGTTAAGGCAAGAACACTTAAACCATGAAATAAAATAGTGGTGTCTTTGCTTTATTAATTCTAATTTTGTTGATATTTTACTGAAAAGTTGAGAAAGACTCATCAAATGTTAGTCACATGCTTTATTATTACTTTATTTTACATATTTATTTTTTTGTTTTTGACTTTATAGTACTAGGATTTGAACACAGGGATTCTTTACAACTGAGCTACATCCATAGCCTTCTTTATTTTTTTTAAATTTATTTATTCTAATTAGGTGTATATAACAGCAGAATGCATTTTGATTCATTGTACACAAATGGAGCACAACTTTTCATTTCTCTGGTTGTACATGATGTAGAGTCGCACCATATGTGCAGTCATACATGTACCTAGGGTAATGATGTCCATCTTATTCCACTATCTTTCCTGCCCACATGCTCCCTCCCTTCTCTTCTCTCTCCTCTGCCCACTAAAAGTTCCTCCATTCTTCCCATTCCTCCCCCACCCCCACCACCGATTATGGATCAGCATCTACTTATCAGAGAGAATACTCCACCTTAGGATTTTTGGGATTGGCTTACTTCGCTTAGCATATTTTCCAATGCCATCCATTTACCTGCAAATGCCATAATTTTATTCTCTTTTATTGCTGAGTAATATTTTATTGTGTATATATGCCACAGTTTCTTTATCCGTTCATCTATTAAAGAACATCTAGGTTGGTTCCACAGTTTACCTATTGTGAATTGAGCTGCTATAAACATTGATGTGGCTGAATCACTACTTTATGCTGTTTTTAAGTCCTTTAGGTATAGACCAAGGAGTGGGATAGCTAGGTCAAGACAGGGTTTAACTGAGTTTCTCAGACTGGCCTTAAACGTGATCCTCTTGCCTCAGCCTTTAAGAATGATGGGATTGTAAATTTGTGCCTTGTACTCAGCTTCAAATGATTTTTTAAACTAGCAAAATATTTATGAAACATCAAGATAGTTTCATAAAATCTGAAGATTATTTGCATTGCTACCAATAGAATTTCAAAATAATTTGCTTTTAAAATCTCATCCTACATATTTAGAAATATGATTGACTGGAACATCAATGTGTGTGTGTTTGTATGTATGTATGTGTTCATGTATGTAGGAATTAAATGTTTATTAAATGTGTGAAACAGAGGAATACAATTGCCTTTGTATCAGTATATCATCAATATATTTATACTACTGAAATAATTACTAATCAAATGGTATAAACTATATAGTATATGAGTATGTATTTATTTGTTTTGTTACAAGAGAAAGCCTGGAACAGAAGAAAATCAGAAAATACTTGCAAAATGACAAATTAGGAATTGGTGTATTGTCTGAAAATAGAAAATATTCTTTCTATAGAAAAAAAATTTTCTTTCTATAGAAGAAGATGACATATTAAAATAAAAAGCATAGTACTGGTAGGAAAAGAGAAGTTGAATTTTATTTATTTCATGATAGGTTTCTTCCAGAACATCCCAACAAGGATTGTAATTAGCAGTTAAACTAGTGAAGCATTTTGTAGGTGTGTTACAAACATGTGTTCATTTAACAAAGAAAAGCAATCTTCAGATCTTTGGAAGAGTTTCCATGTACGTCTTCCCCTTTCTTCCTCCCCAGTCTAGTCACAGCACATAGCATAGGCAAGTAACAAGTGAACTAGAAAGACTGTTAGTATAGTGTTTAAAATAATAAGAATAGAAACAAAATCATATTCTGTGACCCAGACGGTGTTGTAATTAAATTTACTGAGGCAGAAAATTTACTTTAGGGATTAATATTACCTTTTGGCTATTTAATGAATTTCAGTATAAACACCAATCCATATTATCTTTCCATCTGCTCTAATAACATGTTTACACCAAGTGACTTCTTAAAAAAAAAGAAACCACTATGTGCAAATCTGAAGATGTGTCTATAACCCACTTTTTCTCAAAATTATTTTAACTTTAATCTATCTCCAAAACTTTATTCAAAAAAGCTAAAGAAAAATTAATTTGTAATAGCACAAAAAGAATAAAATGGTCATGAAAGAATGGGCTTTCTCTATATGGCAAACTACTGAGATACATGTCAAGAAAAACTATTTATTCCCTCTGTTCTGTGAGGGGGATTATAGCTTGCCTCCTGCTGAAGGAGGAGGGGGAGGTATCTAATTGCTAATTGTATAGTTCTTCCTCTTTCCTTATCTGGGCCTTTGGACTGTCCCTATTGTGCTCTTGATCTTGTTCACATTCAGTGGTCAAGTTCTGTTCTCATGAGCAAGGTCTGTGGTTTTCTATCAGGTCCTATTATGGTGGGTATGTGACAAATTCTAATTTTCTGTCTTTTCTCTTTAATTAAGAAATGAATTATCCTTCTGTTTTCTTCATTAGTCAAATAAATGAGTATTCTAATCTTTTCCCAAATGCATCTATTTCAGGTACTATGCCAAAGTATAAAAGCAACTTCCTGAAAGTAAATGGTTTAGGCACATATTGTCATTATAGTCGTCAAAATGGTTATCTTCTCTTTTGTATGACCTTGAAAAGCAAAACGATGTGTGATTTTGCTTAAGTGCTTAATCTTCTAACATTGTGGATTTAGTTTTGGTTTTATTTTTTCATTTACTCAGAAATATTGACTTCAGCTACTCTGCTCAAGGCAAAGTGCTTAGAAGGTATAACTCATGAATAGCACACATGTAGTAGGAGCTCTCATGAGTCTACTTTCCTTTTTACAAAACAGGGATATAATGCTTACACTATTTTACAACTTTATATTATCATGATACCACATGTTTAAAATGTTTATGCTGTGAATTGTTATTTTAAAATAGAAGGTTTATATAATGTTTTTATAAAGCTTTATGTTTGGATAAATCATACCGTACTAAACCAATTTCTTATTTATGATAGTTCACCTATTCTGAATTTTCCAAATTATAACAATGATATTTCAATAACAAACTATAAATTCACTTTTAATGCATATTTTGATTTTTTGAGATTAATTTTAAGGGTCAAATTTTTGATCTTTCAAAACCATTTATATAATATCACCAAGTACTTAAAACTTGGTTGTTCAACTCAGTTATTCTGCATATTTTTCGTTGGTTTAAAGTGAGCAAGCTGTACATGTCAAATTTAGATATATGCAATGTGATAGTCAACTTTCTGTCATTGTGCAAAAATACCTGGGATAAAGACTTAAAAGAGGAAAGATTTCTTTTGCCTTTAGAGATTTCAGTTCATGGTCACATGGTTACATTATTTTGGGCCTGAGGTGAGGCAAAACACCATGGCAGAGAGCATGTTGTCAAAGAGGAAGAACTTCACCTCATGCCACCTGGGAAGAAAAGCAAGAAGCAAGAGAGAGAGGAAAAGGAGGGTTCCTAATGTAGCCTTCAAGGGCATATCCCCAGTGACCTACTTCCTCCAATAGGCCCCCACCTCCTAAATTTTCTACCACCTCCTGATAGTGCCAGCAGCTGAAGACCAAGACTTCAACTCATAAGGCTTTATGGTCATTCTGGATCCAAATTATAACGTACAATTTTAATCATAAAATTGTAATTGGGACATAAAAGCAATTTTATAACAATCACTTTTTGTTGTTTCTAGATTTTAAGGTATTTTTATTCTTCTAGCTGAAAAATAAATTTAGGTGAGCCAACTTCATGTGTACATTAACATGTTATTAGTTTCTAGTCTATCTCTATTGCCAAGTCGTTCTGAAGTTATGATAATTACTGAAGCATAGTAATTGATGTTCATAGTGATGGCCCTATTGAATCGTAAAATTCTTTTCAGTTTATTTGATAATAAGTTATGGATTATTTTAAAGCTGATTACTTACACTAGAAGGCCATCACATTTTTCTGAGTGTTTATAAAATATTATCATTCAATAAAGTGTATTTTCCTCTCCATAGTGTCTTACTGATTTGAAAAGCATGTGGGTATTCTTTTCTGAACATAACCTTTTTGCATCTATCTCATACTGATCAATATCTTTGAAGTTTTCAAAAAGACACTGCAGAAGTGAGAGTGAAAAAGTGAGAATGTACCTCAGATTTCTACGATGCTACCTAAAATTATTAGAAGTTAATAACTTGCATTTTTAAGTCAAATAAGTAAAAGTACTCTTATTTCCTATCTGAATTAAATTGCCACCTCAGGTCAGATCAATGACAAATTTGAATGAAATATATCCGTTTCTCTATTTGAATAAATTATCTTACGTTTAATTTTTATTGATTCATAAAAATGGGATATATTTATGGGGTACCATGTAATGTTTTGATATATAAGTGCATTGTGTAGTATTCAAATCAAGGTAAATATATCTATTTTCTCATTTACTCATTCTCTATGGTGAAAATATTAAAATTCTTCCTTCTACCGTTTTTGAAATAAACAGTACATTATCCTTGTCTATAGTCATTCTACTGTACACTTCAGAAATTCTTACTCCTATGTAACCACAGCTTAGTACCACTGATCATTCCTTTCCCATCCCACTTTCTCCCCTCTCTTCCTAGTCACAGGTAAATTAAACAGATTCTTATTGTCTAGAACTTTGAATTGAAGACTATTTATAAATTATAAAGACAGAAAATTTTAGTTCTAAAGTAATATTTAAACATGTTCCTTTTAGTAATTGAACATTCAGAGTTCACTTATGGCTGCTTCAAGCAAGATAATTGTGGAGGTTTTTCTTTCCTGAGTAATCATGCATTTATAAATTTAATTGATATATGCCAAAAATTAACAGAAGTATGTGAAAAATCTCAATCTTTATGTGTGTATGTATATAACATTTAATTGTAAATATTCACTATTCAAATATGTGAAATTCTTATCAGAAAATTAGACTAGTACATTATTTAAATTTTATTTACTGTTTATAAAGATTAACCTCACTCTTAATTAGACTGTAATTATCTTTATATTTTACTATTGAATTCTCATAAAGTGCATCTGCCATTACACATTTCATTCTTTAAGGATACGCTTCTATCTGGGAAATTAGATGAGTAATGGATTTAATGGATTTCTACACTAAAAAATTAAAGAAACCTTTTGTGCTCTAAATTTCTTTAAAAATAACATACACAAAACAGGAACAGGTATGAGAAATTCACAATTCTCAAATAGTAATAACAGTTGATTCTTGAGTGCTTATTATGTATCAAACACTATTTTATTTACATTGAAAGCATGAGCCAGGCGCAGTGGCACACGCCTATAATCCCAGCACTTGGGAGGCTGAGACAGTAGAATTGCGAGTTCAAAGCCAGCCTCAACAACAGTGAGCAACCGTGAGGCGCTAAGCAACTCAGTGAGACCCCGTCTCTACATAAAACACAAAAAATTGGGCTGGGGATGTGGCTCAGGGGTCGAGTATCCCTGAGTTCAATCCTTAGTACCAAAAATAAAAAAGTATGAACTTGTACCTCTTCTCTGAGAAAGGTGCAAATGTGCTCCCTATGTTATGAACAAGGAAATTAAACAACTGATACGTTATATAACTTGTCTTCTTATAAATGGCAAAATCAAGATTCAAGTCCAGGCAGTGAAATGTGTAAATACATTACATTAAATGTCATGCCATGTGGTATTTTGCCTAATATGTACCCAGTCATAAGAAGGAGTAGTAATAAAAGTTACAATTCTAGATTCCAATTAAAATTATCCTGATAATTGGGAGCTTCATCCATTCATTATATATCATTCATCCATGGAGCATTTTTAAATTCTTTATTTTATATAAGACTCAAGTAATCTTATAATAAGTGTGTTTCTAAAATTAACAAAATTAATAACTGGTATTTGAACCCAGAACTTCTCCATAATAATAAAGCATATTCTTTCTGCAATAATTCATTTCTTAAACACAGACCCCAAAAAAGTGCTCGAAAGTGATTTTTTTCTTGTGATGTTCTTCAAAAATATCTCCTAAATGCATATGAAGTAAAAAAGAAAATTCATTATGAATTAAGAATTTAGTGTTTAATACCATATTTATTTCATATACAAATTTAACTGAATGCAGCAGAGTGCTATTAAGCACTGGCTGAATTGAATGCTGTGTTTTGCATGTTCAACTGTTTTATTTATCATGAGGTTGAAATATTGTTTACAAGAGAATTGGTACTTCTATAAGAAAGGAAACATAACTATTAAACAAAGCTGTTTCTTAATTATTTTTAAAAGCTAAACTAGAATTATACAATGTTATTATGAGGTCATATCAATATGTCGAAGTACTATAAAATAGGAATCAAATATTTATGAAGAGAAAATTTGATTATTTACTACAAAAGGTGTATAGCTGATTTTAAAATTCTGATTTTAAAAAATTCAAGCAATTAAGAAACAATATGAGCTGTGTATGTTGGCTCATACCTATAATTCCAGCTACTTGAGAGCCTAAGGCAGGACAATAGCAAATTCAGGGCCAGTCTGGGCAATTTAGCAAGATCCTGTCTCAGAAACAAACAAACAACAATAACAAAAACAAGGATCAAGGAGGCTAGGGATGTAGCTCAGTGTTAGAGCACAACTGAGTTAAATACCCAGTCTCACACACACATACACAAAGTAGTATTCTGAGTAGTACAATTTTAAATATTTTCAGCATCACAGGTGACTTTACCTTTATTAGGTAATACTCTTTACTTCTCTTAAACAATTTTGCATATCAAATTTACTTTTAATTGTAAGGTTTTAGGCAATTTATAGTGAATAGTAATATAATTGCAATGTGATCTACCATTCTACATAAAAAGAAGCCAATCAGTAGAAGTAAGAAATTGATAAATATATGTTCCTGAATTCTCCTAAAAAACAGAAATTGGGATCTTATGGCTTAGATATGAAGTGTTCTCCAAAAGCTCTTGTGTGAGGCAATGCAAGACTTTTCAGAGGTGAAAAGATTATATTATGAGAAGTGTAACCAAATCAGTGAATTAATCCACTGATGTGGATCAGTTGGGTGGTAACTAAGCAGGTTGGATGTGGCTAGAGGTGGTAGGTCACTGGGTGTGTGCCTTTGGGTTTTATATTTTGTCATTGGTGACTGGAGCTCTGCTTCCTGGTCATCATGTCATGAGCTGCTGTTTTCTTCTATTCCCTCTGCCATGATATTCTGCTTCACCTCAGAGTTAGGAATTGGTGATCACAGTGACACAAAAGCTGAATAACATAGTAGAATATTATTTATTATGGCATGCACTGAGTCTTATAAAAACGTTTATTTTAATCACGCAATTGTTATTAGTATGAAGAGTAATGAAATAAGACCCACACCTATAAAGGATAGACCAGTATTTTTATGAAAATGTCATACAGAACATACAAAAACATTCTGGGTGCCTCTTCTAAAGTCTAGTCTCAGTTAAGAAAATGACTTTTCAGAAGGGAAGATTCATGTTCAAGATTGAAAACATAGTAAATGGCAGATTAATGGATGATACCCAGGGCTGCTGGAGCTGAGTCCTATTTTCTTTTATAGGTATCTGAATGTCGTGCTGGTATAGTCTATTACTCAAATATCTTAACTGAATTTTTGCCAATTATTTTGCAATTCTGAGTTAGCAAAACTCTCTTAGAATCATATAAATAGATGGAAGATAGCTCTCAAAACCAGTTCCTTTTGTCTTCTGATTGCAGAATTAATTTGCTTTCATTCACAGTACTTTTCCCATTTTCACATCAACATGCCCATATGATCTAATAACATTGAGATTAAATTCTGAACTTCAAATATGTTTTTATTGTAAGTCTGATTTACATTTCTTCATTATAGGTTCTTACATTTACAAAATAGCCAATCAAAATTTAAACTAAACATATGCAGAACATATCAATGTTCATAATGACTGTGACAGCTATATATTTAATTATTGAAGTACTTATATTTTCCTATATCTTTGTTATAATAATATATAGTATATGATCAAGCATTCTCAGAACATATATGATATCTAAAAACATAACAAAAGTCTAGTCTTCATACAATTATTATCTAGTGCACATGGTATAGTTTTCATTTTTTTCTAAGAATTTTTGTAAGGAATATTCACTATTAGAACTTTATACTCTATTATTTCACCAGTAGTGGCCAAAACGTTCTTCAGTGTCCAGATGATGTCAGGGGAAGTAAAGAACTTACCCAAGGAAATGAGAGAGCTCTGATTCAAGCCAGGCCTGCCTAACTACAGAGCCAGAGCTTTCAAAGACTGTTTCATGCAATAATTCTGTAGATTCCATTGCCAATTTGCAGTCTGGTTTTCAGCCAGTGACTGTAAAATCCAAAAGGCTGCATTTAGTTTCTATTTAATTTCTTCTTCAACTTTGCCCCATAAGCTTTTTATTCATGACAGTTTTCATATCCTCCCTACCACCCTTGCTTCTTGCCTTACCTCCCTCTCTCCTTCTTATGTTTCTAATAAATCATTTACAACAGAAGAAATCTAAATTTTGCTAACATTATAATTTCATTATAATTAATAACTTGATGAAAAAGTTAAAGAAAAGCACAATAATTACTAAAGAAATGGTCTAAATAAGAGATACACAAGAAACTGTTGACAATCTCTAAAGTTTTTGAGTAATAGAATTGGATTCAGCTCTAAAGTTAGAACTATGCAACAGCTTGTGGCACAAAATTACTACTGATGAGCAGTGATTTTCCCTTTTAAGGGAGAAATAAAACAGTTTGTGAAAGAGAAATAACTGAGAAGAGGACAAAGGAGGGAGAATACTGAGAAGATATAAATTGTAGAGCAAGTAATTGGAAGTTAATTTGAAAACTCCACTGTTGGATGCTTGCTCTAATTATGTGCATTGTGTACCACATGTTATTAAACATCAACCAAACATGGCTAGCCTACCATGGAAAAATAGCTGGAGAAATAGGAAAATAGTAAAACAAATTAAGAATGTCATGTGAGGTATATGACATTTAGTTGTAACACATGACTAGTTTGACAGTTTTCTAAGTATTTAGTCATGTTCTAACAACTATTTTTCTTCTTTCTACAACGTCATAGATCAGAGCGATTTCTATACCTTTGATGCATCCAGTACTACAAAGATTTCAGATAAAAATTATACCTTGTTTAGCATGTAGAATTTGAATGTAGTATCATATTAACAATTATCATTTTGGATTACTGTTTGTCTAACCATCACATCTGTCAAATGAAATGTTTGATGGAAGTTGAACCCTCAGGGGTCATTCTAAAGTTTGAGATTCTGTGGGACTATTACAATAGTATATTTTGTTCATTCACAAAGAAACTATTGGGTGGGTGGGTAAAGTCATCAATCAGGTGAAAACACACTTAAAATATAATAAATTTTAAGTCAGTAGTCATGGCAAATTTGGTAAAATATGCATGCTTTATGGTATGGCAGTGAAATATATCTATGTCAATATATTGCAAGTGAATAGCTAATACAATCATTTACAAAAATACAATGTATTATTTGCAGTATTATTTAGAAAATCAAATAATTTACAAAGCTATCTATTTCATATCAATGCATTATAAATAAATAGCTAGTAATTTAGATTGAACATGACTATGATGTTCAACATAGCTTAATATGAACTCTATACTAAGAACTGAAACTGAAACAGATTATCTTCTATAAAAGTAAAATAAACTGAACAAGAAATTGAGCTATATAACTAAATTTCAGGATTTTTGTCATCTTAAAATTTTACTTTGTATGATTGAACAAAGCTAATTGTTAACTACATTATACTGATATTCACAGATCATAAAATATTTGACTGTATAGTTGACACCAAAATGACTAATAAGTCATTCTCAAATGTTTGTCATATTTCAGTGTCTGCCTTAGTTTTCAACATTAAAAATTAAAAGACACCCCCATTTTTCACTTAATATTAAGGGAATGCAAACTAGGATCTTGTTCTATCAATCTGATTCTACCAAGAAGAAAAAGCTAGATTAGTTTGCCCTAATATTGGCCTAATAGAGGGCTGCACAGAGTATCTCACTTTTTTTGAAATCTAAGGAAAGACAGATGTCATTAAATAGAGAAGAAAGTGAGCTCTAGCTTAAATAGAGTCCCAGAGGAAGACATGGCTGCCACACAAGCTAAACAGAATAATTTAAATAAACAGTATAACAAAAATTACAGAAAGAAGAGTATAAACTTCTGAGTCTAGAACCTCTGGGAACTTCAGACACAGGACAGTTTGCATCCATTAGCAGATTGCTGGGAACTCAAGAGAATAGAGGGGAATACAGAGAAGGAAGAAAGCCTTGCTTAAGGAGCAGGACCAGCCAATGTTTAGGAAAGTGCAAAGCCACCCAGGAATGAAGCTTCCCCATAGAAAAGAAGTCCTGTATAAATAAACCACAGTGAATCTCCATATCAGGTACAACCACAAGACTGGGATCCTGATTAGAATAATATGTACTCCATGTTTGTATAAATAAGTCAAATTATACTCTACTATCATGTATAACTAAAAAGAACAAAAGAAGAAAGAGAAGGAGGAGGAGGAGGAGTCATAAGCTGCTGAAGTACAGAAAACTCTTTTCATTGTAATCCACAGGAAAGAAACCATTGAACCTGGGGTAAAGAACTGAATAAAGTCCTCTACCCCTGAAGAAGCGGGCAGGATTTGGATTTTAAATCATAGGAAGATTTCTGTTACTGGGGGAGGTGGTGGAAAGGACCACCCAGGATGTGTAGTGAAGAGTTGGCTACAGAGAGACAGCAAGAAGGAAAGGCCAGGGTTGGGAGCAGGATGACAGAACCCTTCTGTAACCTGATTGTTGTAGTGGTTACACGTCTGTATGCATTTGTCAAAACCCATGGAAAAGACAAGAGCATTGTGTGGATAAAATGGGTGAATTTTATTATGTGTAAATTACACGCCAGTTTTATTTTCCAAATAACCACCAGTGTTTTGAATCCATTTAAAGTTGGCTTTTATCCTAAAATATACTTAAAAAGAAAGGCAGAATGTAATAGTATTGTACAAATGCAATGCTACAAAGAAGTCCTTTTGATTTCTTTCAAACTAAAAACAGATTCCATTGTACGTGGGTAACAGAGAATATATAAATAAAATTTATTGTTGTAATTACACAGAATTTAAGAAGAAAATTAATCTGACATACATTAATGATGCAGATAATAGCATGTGCATATAGTAATATCTTATAAATGGAAGATGAATCTCATAAAGTTTGTAATTGTATTTCCTTTATATGAACAAGTCAATTTTCTTTTCTATATGTATATGAGTTTTTGCCTATAAACTAGTGTGCACATTGATAGGATTCCCTGATATTATATGCAATTAAATCTTTATCTCTGTCCCTACCCCACATACATAATTACAAACAATTCATATGCAACTAAATTGCAAAACAACTGATTTTACAAGGACAAAGTAGTAATAGTAAAAATATAAGATTTTTTGATATTAGATAGAAAACTGGAGGCAGTGGTAATGCAATCCTTCAATGAATTAAAATTTTCACAATCATGGAGCCCTTAGAATGTGTATAGACGCTTTCAACTCTAGTGGTACTTCAGATTCAGGATTCTGGCTGCTGAAATTCACAAGGCATAAATTGGATCTTCAGGCAGAGACACTCAGACCTTGAGGTGGAAGTAATGAAAGCTATAAAATAATTCCTTAATTAATTAATTAATCTTAATTAATGAGATTTAAAAAATGCACAGTGAAATCTGATAAAATAGTTTGGGTAGATCCTGGGCACCAGAATTACTTAAAAATTTCCAGATACTTATACTTCCAAAAATAAAATAAAAATTTTCTTTTTTTCCCCTGTTGATTAAATCTGAATGCTCTTAACTTATTAAGTAAAAATTTTATAAGAAAATTCTAAAAACTAGAAGGTAGAAAGACCTGCTAGAGACATCATAATCTGAGGTACAACACAGTCTGCATTTCCTGTTTTATTTTTTCCATTATTTACTTTTCTTTTTGTTCATGCTTTTGCTTTGCCCTTTATATCCTATATTTATTACTGGAGAAACTAGAAACCCAGAAATGCAAGTGTGAACAAAAAGCTATAATAAAAGCCTTGGTTTCTAGAGCTAATGATAAAGGTAATGGAACAGCCTAGAAGGACGAAAACTTCAAGCAATAAATAGCTGCTCTACTAAAGTCTAACACCACACACAAAAAATGTTTCTACCTCTGCCATTGTCAGCAAATGGAAAGGGAAACCAAGACTTCCTCCTTCAGCAGGCTGTAACTGGGTGCTAGCACCTTTCCTGAACAGTGTAGCTATTATCAAAAAGAAGAAAGATAACAAGTGTTGGTGAGGATAGAAAGAACAGGTAGCACTTGTACACTAGTGGTGGGAATCTAAGTTAATATAGCACTTTTACTCTTATGGAACACAGTATGGTAAGTCTTTGGAAAACAATAAAGAGATTATCACATGATCCAATCATCCTGCTTCTGACCATTTATACAAAAGGATTGAAATCAATGTGCCAAACAGACGTCTACATTCATATATTTATTCAGAACTGTTTACAATAACCAAGATGTGAATGCAAACATTTGAGGTATTTACCATTGGATAAATAAAGAAAACATGGAATAAATACAGAATGGAATACTATGTGGTCTCTAAAAAGAAGGAAATTCTATCATTTACAAAACATAGATGAATCTGGGGGAAATATGCTAAGTGAAATAAAGCAGGCACCAAATGACAAATATGTCATGGTCTCACTTTTGTGGAATCTAAAAACATTGATTTCATAGGAATAGAGAGTTGAATCCTGTTTGCCAGAGACTGGAGCAGAAGAATAGATGAGATGTATGTCAAAGGGTATAACTTCTCAGTTAGATAAAAGGAATACTTATTCTCTACTGACTTACTGCACAGAAAAGTGACTATCATAAAAAATAATACTTCGTTTATTATAAAATTACTGAGTGGATTGTAAGTGTATTCACCACAAAAATTTACTATGTATTAGTTTGATTAATTCTATCCAAAATGTAAACATAAAGCATCACATTTTATATATACTATATGATCTATACAATACTTGTTAGTTGAAAATAAAATAGAAAATAATAAAATAATATTTTTTAAAAGAAGGCTGAATAGGGACTTGGCATTTTAATTATACCTTGTAGTAATGAAGCCCACCCATCTGTGGTGTCAGGGGAGACGAATGGAAGAGCTGATCCTCTATTTCCATGTAGTAGTAATGACTATTCCCACATTGTCTGGAGTAGCTGTATTAGTATCATGAGGTGGACTTTAGGTCAAAGGAAATTATCAGAGATAAAGAGGGACAATACATAATGATGAAAGTATTGATCCACCAAGAATACTTGGCAATCCTAAATTTTTCAAATGACAGAGATGCAAAATAGAAAAAGCAAAATTGATAGAACTGAAAGAGAAAAATAGACAAATCCATGATAATTGAAGATTTTAATTCTTCTCTCTTCAATATTGATAAAACTAGTAAAGTATTAGCAACAATATATAAATCAACATCATCAGCTGGCAGGATATAATCAACACTTACTGGGCACTCCACCTAACAACAGAACACAGATTCTTTTCAAGTAACCAATGAAACATATCAAAATAAACCACAGCCAGGGCCATTCATAAAATAAGAATTTGAGCATTAGAATAATTCTGCATGTGTTCTTGGACTTCAATGTAATCATATTAGAAATCAGTAATACAGCATAAAAGGAAAATTCCTAAACAGTATACTGCTAGTAGTTCACAAGTCAAAAAGAACAGACATTTCAAGGGAAGCCAAAATATGCACTGAACTAAATCAGAAAGAAAAATGCAAGATTCCAGAATCTTTAGGACATTGCTGAAGCAGTGAAGAGAAGGGAAACTTACAACATGCGCATTTGAAAAGAAAAAGAAAATCAAATCAATTGCTCAAGTTCCTATCTCAATAACTTAGGAAGAAAGGAGCAATAGTACTGAACACAAACAAGGTATTAAAAAACACAAAACAAAACTAATGAAATTGAAAACAGAGAGACAATAGAGAAAAATCAATTTTAAAAAGTTAATTCTTTGTAAAGACAAGTAAAATTGACCAAATTCTAGCAAGAATAATGAATGATGAGAAAGAAGAGAGAAATTACTAATATCAGCGAGGAATCAGGTTGTACTACAACTGACCCTGCAGAGAGAAAAAAGAAAATAAAGGTGTTCTGTGAAAACTTCAATACATATACATTTGAAACAAATTATTGCAACTCACTTAGTATGAAAAATCATTTAAATAATCTCATATGTGTCAAGAAATTTGAATTCACAGTTTTAACCACTCCACCTCCCTAAAAAAATAAAAAGAGAGAGAAATTACCAGGTCCAGATAATTTCACTACAGAATTCTATCAAACTTTTCAAGGATTAACACTAATTCGGCACACATTTGTTCCATAAAGGAGAAGAGGAAGGAACACTTCCCAAACTTCTTTATAAAGCCAATGTTGTTCAGATGCCAAACTAGACAAAGATAGTATTGAGCAAAAATAAAACTTGGAACCACTCTCCCTGATGAATTTAGTTGTAGAACCTCCAAGGTAATTCTGAGTCAGTTGTGGTTGAGTACCACCAGTAGTACCTGGATAAAGCCAGAGCGGGGATATGAGCTGTCAGTATCATATGCAGTGCTGCTGCTTCCTGTCATCGTTCAAGTCACAATATCTTGGGGGGATAAATATCAGGGCCAAGGAATTAATTTGTAATAGTTATAGTACTTTCTTAAAATATCCCACTCAACCATAGCAAAGAAGGAAAAGTGGAAAACCTAAATGTGTAGAGTGCCAACCAAGTCAGGAAAGTTTGGAAATGTGGCTCCAGGAATTGCTGATACTCAAAGATTTGAAATATCTGATTAATATTAATAATAATGGCAACAACAGCAATGATATTTGATACATATTCACCATATATTGGACATTTAAAATATATCTTGCAAAAACCCTGTGATGAAGGATTGTGATCTTTGGTAATGAAGGTCTGTAAATTTAAACCAGTTCTTCAGGCTACCCTGAGAGAGGAAGCTGAGGTCTGTGCTGTCTGCACATTACACTGCCCCTAGGATTCTATTCAAGTATAAAATCATATAATACATATCAGAATTTCATAGTAAGGTTGGGAGCTGGTGAAGGAAGGGTGAAAATGGAACAAGAGTGAATATAACTGAGTGATTTTCTTCTTAGAGCAAGATGTTCAGATCCCTTTCCCTAATCTTTTTTCTCCCATGGGAAAGAAATTAATATTAATAATAATCATGTGATTTTCCTTGAAACATGATGCAAAATATATATCGAAGTTTATAGGAAAGTGGAAAATGATGAACAAAAGGCCTTCCAGAGGCTGTTGCCATTTCAAGGTATGAGTTTGATTTTCAGGCCTCAATGGTAGTGAAGGCATTTAAAATAACCTCCTTTTATGTATAACGGGTGCCATGCTAAACATTACACATATATGATTGAGTTTTACTATTAAAAGCAACATCTGGGGCTGAATATTCTTATTTTATAAGTAATATTGGTAAGCATATCAATCATCCATCAACCATAAATCAAGAACAGAAACACAGATATGTTAAGAAACACATTATCAGTAATTAGGTTATTCCATTGCAGATCCTGGCTGGCCAAGTCCGAAATCCATGGGGCAGACCAGCAGGAATAGGAGGCTACAATGCTTAGAAACAGGATGAACTCCTGTTCACAGGCAGAATTTCTTCTCTATCAGGGAGGCCTCACCTCTGCTCTTAAGGACTTCCAACTGTTTGAATAAGGCCCATCCAGGTTAGCTAGGACAATGTCTCTTATTTAGTCAACTGATTAGCATGTCTACAAAATACTTTCATGGTAACATATTGATTAGATTTGATCAAATAGTCTGAGAAGACACAACAAAAGTCCATCACGAGTCTGTGAAAGGTGTCGTAATTTATTCAAGCCTTCATAGTTCATCTTAAATCTTTTGTGAAGTCCTCTAGTAGACCACAGCAAAGCCATGACAGTGTGAGGGAAAATATTTTGAGGCATAACAGGGCTATAATAATGTTTTTTTTTAAAAAAATATATATTTTAGAAGAGAATGTACAACATTCTTAAAGAATGGGATATTCTCTTACATGAAAAAAATAAATTTCTCTCTGTGCTTGCCTGGTCACTTTTATATGAAGTAGACTATTGACAATGTTTTTCTTAACATTTTTCCCTGGGTTGCTGGTCTTCCAATCTCTGGTTTATAAATATAGATCTCAGTTGTCAATATTTGATTCTTAATTCTGTGTACATTTACTTTCTGTATGGAAGTTTAACTAGAATGAATGGATTAACTAAGGAGAAAATAATGAAGCTTAAGTCATGTTTTACTTCTGTTTTTTTCAAGGATAAGATTGTATTTCAGTTATAACCAACTAAACATGTTTTTACACAAGTGTCTTTGTTTTGGGAAAAATCTTAGTGGAGAAACTCAAAAAGTTGTTATTATGTAATATATTTGGTTCTAAGCCTACATAAGAAAACAAAAAATAGAGGTGATGTGTGAAGCACTTGCAGAGACAGTATGCTACTTAATCCTGACAATGGTGCTATTAATATAGATACTGTTACATTTCTAGAGAATAAAACTCTCAACCAGGACCTCAAAACTGGAAAGTGGAAAACTGGGATTACAACTCATGTTCATCAAAACCACACTGAATTTTTATTTAGTGAGGAGATTATTAGTATTATTATTGATTTTGTCCTGTATAATTCTGTACTAATTATGTTGTTTACAAGAGTCCAACTTATTTATTGCCTCAAACTTAGTTTATAATCCATAATTCTGGTTGAAGACATGAATTATAACTGTAAATTATAATTGTTGAAGAATTATAAGTGTAAGTATTACAAATAAAAACTTTTATTAAAAATTATGAACATCAATATAGTTTACTGTCTTTACATGGCAGTTGAATAATTAAAAAAAAAGATAAGACAGCAAGAAGGTTAGGATGCAAGCTCCAGTATGCAGCATTTAAAACTTACAGTTTTAATCTTTATGTGATATTGTCTTCCATGAAATTGGAATCATATTATATGAAATGGTTAGTTTTTTTCTTTTCCAGCAAGGAATAAATTCTTGCTTTCTTTGCTGTGTATTTCTGTCATTTACTTGATGATAATTATTAAGCATGTGCCATGTTACTTAGTCCTCCAAGAAGCAAACACTGAGGCCAGGTGTGCTGTCTACAGCCCATATGTGTCAGGTAAACAGGATAAGTTTCCAAAGGATCGAAGAAGATACCTGGTAAAGGGACGTGAGACACATGTTTATTGAAAAGCAGTCACCATGATGAAAAACTAACCAACTATACCCTTTTTGGAAAAGAAAGACATTAGCAAAACAATATCAACAACAAGTAAGTATACCTTTGCAAACACAATAAGTGTAATAAAATATATAACTATAAATATTACAATAACATTTGCTTTAAGAATTGGCATACTATTGATCTCAGGGTAATTTTGTTTGAGGAAATATAAACTAGATGAAGATGGAAAAATGACTTTCTAAGCCAGGATGAATAACACTGGGAAAATATATGACAAAAGTGAGGAATGTTTTTGTAAGAATTGACAGAACACTCTTCACTAGAGCAAGAATGAAGTACAATAGAAAATAAATGGCTTGGTAGGGTGTATTAAGAATTTTTAGAAAATTTTTCATAAAGCATATTATGTCATAAATATCTCCCCAAATGATTAGCCATCCTTTTTCAAGGAAAGCTACAGCCTATTTATTTTCAATATGTACAATAATGTAACTAACCCATTCAACTGTTTTTGGACAATTAAATTATATTTTACTAACTTATTTAAATAGTGCTTTAGGGAATATCATTGTATTTTTACTATATCATGAATTAAATTCATAAGATGAATACCCTAAAGTAAAATTACTCATCAAAGTATATAACATATTTATGGGTTTGTGGCATATTTCACAGTCAATACCATAAATGAGGACATTAATATAAAAGAAAAATCTGTGTGTGTTGACTTTCAATCTTCCTAAGAAATAAAGTTTTCTTTTCTTAAAACAAATTGTGGTCACCTAATCCTTATTCTACATGAATGGGTATAGTCTTGCCCTTTCAATATTGAGCTGTAGAAGCACTGACCATGGATACCTCTACTAACCATGGTCACTATTCATCTTGGAACACATTTCAAAGAGTTGCCCATGTGAGAAAATAAGTTTGATTGTAAATCAATATTTGAAATTCAAAGCATGTGTTCTTCTCATTTAATTTGTGCTCATTGTTGAAAGCACTATTTGTCTCTCAGTGGCCTTCAGCAGAGACTTGGTTTGGCTGCACCTCAGGATGAGCTACTTGGAAGAATGAATGCACATTTCTTTGGGGAGTTCCTTTTTGAGTGTGACACATAGCTTACATTATGTGGTAGACCATCCCGAAAATAATAAATTTAGGAAAGCCCAGCCAGTTATATTTGAGGATTGCAGCAACAAACTAACAGACACTGTACCAGAGATAGGCAATGTTTTACAGAAATTTGTACTGTATACATTTAAGGTATAAATGTTTTAATATGCATATATAGTAAATGATTATTATAATTAAGCAAATTCTTGTGTTCATCTCACATATTTTCTTTTTAATTTGACTTCATGTGACAATTTCCCTTATTGGATTAATTTTACATTATTAATAATTTATTGACAATATCACAATTAGTATATGTATCATTAACAGGCCCTTCTGCAATATAAGTAATTCATAAAGCATAGAATTTGCTTCCAGTTTATCATTCTTACAAATAAATTGTCAATAAATGTCTTCTAACAGTTTCTTTAGGAAGAACTTGAAGTTTAGTAATATTTATAGTCTTGGTTCATTTTACTACATTTTTTTTGTCAGATATAAAGGCCATTTAAGACGTTATCACAATCATGATAGAAGTATGAATTTCTCCCTTAATAATGGGAGCATATCTCTTTGGTTAAAAAATAGAGTGAGAAAATATGTTATTTAAATGGACTCCCACTTACCTTTTTTCAAATGAATTTGTTTTGTGTAAATATATTTTCATTGTAATATAACAAATATAAAAACTGAATTGATCTAGTTGAAATATTTATGTCAAACTGGAATTGAATTTCATAGAGTATATTATGGAACATTTTCGGATAATATGAATTTGTATGTTGGACATGCTCTGTCATTGGTTTCCAGCAGTTGGCTATTTGTTTACACCTTACTATATGATGTCACTCTGCCCCTGTCTTGTCAAGTAGTCCTCACTTTGTCTCTCTTCTCTCTCTCTCTCTCTCTGTATAGTTTTTTATGTGACATAGTCTTTAAGCAGAAAAAGTTCCCATTTCATTTGAATGTTTTCTTATATCTTATGGTGAAATTCTTCCAGTTAACAGGTGTGTTCTGGTATGAGAGTTACTTGATTTCTCCTAAGAGCATCTTTGTTATTTCTAAAATAAAGCCTAAAGAATATGCTAAATTCTTAACACTATGTAGGTGTTAAAAATGTTAATTACTCTCACCTTTTCACTGTTAATTTGTCATCTAATAATCATCATATATTCCTGCAGTGCTTTCTAGTTTACAACAATTAAACAATCATTCCACTTGATAACAATAATAATCCTGTGATATTTCCAGAACAGAAACAAAATGAAACACACAGTAGCCAATGAGGGAACATTTTGTGACTCAGATTCATGATGTTTCTTTTCAAAGGCAGTTATCTTTCTTCTATATGATATTACTTCCTAGAAATACATTTTTGTTAATTTCAAATTATGTTTGTCCTCAATTTGAATTTTTTTCTATATAAAAACAAGTCACAATGATCTCATTCTTAAAATGCTAAATGTACTTTTCTTTTTGCTTTCTTCTTCTAAAAATTGTGCTTAAAGTAGGCATAAGTAAATAAACAGCAGCTATGATGTTTATATTCTCTAGGAGAACAAACTATTACCACACCTTCTTTGGAATTTTGTGTTAGAATTTTAAAAGGCCCATCAGCTATATAATGTCTGGATATTTATGAATATCAATTCATAATGCAATTCTGTCTGAGATTAATGATGTAGCTCATCTTATATTGTATCTCCATATATCATGAAAATAATACCATATTTCATAAAGATTTTGATAACTACTTTTTAAAAAATAACAAAATCTTCAAAGATGGGGGATAAAAAAATACTGTCCTTTTATACTCCATTTATAACCTATTATAAGGTGGAGTTTTCTTGTCTTTTTTCACTTTCCTTTATCATCTGGATGGAAATATCCTATACTTTGAGACTTCATCAAAGGAGATTCTCTCCAATTTTCCCTACTAGTTATAAAATTACTTTAACTCTGGCATTTCTTAGAGAGTAATATGTTAATATTGTTGTCAAAACAGTCCCTCTTGAAATAATAAAGACCCTCTTTTTTCCTCCCTTCAGAAATTTTGTAGGGAAATTATCACCCTAGTTCTCCATGAGTAGGTGGAGTGGGTTTCCTCCCACACTGTCTCACTGCCCATTTTGTTTATCCTAAGTGGATATGGATATGAAACTATAGTTCTAATTTTATGTATTATTTTCTTACTTTTAAAACATTATTTTCATATTAGAAAACAATATCAACTGAGTTTGAAATGCTTATGTAGTATTGTGAAGATTTTAATGCTTAAAGTGTCAATCAATTCCTGAAAATGATTTAAATTTTAACACCTGGCAATTTTACCAATTAAAATCTATTAAAACATGCATATGTCCTCCTACACATGATTTGTTTAAAAACAGTGCAATTAACCATACATAACTATTGCAATTACCTAAGAGCTGGGATGTTTATGTTTAAACTAATTATTCTCTTGGAGAATATCTTGAAACATTGACTAGGACATGCCTCCTAGGGAATTGTTTATGGTGTCAAAATAGTTCAATTGCAAACATATAAACAACATTTTGTCTAAATGATGTGTAAAGGAGTAATTTAGAAAACTCATTGAAGGTAATCCCTATGAAGCAATTACTAGATTTCATAAAGAAACTAGATTTCTGTGTGCTTGAATATTAATGATTTATTTTATAATGTTGTTACACTATATCAAGCCTATTAGTTTTAGTGTGAGGAGCATAGTAATAGTGTAATGTATTTCATGTTTAGAATCAAAAATTATTTTCCTTTCTTATCTCTTGCCTTTCCTCTTATTTTGTGAGGTAAAATTCTTCCCATTTACATTTAGGTGAAAATCTTACTGTCTAGTCATGTTTCTATCCTAAGTGGATGCTTTTTGTATCATTTGTTTTGTAGATTTTCCATTTACCAAAATGGTTGGATTGATATACAGGATTGATGTGTGTTCTTGCTGAAATGCAAAACTCATGGGGCAAGGTCCTTTAGTAAACAGCTAACTAATATTTTAATTAAGGGATTTTGTGATCTTTAATACATGTTGAAAGAACTAATGACAGAAGGAGCTTGGGAATTTGAGAAAAAACTGAAGAGGAGAAAATTTTAAGGAAGACATAATTAACCTGAAAAGCAGCTTCACAAGACTGAGAGGGAAAACTGGAAAGATTAGAAAGAGCATAAAATTGTTTTAGTTAGCAAGTTTTTTTGTTAAATTGCAATGTTTCTGAAAGGTAACATAGTCTTGCTGATTAGGGCAGGAATGATGAAGTCAAATAAGGTGATCACTTATTGGAAGAATATAAATCTTGAGTCTACTTCAGTTTTGGTTAGATTGTGCACACAATTATGAAAGTCACCAGAAAAATGGTAAGAGAGGTGGAGGGGAAAATCATAAGAAGGTGTAGTCACCAATAAAAGTGGTCAATCGATTCAGAGAAGGCATTTGACAAAATACAACACCCTTTTATGCTCAAAACACTAGAAAAATTTGGGATAGAAGGAACATACCTCAACTTTGTAAAAGCTATCTATGCTAAACCCAAGGCCAACATCATCCTAAATGGATAAAAATTGGAATCATTCCCTCTGAAAACGGGAACTAGACAGGGATGCCCTCTCTTACCACTGCTATTCAACATAGTCCTTGAAACACTAGCCAGAACAATTAGACAGACGAAAGAAATTAAAGGGATACGAATCAGAAAAGAACTCAAACTATAATTATTTGTAGATGACATGATTCTATACTTAGAGGATCCAAAAATTCTACCAGAAAAATTTTAGAACTAATAAATGAATTCAGCAAAGTAGCAGGATATAAAATCAACACCCACAATCAATTGCATTTCTATACATCAGTGATAAACCTCTGAAAGAGAAATTAGGAAAACTATCCCATTCACAATAACCTCAAAAAAAATAAAATACTTGGGAATCAATTTAACAAAAGAGGTGAAAGACCTTTACAATGCAAACTCCAAGACACTGAAGACAGAAATTGAAGACGACCTTAGAAGATGGAATAATCTCCCATGCTCCTGGATAAGCAGAATCAATATTGTCCAAATGGCCATACTTCCCAAAGTGATATATAGATTCAATGCAATCCCAATTAAAATCCCAACGTCATTCCTTATAGAAATAGAAAAGGCAATCATTAAATTCATTTGGAAGAATAAGAGACCCAGAATAGCCAAAGCAAGAAGAGTGAAGCAGGAGGCATCACAATACCTGACCTCAGATTATACTACAAAGCTATAGTAACAAAAACAGCATGGTACTGGCACCAAAATAGACATGTAGACCAATGGTATAGAATAGAAGACACAGAGACGAACCCACTTACATACAGTTACCTTATACTAGATAAAGGAGCTAAACACATACACTGGAGAAAAGATACCCTGTTCAACAAATGGTGCTGGGAAAACTGTAAATCCATGTGCAGCAAAATGAAACTAAACCTCTATCTCTCACCATGCACAAAATTCAACTCAAAGTGGATCAAGGACCTGGGAATCAGACCAGAGACCCAACACCTAATAGAAGAAAAAATAGGCCCAAATCTTCATCATGTCAGCTTAGGACCTTACTTCCTTAACAAGACTCCTAAAGCACAAGAAGTAAAATCAAGAAGCAATAAATGGGATGGATTCAAACTAAAAAGCTTCTTCTCAGCAAAAGAAATAATCAATGAAGTGAACAGAGAGCCAACATTCTGGGAACAAATTTTTGCCACACACATATCTGATAGAGCACTAATCTCCAGGATATATAAAGAACTCAAAAAACTTATCACCAAAAAAACTAACAACCCAATCAATAAATGGGCCAAAGAGCTGAACACAAACTTCACAGGAGAAGATATACAATTCATCAACAGATATATGAAAAAATGTTCAACATCTCTAGCAATCAGAGAAATGCAAATCAAAATTACCCTAAGATTTCATCTCATGCCAGTCAGAATGGCAATTATCAAGAATATAAACAACAATAAGTGTTGGCAAGGTTGTGGGGAAAAAGGCACACTCATACATTGCTGGTGGAACTGCGAATTGGTACAACCAATCTGGAAAGCAGTATGGAGATTCCTTAGAAAACTTGGAATGGAACCACCATTTGAGCCTGCTATCCCACTCCTTGGTCTATACTCAGAAGACTTAAAAACAGCAAACTACAGTGCTGCAGCCACTTCAATGTTTATAACAGCTCAATTCACAATAGCTAAACTGTGGAACCAACCAAGATGCCCTTTGATAGATGACTGTATAAAGAAACTGTGGTATATATACACAGTGGAATATTACTCAGCAATAAGAGAGAATAAAATTATGGCATTTGCAGGTAAATGGATGGAGTTGGAGAATATCTTGCTAAGTGAAGTAAGCCAATCTCAGAAAACCAAACGCCAAATGTACTCGTTGATAAGTGGATGCTGATCCATAATGTGGGGAAGGACATGGGAACAATGGTGGATCTCTGTTCACAGGAGTGTAAGGGGGGAGGGGGCATGGGGACATTAAAGTTGGTGGAATATGATGGTTATCATAACCCTAGCTTTATGTATGACTGTATATATGTTGTGATTCTATACAATTTACAACTAGAGAATTGATATGTTATCCTTTATGTATAATGAATCAAATTGCACTGTTAACATGTAAGCCTAAATAGAACAAATAAATAAAATATGAAAAAAATAAATGGTGAGTGGTGGAGAGGACAGTGTCCTGGAGCTCAGCAGAGCAGAGATGACACAGATGGATTGGTGTTTAGCTTTGTTATATGACATTTATATAAAGCGGGGAATGTTCATTAAGATTATACTGGTTTGGAGTGAGATAAAAGAACTCTGACAATCCTAAAATCCTGATTTTATCTCTATATCTACCCATATATGTCCACGATTAGGCACTTTGTTATAGAGTATATATGAGGGTTTAAGAAATTTGACTCAGAGCCAATATTATTTTCTTTCAGTCCTTTGAACAACAACTTATGCACCTCATCAACAGTGTGGGAAGGTACAAGGCATGGGACTGCATTCCTGGGTGCAAATTCCCACAGGCCCATCATAGGGTGGTCAAGTCAGTTGGTATTTCTCAGTCAGTAATGTAGAAAAACTGCAGGACCCTGCAGAGGGGAAGCCAGGACTCAGTTATGTCACTTTCAGTAGTATTCCATGGAATTTTTGAAGATGTAGTGGTGTAGAGGTGACAATGAAAAATTTTTTAAAAGGATGGAATTTTTTTTCTAAGAGGAGAAGAAAAAGAGTAGTAACAGGATGTATTACAGGGAGAAGGGAATTGAAAACAAAAACACATTTTATACTTATAGAAGATGTCTAGGCAATCAGAGACTGTGGAATTGTCTGAGTTCAAATATTATTTATCCGAAGAGTAATGTTTTGAATGATTTTCCATCTTGATTGTTAGGCCAAAATATTCATTCCTGTGGCTGACACTTTCTTTCCTGGAAAATATGGCATCCATCCCGCTCTATAGGAGAATGCAATTTCTTTTGATAGAACAGCTGCATTATAAGATAGCAGGCTTTCATAATAAATTCTGTCAAAAATATTGTTAACAAGAGAAATGCTAACAAAAACAAAGCAACCACCATTGTATGGGATAATCACCAAATACCTGTTTTGTTACAAGCACTGTGATACACATTTATATAATTCTTTAGAATTGTATACATTCTTTGAGATAATGAAAAAAATTTATAAAAATTTATATAATTCTTTGGAATAATGTCCATAGTAGGAAAATTATCCAAAATTGACACCAAGAATATTTATATGACATTTCAAAGCCATACACTCAATAAAACCATGATTTTAATGTATTGCTTTCTCACCTTCCCTAAAACTTCATTGCCTAGGCCATTTTACTTTTCTTTTATAGATAGCTCATATATGTTTGGTGTGTGGATTTTAATATTTTAGCTCTCAGGACATATCTCCATGTCTTTTTCTTTGGGCACTGTTGTAACAAAATACCATAGACTTACTCAAGAGCAACAGAAACGTATTTCTCATTATTTTGGAAGCTGATGGGTACATGATTGAAGCAGATATAGTGTCCGGTGAGGTCCATTGTCCCCATGTGGAAGGAATGGACTGGGATGTACCTACTGGGCCTTTTAAATAAGGTATTAATATTATGCATGAAGTTTCTTCCCATCGTCTATTTACCTTCCCCAAATACCACCACTATGTAATATTACTTAGGGGTGAGAATTTTAACATCTAAATTTTGTGAGGAGCATAAACATTGAGACCATGGTATTCAGTCTGGAGTGTACTTCAAAATTTCTCTTTGCCTGACCACTGAGGGTACCTGACCTAAATCATACAAGGTGAAGTCACCATTAGGCAACATAATAATCATGTAGAATAGGGGAAAATTACTTAGATTCTGTTCCCCACAGAGCTAGCCTTACTAACCTAATCTTTGTATCACTTCTTATTTCAATTTTTTCAATAGTGGAAATTAATTGTAACTGAGCAAACCACACATATTGTTTTCATGGTCTTTGTGAAAACCAATACTCACAGGAATATGGGCTGGTGAAACTATTCTGAGGTTAAGGAAACTAAATAAAGCTAACGAAGATTAACCAAAGTTTTATTAGAGCTATGGAAAAATGACAATTGTACTATCTGCTTCTATTGAATGCCACTTTATAAGAATAAGTTTGTGACTTCAATTACGGATAGATGATGAAATATTTTTAATAACCTATATTATATGGGAGCATACAAACTGTGTTAGTTAGCTTTTTGTTGCTGTGACCAAAACACCTCTCAAAAACAACTTAGAGGAGCAAAAGTTTATTTTGGACTGATGGTTTCAAGGTCTCAGTCCACGGCCAGCCAGCCTACTTCATCGCTCTGGGGCAGAAGTCAGGCAGAACATCATGGTGGAAGGGTGCAGGTGGCAGAGGAAAGTTGCTCAGCTAATTGTACCAGAAAGTAGACAAAGAGAAAGGAAACAGGGACAAGATGTATTCCCTAAGGGCATGCCCTCAGGGACCTACATCCTCTAGCCACACCCTATCTGCCTACACTTAACACCCTGTGGTCCATTCACTTTATTAATCTATCAAATGGATTAACCTCTTGACCAGGTTACAATTGTTATGTTCCAATCTTTTTATCTCTGGACATTCTTGTCTATAACA
This sequence comes from Geosciurus inauris, assembly GCA_004024805.1. Classification (NCBI taxonomy): domain Eukaryota; kingdom Metazoa; phylum Chordata; class Mammalia; order Rodentia; family Sciuridae; genus Geosciurus; species Geosciurus inauris. The sequence goes on along the minus strand of PVHX01000070.1, from coordinate 25,877 downwards.
TGAGCTTTTGGAGGGATAGTCCTAGGTCTAAACCATAACAAAAACTTTCTTTGATTAAAAGAAATAATTAATGATAATTGGTATTATTCATCCTTTAACTATCTCTGAAAGAGGAGATATTTTGCTTCCTTATTTTCCATGTAGAGATCATCTAAGCTTATATAACTGGCAATATTTCATAAATTTTATAAAATAACATTTCTGATTTTATTCACATTATATTGAGTATATTACTGTCAAATTTCTCATCACTTTAATCAATAGCTGTGTTTTCAGTTTTGAAAACACAAGTAGTTTAGGTAAGTTGACAAGTATTTTATATGTTTAATACCTCTCTTCAAATATTGTTTGTTGTTGATCATTAGAATTATCTACTTATTTTTTAATTTGTATACTGATTCAAATAAAATTTTAAAATAAAAGCAAAGGGCCTGCAACTCAAATCATAAAAGAAAGACAAGGAGAAAATTCTGTTAAATAAAATAGCATTGTAAATGGGACATCCATATTCATTATTCCTAGAAGAAACTATTTCATGAATGACAGAACAGTAAGTAAAAATTGGCTAGGACAAAATGTTATGAGAGAGCTGCTTGGTATTGTTAGAAGCTGTTATTTTTATTGATGACCTGCCAGCTGTCAACATTATCAATGCACTTGATTACATTTACATTGGTATAATGAATTACTACCCTTAAACCTTGGTCTTTCTAGCATACATTAAAAGGTGATGATAAAAACTTTGTAACATGGATGAAACTTTATAGTTACAAATATGAAGATAGTCAACAGAGCACCAGAAACATGTTAAATAATCTGAAAAAATTCAAAGTGAAATCATCACCCTTACCTCCCTATAGGATATTTTGAGGGCAAGAACCATCAGTTGCATTATTAATCTTTTAAGGTAGGAAATGTAACTGAAGTTCATTAACACAATTTTTCCAAAATTAGAAGTGGGAATATCAACTCAGGTGAAGTTTTACTGGAATTTTTACTAAGAATATTGTGACTCAACATCGACTACAAAACAAAAACAAAATAGCTAAAATGTCTTAAGGATCAAAAAAATAGCATAAAGGTCATAAATTAGTAATTCAAATAGATAAAATAACCATATTGTTTTAGTAATAGAGTATTACATTCTTGGGGAAAGGAAAACCATCTGTTTAAGAAAATCTTGCAAATGTGTGTGAAATTCCAATTTAACACATTTAAGCTGTTAAAAACTGATGCTTACATAGTAACAGACAACCACTTAGTAAGTTAACATTGATCTATGCTGCAGAAGAGTTATTTTCTTTTTCTCTTAAAAACAGAGGATGTCAGCATTCTATTTCTCTTTTGAAAATAATGAAACTGTTGTTGATAGGTCTATGTAGGGGTGAGAGTAAAGATGATGGGAAGAGAGGAGAAGTAATTCATAAGGAAAACTTGTTATTATTTTAATTATAAAATTAATGAAATTATTAAATTAACCTATTAATTAATAAGTAGATACTTTTAGTTTGTTAAAATCAAAATTTTCTAATTATTTTATTTAATTAGCCAATAATATTCTATGCTCTTATGGTTTGGATCTGGAATGTCCCCCAAAGGCTCATGTGTTGAAGGCTTGGTGTTCAATATAACAATATTCAGAGTCTGGACTTTTGGAAAATGATCAAACCGTGAAGTCTCTGATCTCATTAGTGAATCAGTTCGTTGATGAGATCATAATTGAGTGGATAACTGGGAGGTGATGGGAACTGTAGGAAGTGGGGCCTCCTTGAAGGAAGTAGGTTACTGGGAACATGCCTTGAAAGAATGTACATTGTTCTTGCTCCCCACCTTCTTCTTCCTGGCAGACATCAGTTGAGCAACTTTGCTCTGCCACATTCTCCTCACCCCATGACCATCTGCCTCAGCAAAAGCTCCCAGAAATGGGGCCAAGCAATGATGGACTGACACTTCTGAAACTGTGAGCTGAAATAAATCTCTTCACCTTTAAATTGATGTTCTAAGATATTCTGTCACAACAACACAAACCTTACTAATGCACATATATTTGAAAAGTACAATTTGATTTTTTTAAGTTTACTATTTTTTAACTTAAAATTTTAACTTATATTCCAAATCAAAAATTTTATTAGTGGAGTAACAAGTGATGTTTTCACATATGTATATATTATAAAGATTCTTATTTCATTGACTTGCTTCTCTCCGATACACACTTTAATTGACTTAGTCTACAAAGACAGGAAGATGAGAAGAAAAATGTAGGAGAAGGGGAAAGAACAAAGATCATTTATAATTAAAGTAATTGGTAACAAACAAGAGTTCATTGTTCGATGTATATAGAAGACAATACCATGACACCAAGGTTTTGCAGAAAGTAAGCTTTTTTATTGAAATCTGATGAACAAGAAGACACGAGAGACACTCAAATCTGTCTCCTCAGTCTATGGGTAGTGAAGGGATTTAAGAAGCCTAGAGAAAAGGGAGAAAGAACTGATTATTTGTAACTGGGAGTTCTGGAATATTCTGTACCTGGTAACTGGTTTACACGGGATTTGCGGATAATTCTAATCTGTCTTGTGAATTAACCACATCTCTCATTTCTAGTTTTCTTGAGTAGCTAGTCAGCCATTAAAAGGTGAGAAGGGAAAGGACAATGAAAGGTGACTGAAAACCACAAGGAGACTTGGCTGACAGATAAGCACCTGAAAGATGGGAATCTGGTATGTCAAAATCTCCTCCAGTCATAATTGAGTCCCCTTAAGAAAAGTGACTTGTTTCAAGATCATATTACATCCTACCAGGTAGCCTGGACACCCACTTAACACTGAAATTATTACAACCCCCAATCACCTTGGCAGCTAAAACATCAAGATCCTCACAAAGAAAACTTGCCGAGGGCTATTCAAAGAGTAATAGATCCATTAAGGGGGCAAGAAATTGAAGCAAAAATGGGGGATTCAATTTCCTTAAAATCTCCAACTCTTTGAGCAACACATCATCTCCTTGAGGTAGTACATGCAGTTCCTATGCTGTCCATCAAAAGGTAGACCTGGAAGGACTCTTTAGAAACTTCCCTGGAAACCCTAGTATAACTGGAGATCAGGAAGGGCCATCCTTCTCCTCTTTGAGAGGACCCACTCACTCCATTGGGAGTGTTACCAATTTGCTTTTCCTCTCCATTCTAATAAACTCATGACTGTTACTCTGAGTAATATGTCTGAAATCTGTCTGATTTGATCACAAGAATTCGGATGAAGAGAGGGTGCTCCATAGCTGCTTCAGCTTTGTGACAGGTCTCTGCCTATAACAGTCTAGGTCCAAGAGGTCCTGTTCTTCTTCCTCAAGCTTCTGCTTATTGGAGACGTTTGCTTCTGCTGGACTCTCAAGGTTGTTTTAGGTCATGTCCTAGGGTCCTGTGCCTGCCTCCTGGAAAACATCTTGAGCAGGAAGCTGAACTTTGATGGTTCAATCACAGGTGTCATTTTGGATAGTCATAGTCTCTATTTCTCCATGTTTAAAATTTAAATGTCATCAATAATGATGATGATGATGATGATGACGACGATGATGTAAACCTACATGTATTTTATAAGAACTCAAATGACAATGTGTACAATTCTTGCAGTTAGTACTATGTAAGCTTAAATTTTAAAGAAATGAAAAGTGTTGTGCATGGTTAAAGCTTAAACCATTTTTCTCTCCCTGAGAAATGTGATATTATATTGATAAATAATGTGGTTATATATATATATATATATATATATATATGTGCATATATATATATACCTTATTAATTATATTAAAAAACAGTAAAAGTGAATTTTCTTCAAAAGATAGATGGTATTTTTAAAATTCCCTTGTGAAGCATATGAGACATCATATATTGATAATGCTATCAGCTGTATAAAATTGATCCTTCTGAAAAATAGCTATTTCTTAGTAACCATTTAAATTTTTTTTGTATTATTCCCTCATCAGTGTAAGGTCATTAGTTCATAAATGCTCCAATTCACTAAATTGCTTTAAGCTCAAGTACAAAGCCAAAGCCAGAAGTTGAGCTATTCACTTCCAAGTCAGAACTAAATTTGTCTTTAGTTTGATTGTAATTCTCAGAGAATGGATATTAGTGAAAGCAGATTCAATTAAATGAGAGTTTAAATATTGATTAAATCAGCGGTTTCTGTCCTTACATAAGCCATTTTAACTTACAGCATGCTGTACAGAGTCAAAATAATAGTTATAAAGAACAATTTCAGAAACTTCTGAAAATTCAAGTATTCATTCCATAGATGTCTGCTACTACTTCATTAGTTGAAGCCTTGTGGTATGATAAAAAGAATGAAACCATGTTTTGAAACATTGTGCTAAACTACACCATTTGCTTTTAAATTCTTGTGTTATATAACTATTTCCTACTGTCATATTAAGAAGAAAAAAGACAGAGACCTTAAATTTAAAATGTTGCATAAAGTCCAAATGAAACTGTCAGGATACACTATCTATACAAAAATCAAAATAGTTCAAATTTTAAAGTGATTGAACACTACATAAGACATGTGAAAGTATCTTGAACTAACTACAAACTGGATCAAATACCAATCTAAAACAAACAAGCAAAACACAAATTAAAATAGAAGAATAACTACAGTACAGAAAAATGGTTTTCAAATTGTGGGTAGTAGCCCAAATCTAGCTCATCGTTTATTTTTTATGGTGCGTAAATTAATAATTCCCTTATTGTATTTTTAAATGTTTGGAAATATTTTCAAAGATATTACATGAGCTATGAATATTCTATTAAATTCAGATTTTACTGCTCATATTTAAAATTTATCAGAACCCATGTAGGCTCATTCATGTATATAACATTTTGATCACTGTAATGCTAAAATTTCAGAGTTCAGTTGATGCTACAAAGGTTTTATGACTTGAAGTAGTTTGACTATTTTTTATCTGTCCCCTTAATTAAAAGTTTGCTGACTTCTGTTATAGAAGATATGTATGTGAACTTTAGAATGTTTCAATTTAAATTCACAGACAGATTTTAACATTGTAAAACTCACAAAACCAGTCTGTCCCTTTGTTTTTCTTGTTAAGACAGAGAAAACACAACACTTTCAGGGATGAGATCAATCTATCTATCTATCATTTATCCATTTTACTATTATTGTTATTGTTACTGTAAGCTTGTTCAAATCAGGGCTTTCTACCCTCTCTCAGCCAGACTCTATTTTGATTACACTTCATTGCATTGTGAAATAAATTTTAGTTTAACAGAAAATAGAAAGTAAGACCTATAATTTCTCCTTATGCTCTATCAATGTCAGAATCAAATGATACCTGGGTGTTATCTACATTAATTTTAGCTGTCTGCCAAAGACAAAATTATTCAATCGTATATGTAGCTTGGTTCTGAAGGATAGCTTCACTTTCTAGTAGGTGGCTGGAAGAAGAAAGATATAGCTACTTACAATCAAATTGAAACCTATAAACATAAACAATAAACAATTACTATTTGTCCGTTAAAAATAAAAATAAAACTATATATATAAATATATGTATATTTATGTATATATGTATATATTTATATATATATTTATATAAATGTGTACATATTTATATATATATTTATATTTATATTTCAAGCCATCTTGAAATACTGTGTGGATGACCAGATGGAATTGGAATTGATCCATTCCATTACTTCCTCGAGTACAAAGGTAACCTCTGTGGCATCTAATCACTGTTTTCTTTCACCTAATTTGAGATACAAAAGTCCAACTTTCTCCCCATGCATTTCTTTATTTGTTACCAGATTTACATGTGATATATATTATTGTTGTTGTTAAAATGTAGAGACTTTAATGAGAGGGTACAAAGCATAGATATATAGGATGAACAAGTGTAGAGATTTGGTGTATAAAATGCAGTCTATAAGTAACAAAATTGTACTGTATTTGAAGTCCATGCTAAATGAGTAGATATTAATTGCTCTTGCCATAAAAAGCCAAACAACAATAAAGGGAGCAGACTCATGAGGTGCTATATTAACTTACTTCACTACAATGTTTCCAGAACATCACATCATGTACCTTAGACACAATAAAATTTTTTGAAAAATCAGAATGTACAGACATAAAACATGTAAAAAGACATGTTTTTATGTCTTTTTACAAAACATATTCTTAACATAATATGTTTGATAGCAATAAATAATTCTCTCCATCAGCTAATACAACTTATGTTTTCTATGACAAAAATAGAATTATAATAACATAATTTATTATGTAGATTTCTTCCCTCTATGTAGAGACTAGAAACTTTTTACCCTTGTATGTACCATAGAAATAAGATTAAATTAATCTTGATACATTAAAATTTATTGAACTTTAAATATAGTTTACTTTTAATTCATACAATGAAATTTTTATTGTTTCATTGCTCAAGACCGATTATAGGCTGAAATATGTTTTCCAAAATGTGTATATTGGTGTCCTAAGTGCCCCCCCAATATGTTAGAATATAAATAGCTGCATCTGGAGATAAGTTCTTTAAAGAGGTAAATGTGTTAGAATGGGTCTTGACGGTAGACACTAATCCAATCGGTCATATTTTTATATGAAGAATTTAGGACACAGCACACAGAGGAAAGGCCAAGTGAAGGTACAGGGAGAAGACAGCTATATACAAACCACAGAGAGAATTCTAGAATAAAACTAAACCTGCTGATATCTCGATCTGAACTTCTAGCCTCCAGAACTGTGAGCAAGTAACTTTTCATTGTTTCAGCCACCCAGTCTGTGGTATTTGATTATGACAGTACTAGCAAATTGATAAGAACTATGTACATGAACTAGTTGTAACTAGTTTTATATTTATGCTTAAGTAACATTATAATAAAAACAAATCCTTTGAAGGCTTTGAGCAACTTTATTTTGAACATATTTCTCAAAATAATTGAATATTTTTCTAGAGATTCAAAATACCCAACATAGAAGCCTCTTTTGCCATGAACATGGCAATTTTTCTAGGTGGCCCATATATAATTTCAGAATTCTCAAAACTAGCAATGTATCTGAGTTGGTACAATTCATGGAAATACTTTTGTTTTGTAGATCTTATGTGTGAACCAAAACATGTGGCATTTTTGAATTATTCAAAATTTAAATTGCTAAGTAATGGATATATGATATTTGTTTATTTTTCACCTCATATGCCAACAAAATCTTCCAAGTAAAAATACTAAATAGTAAATATTTTTAAAAGATTTTATCTAAAATATTGATCAATTATTCAATATAAACATTAAAATATTAAATAAATTGGCTTCCACTTTTAAAATTTCTTTTATTATTTTTATATCATAATTATCAAGAATTGTGAAAAGTATGCATTTTTCCTCTATTTGCAAGCTGTTAATTTCAGTTGTTATTGTTTTAAGTATGCTGTAAGAAAACCTGAAATTATTGATTAGAGATAAAGAACAGTTTATCACTTATACTACTAATAACATCCAGTTTTCAAACCCTTATTCGTGAAGGAAAATGAGATCAGAATGCAAAGATGCCAACACACTCAGTGAGATGCATAACAGAAGAAAATTCAAGAGCCCAGGAAACCCAAAGCTTTTCTAATGGACACACTAGAGCATTCTTGGCCTGGCTCCAGAAAGAGATAACTTTATGATACTTGAAACATCCCTGAATTTTGTTCCAGAAGATACTATCTCTGTTTACTGGATGGATTCCCTGTAAAGATTGTCTGAAACAGATGCCAATTTTGTGACTTTGCCTGAAAAAACATGCAGAAATGAAAAAGACCCACGAAGAACTGTTGTACAGTGATATCTACCCTTCTACAGCATCTTGCTGTTTTCTCATTAGTGTATCACTCCTTTGGCTACTTTAATTAAACTGACTAACAGAGGCTGAAACTGAATACACTCATAGTATCTCATACAGTATTTAATTAGGACTACTGTCAACAGGATTCCAAGCAGCAGGATGAGGCCAGTCTGTGGTAATGACCTCAACCTTATTTGCTGTGATCCTCTATCCTCATTCCTGAATCCATCCAATTGAACAAATCTTCCTCCACCATCATAAATGATTAGAGTATATTGTAGGAGAGAAAGATCTTCTTGCTTCTCTCTTTGCTTTTATGTGGGCATTTTGTCTGGATCTAGGAAACTAGTTTACACAAGAACTGATTAATAAGATAAAAAATAGTTTAATTAATTTTACATGTACATGAAATCTTCACAAGATAATGTAATTCCAAAAAATGAACAAAGCATGGTGTTTTATAGTTTCTAGACAAATAAGCAATACATTTGTGTAAGATAACAGGAAAAATGAATATCTGGTCTAAGGTAGTAAATTCTAGGGCTGTTCCTAAGAGATATATTAGTAGGTATTGTAATGCCCAAGCTCACGAGACCACCAGAGACCACCAGGAGTTCGATTCTGATGTGATCACAGAAGGGTCTTTAATTCAAGCTCAAGCAGGGTCCACACACCGCCACTGACTCAGCGGGTAGGGAGGTGCGGCCCCGTGTCTAGGGGAGCAGGGATTTTTATGGATTACAATCGCAAGCAGAGGAGTACATGTCTTGGCGTTATATGATTGGGTAAGGGGCGCGCAGGGGGACAGTGGTCTTGTTGCTACAGGTTTGGGTAAGGGTGAGTGTGGTCAGTATGAGGTCAGTTGACCTTTAGGCTGATAGGTTTGGCTATGGTGGACCCAACGCTTAATTTCCTGATTGGTTGGCCAGATTGCGAACCGACTCACTGGCGCCAGAGCAGTGTGCCGTTAAATGTGTCACAATTTTTCAGGATCTGGGCGGGGGCTGCTGGGTTGAGGACAAAGGCTCAGAGTCACAAAATGGCGTCGGTCTTGTCCTCTCAGTATGTGTATGTAAAACCTAGTGGAGAATAAAGATTACTTCAGAGTTCATTTATTCATGTTCATTGTAGCTCCAATTACCAGTTTCTGGAGATCAAGACTCATTTGCACATGGAATGGAACCACCATTCGACCCTGTCATCCCACTTCTAGGTTTATACCCAAAGCACTTAAAATCAGCATACTACAGTGACACAGCCACTTCAATGTTTATAGCAGTTCAAGTCACAGTAGCTAAACTATGGAACCAACTTAGGTACCCTTCAACAGATCAATGGATAACAAAACTGTGGTATATAAATACAATGGAATATTACTCAACCTTAAAGAAGAATGAAATCATGGCATTTGCCGGTAAATGGATAGAACTGGAGAGTATTATGATAAGCTAAATAGGCCAATCCCAAAGAACCAAAGAATAAATGTTTTCTCTGATATGCAGATGCTAATTCACAATAAAGAGGGTGGGGAAAAATAGAAGTGTTTTGGACTAGACAGAGAAGAGTGAAGGGAGAGGAGGAGGATGGGGATAGGAAAAATAGTATAATGGATCAGATATTATTACCTTATGTGCATATATGATTACATTACCTGTGTAATTACTGTGCACAGCCAGACAAACAAGAAATTATATTCCATTTCTGTATGATGAATCAAAATACATTCTGCTGTCAAGTATAACTAATTAGAACAAATAAAATATAAAAAAAATAAAATAAAATAGATCTAAAAAAAAAGACTCTTTTGCAGCCTTAGTATGTGAAGGACATGTGTTCCCAATGTTAGGGAGATACAGGCCAATTGGCTCTTTATGAAGTCACAGTTTCATGAGTGATTTTACCTTGAAATAATCAATATACAAATATGCTATGTCTTAAAATAACCCCTCTAATAACGCATGATGTCAAAGGGCTTTCTCTTGAAGATTCTGCTCTGACTTTCTCCTTATCTTGAGGCATTAATCCCATCACATAACAAGGTACCTTTTAGAAATTGCATAGCCTTTGCTTTCACTCACATAAAGGAAATCAAGGGAAATTCTCATTTCCAGACTAAATCTGGCCAATGAGTGGAAGTGAGCCTTGAATGCCTTTCAGACCCTATGTGATATCATGGAATATTACAGTGACGTCAAGAACAAATTTAACACCACTTTTCCTAGTTAGAAGACTTCTACTGTACATGTAACTACCTACACAGTTTACATAAATGTCAGTAATCCCACTGAAAAGCTCTAAGCACTGCTTCATTTTAGGAAGCAGTTAACGGTTTTCTAATGACTACAAATCTACTATTGGTACTAATTAAACATGTGAAAGTCTCTCATGGCCATACTTAAGGTACAATCATTATATTTTCAAGAGAAAAAAAAGTCAATGCTTTGTTCTCCACAGACAGTACAGTCATGTATATGTGTGTTAATCCTGGAAATAAAGCATTGTTTATACTTATTGGGACCCACAAATGAGGCCTAAGTGAGTTGGAACATCACAGATTGACAGGGATTTCAACATGGTTTCTTTGATGAATGGTGGTGTGATGGCACCCCCTCCTCCACAGAAAATCTTAATTAAGCTTCTCCAGAAATATTTACCATAATTGATTTTAGGACTATCAGCAAAAGAGCCTCTACAAAAGAGTTCAATGTAGTTAAATTTTCTATTTCCTTTTGCTCTTTTATTTGGCCACCAGCCTGAAAGAGATCAGTGCTCCAGGTGCCCCCAAACATCCCTTTACCATTTTCTCACAAACATTTATGGACTATCTAGTATAGCAACCATATAATAGTTTATAAAAGTGTGCTTACAAATGCAAAGTGTAATAAGAAAGATCCTTTAACAAAGCCTCTGGCCTTGAGCCTGAGTTTCACAGAGATGTTTACATTTCAAATATAAGAGAAGATATTACTAGTTGGGCTCCATGGTAATAGCAGGCAGGGAGAGGAAAAAAGGGGACAAGAAGTTCTCCCTTTCTCAGGTGCTGTCCTTGAAGTGTTAGCTTGCCCAGAACAGTGAACGAAAAGGCTGATTTTTTGTGAACTTCTGCAAATGTGAACTTCTGAGCCTCTCTCCTTACATGCTGGGTGAGGGGGATTAATTGATTACAGTGAAAGCTTTACCCTCTGAACTGGCTGCAGTTAAATAAAACTGCCTTCTTGTTGTCTTGCCTCATCTGTCTCTACAACAGTAGGTTTGAACTGGGTTCAAGTTCAGTTTGAATACTTGAATCTATTTTTTTTGTTTTGGGAGAGATTACTGAAGAGCTATCAATTCAATCTGTCCTATTTTTATACTCTACCAGTTGGGCAGCATTTGTCTCTCCCACTAAAAATTTACTACAGATGTTGAGAAGTTTTTAGAGTAAAAAATTCAGGAACTAGGACCAATTCTTGCAGTTGCAAAACAACTCCTTTTATTACTAAGGGAAGTGGCCCTAAATTCTTAGGCAGTCTGGTGGAGGACAGCAGATATGGCAGTCAGTGAATGATTTTGGAATGGTTTTAGAAAGCCCCACCATCATGTTTTCTTTCATGAAGAAGTCTCTAGGGGCTATTCTACAAGGTAAAGAAAATAGATATCCTTTGTTACTTATATATTCCAGAATCTGAGGAGTCCTTTCCTCAAGTGCTGCTGATATTGCTCTTTCTCCAGTATCCAATGCATTGTGTCTCAGCCTATTAGCTCTAAGTTCACCTTTCTTTTTTAGCATTTGGCAGTAATTGGGATTTAAACCAGTGATACTCTGCCACTGAACTATATCCCTAGGTCCCCTGTTTGAATTTTTTATTTTAAGATGGGCTCTTGTTAAATTGCCCAGGCTGGCTTCCAACTTATGGTCCTCCTACCTCAGCTTCCAGAGTAGCTGGGATTACAGGCGTACATCACTGTGCCTGGCTAACTTTACTCTTTTTCCAACCAATCCTACTTGCACTCAGTCCTTTCATCCAGATGGGTCAGGTGAAAGTGAGACAAGGTACAGAAGAGACCCAGTAGATTCTTTCCTTAGCTCACATTCACCTATGGGGGGTGACTCCAAGAATAGTGTACACATCCAAGTGGTCCTTATCTTCAATAGGAGAAGCATGCTTGCTTGCCCATACACAATAACTGGACCAACAGTTATGAAGTACCAAGAAAGAGAGGCTTTTTACAGAAAAGTTTTGCAAATTCAGGTGTCTGGGTGAGTAGGCACACCTAGAGCACTTACAATCAGCTTTTTGTTACCTAATCCAGAAGGTTTCTCCTCTGGTTCCTCATTGGCTAAATACTATGAGGTGTACAGTATCTGGAATGCCAACTAGGTTTTACTGTCTCCTATTGAAGCCAGAATTAAAGATTGGTAGAACAGAGGCTAATTTGGGTCTGGGAAGTTGAAGAGGGATTGAAATGCTAATGCCTTCTGAGCCCTTCCTCCATCCTTATTAAGATAAACTGCCCCTACTCCAACCTGTTGCTAAGGTAACCTGTCCCAGGGATTTTTCCTGACTGTGGGGAGTTATAAAAGTTGTTAATTATGCCCCTTTCCTGCCCAGATCACTCCACCTTGGCCCCTCCAACCTATCTGCTTCTCACCTTTTAGCCATCCTACCAAGCATCTCCTGGGCCTAGTCATGAAGGAGAGACTAGAGGGAAGAGAGGAGTAAGTAAAGGGAAGAGAGTAGAAGAACAAAGGAAGCCTAGGACAGTAAAAAAGGCAGAACATGCTCACTTCTTGGGATATCAGAATGTCAGCTATGGCCTCCTCCCTCCCAGGAGAAGTCTATGTTATCACTTTTTAAATAAATCCTGCTTTATATGCTATTTAAATTTATATAGTAACTGGCAGTATCACTATTGGGTTATTTAAAGAAATGTACCTTCAGTTGTCCTCACTTCCCTTTGTTCTCTTGTGGCAGCAAGGTCTTCTTGGGTGAATGCATTTTGGCATGCATGCAGTTATCTGTGTTGGTCAGGATAGCCCCTTCCCTGTCAACTCCAAGGGCTATAAATTTGTCACATTCTGGTGTTAACTGCTTATAACTTTCCACTCTGCTTTCCCCTTCAGTTACTTTTCTTACATCCCAAGTAATTTTACATTTAATGCTAAATACTATAGCCAGATACTGGACCACTGGACTTTATTTCTCTCCTTCAAGATCTAAAACCATGTTGATCAAGCAAAAAAATTGTAATGCCCAAGCTCACAAGACCACCAGAGACCACCAGGAGTCTGATTCCCATGCAATCACAAAGAGGGTCTTTGTTACAAGCTAGAACAGGGACCACACACCTTCACCTACGCAGCGGGTAGGGAGGTGCAGCCCTGAGTCTAGGGGAGCAGGGATTTTTATGGGTTTCAACTGCAAGCAAGGGAGTACATGCCTTGGTGTTACAGGATTGGGTATAGGAGAGCGCGCACAGGGGAGTTCCAGTCTTGTCACTATAGGATTGGATAAAGGGTAAGTGTAGTCAACTGACCTTTAGCCTGATAGGTTTGACTAACATTAGATAAAGGCTGTGCTTTCTGATTAGTTGGCCCTAGTTTGCAAAAGGCCTTGATGGCGCCAGAGAATATTTTGCGGCTTTTCCAGGAACTGGGTGGGGATTGGGGACAAAGGCCCTGAGTCACCAAAATGGCATTAGTCTTGTCTTCTCAGAATCCAGGTGACTGGAAAAGACTTAAGTTTCAATTCTTGAACCGTCTTTCATCTGTGCTCCTACCTAGAGAATGTTGCAACCAGACAAGTTTGGGATTGTTATTATGGGTAAGAAAAAAGCACTATGTTCAGAACTATGTTGTGCATGGAATTCTAAATTTTTAAATTTTCTAAAGAAAATTCACCCCTTTTAACCTGCTCATTATCCAAGAAATGACCTAGTGAAAATGATCCTTCCTTCCTAGGGTACCCATATTCAGTAACTAAACTCCCTCACTAAGGTATATTAACCAAGAGGAGAAGAAAAAGGTTAGTAGGAAAATTTTTGAGGAAATTTTGAAGTCTCCATTCCAATGCTAAGCAATGCCAGATGTCTTTTAATAAGGAACAGGGAAGGTCCATTGAATAGCTTAACTACTACTCCTTTGTTGGCTTTTTCTTACCACCATCAGTATGCAAATGGTCTGGAAAGCCAAACGAAAGCACAGAGAAGTTCCAAGCACCACAGGGTATGGATATAATCAGTTGATCAAGCTGGAGTGTTAACCTGAAAAAGTGTCTGCAGTTCTGTCAAATAAAAATTACAATAGACAAGTTTAAACAGCTAAGAATACTTTATTAAATAAACTACTGAAATATTGGTGGTGGGGAAGACATTGTGAATCAACAACAGTGAAAGGAAGGACAGGAGACTGAGAGCCAGAATGGAGGGATATCTAGGCCATTTTTGTTTTCCAGTTGAACTTGCTTGAATGAAATGCAAACTCTTAAACTCTTATCTGCGCAATAGGAAGTAGTTTCACAAGTTCAGTGAGGTGTCTGGCCAAAGTCAGGCTCCTAACTTCCCCCAAATATTAGGTATGTTTACATTTCAAAGTTCTGACTCTCATGTCCTTGAGAAGACATTTCTGGCTTGTAAAACTGGCAAAAGAGTTTTACAAAAAAATTATCTCTCTAGGGTCAGAGAAAAAAATTATAATGAGTATCTAAGTAAATGATCTAAAATAAGGACATGGAGGGATTTCTGTGATTTAAGCACCTGGATTCAATAAGAGTCAAGATGAGAGGGATATCTGTTATGCCTAGATCATGGAGTCCCCAAAGACCACCAGGGAGACTGAAGCAAGTATGTAAAAGCAAAGAGCCTTTATCGGGCTTAAGCTCAGTCTCTCAGACTTCACCAACACAGTGGGTTCATGCAGAGAGCCCCAAACAATGGCTGAGCAGGTTTTTATAGGGGGAGGGGACAGGTGGTGGCAGTGGACATGATGTATGCATCACATCATTACACAAGCACCAATTACAATCGTACAGCACCTATGGTGACAATAGTGACCATTCACAGTTTGAGGGGTGTCCGTAACTTTTGGTGGGATCCAATCATGGCTTTTGGGAATTTTTGAAAATGACCAACTACAAGGTGAGTTTAAGTGACCCATGTGGGGTTCAAGCAAGCCGCAAGTGATTGACTAGTTTGTGCAAAGTAACTATCTATTATTCTTAGACCCTGACTCAGACTTCAGGAATGTCAGGTATGTAATTTTTTATCTCTTTGATTGTCTGATCTGAGGGTGGTCCCAGAGTGGCTTCATCCTTGAGCAATGTGGGTCTTTTCCTGGAACCAAAACTTAGGCCTACTAGTTTTTCTGGAGGGTCCAAAGCCTGTCATGGGATTCATTTTAGCTCGGGTCTTTCAATGTCAAGATAGGAAGAAACCCAGTCTCAAGTTTAGTGGAGCCACCCTGGCTAGTAGAGAGGCCCAGCAATACTTCAGAATGGGTCATAGATTTGATGCTGTCAATCTCCCAGAAGGACTCAGGAGCAATGGCTGAGGCATTGTGCCCTCTCTAATGTGATATTTTTTAGCCTCTGACAGGAATCCCATGTCCGGCAATGCAATGGTATTCTCTTCAGGAGAAACAAAATTCTCTTCTTTGTGTCTAATCCATTATGGTGGAGTAGTTTCTGTGTCTGCTATGATGAATTTATGCTGCAAGAATGGCAGTCTGAAGGATATGGGTTCATCAGCAACTTGATCTTGACGGGCCTCATCAAGGAGCAAAGTCTTAGTGTAGACATCTGATGAGTGGTGCAGATCTTGGCGTCACCATGATTTGGTTCAACTATTTGGCTGCAAAAGGATTGTTTTATTCTGCCAATGGAAAAGTGATAGATCAAATAGCTAAACCATTGCCAACAATCTAAGAAAATGTAAAAATATACAAAAAAGGTTCATTAAGGTCACTATTGGTGCCTGAGTATAGAGGCACTTACACTAAATTTTTGCCTATCCACTGATGACATGTTGGGGAGTGTGTTACACTAACACTTCTGTACATTCAATTTTTTCTTATGGGATCTACTCCTTGTGGCATGGTGAAGTACAGTCACAAGACACATCAATTCCTTGGATGAGTTGAAATGAGGAGGAATAACTTTAAAGATCTCCACCCATGTAACTATTTTAACTTCTCTTTTCCACTGAACACTACTCAAAACATATGGTTAAAATTGGGAACTTCTATTTCCTGTGATTATGATAGTGACCAAGATGCTATATAACAGAAACCTAAAAATTTGAGTCCTTGTCCTCCCTGAAGTCATGTAGCATACTTGTATAGGTGTCATGACCATTTGTCCTCCCCAGGGACTGGGAGACCACTTCCTCATCCCTAATCATCTTTTGAGCTGAGGTCAGAAAAGAGGATGACCAAAACATTGGTAGGGAAAGACAGGCTAGAAAGAGACAGGGACTCTGCACATGCAATGCACATTCACTCTTAGTTACAGCAACTACCTGCTCACTTACAAATCAAACTCCTAAGTTTTTTGGTGTATATGAAGCTTTCTATTGTATAGCAAGGTCCTCATTGCTGACCTCACTTATTTTAGATTAGAGCACTCCTTGGCCTACCACTTATAATTTCATTGTCTTTGGCTCAGCAATGCTTTCTGCTGCCACATTGTCACACCAACTACCCTTTCTCTGCCTGCCCAGGAAAGTGAAGCAGCAACCAAGTCAACACTTGGGCAGTTTGCTTCAATTCAACTTCTCACTTCTTAATATGGATAGGCAGGTGAGACAGTGAGAGACCCTTATTCCCACTTCTCCCACCCCAGCCTACCACTGAGTGAGTATATACCAGATGTCAGGGAGCCTCTACATAATCATGAACTCTTACCTTTCCTCTTCCAGAAAGCCACGTTTCTATTCATATCCTATCCTCATTGCTATAACTCTAAGTGTTGTGAAGCATCTGAAATTTTACCCTATTCAAGAACTGAGGAGTTATCCTTTCATCATTTCATGAATGCTGAAAGAAAACGGACTACAGGATAAGAGATAATGGATTCACAACAGTGATACACACGAGGCTTAAATGGGTGCTGTACACATAATGGGTTGTGTTGCGTAAGAGAAGCTTTGATATTATACAGAACAGTAAACAGGCTTCCCTTTTATTTTAGTCAGTTTTTTGCTGCCGTGACTGAAAGACTTGATACGAACAATTTTAGAGGAGAAAAAGTTTCTTTGGAGTCTCACAATTTCAGAGGTCTCAGTCTATGGAAGGCTAGATCCATTCCTTGGGGCTCAAGGTGAATCTGGACATCATGGTGGAGGGAAGTGGCTCAAATGATAATCAGCAAGCAAAGAGAGAGAGACTCCACTCAACAAATACAAAATATATACCCCAAAAATATGCTCCCAATGACCCACCTCCTCCAGCCACATCCTACCTGCTTTTAGTTAGTGAATTTAGTTAGTACTCAGTGAACTAAGGGACTCAGTGAATTAATCCCTTAATTCACTGATTGGGTTAAGGCTCTCATAACCCAGCCATCTCACTTCTAAACCTTCTTGCATTATCTAACACATGAGCTTTTGGGGGACACCTTACATACAAACCATAACACCTTTACTCTGGAAGAATACACTATTTCTCTCTTCCAAGGAGGTTCACTACACAAATGTCCTTGAAAACATAATCTGGAAAAAAGGGCAATCAGTATCTCTGCTTACAGAATGCAAAAATGCAGAAAATCTGTAGAGAATTGTTTTGCAACAATATTATAATTTTTATAATGGAAATAATATGGGATTTTGAATTAACATTAAAAATAGGAGATATAAACTTTAATGGTTGGCTTCCTTTGAGTCTTTATTTACAGATTATAAAACAGATGGCAACTTCTCCGTTATAAAACAGGATTCACCTGTATTTTCTTATTATAGCTATTATTTTATAATCTCAAAAATACATTAAACAATGTTTTAATTTTAATATTTAATTAAATTTAAATGTTTTATTCAAATTAGTCTGAGTATTAGCATTTAGTGTGCATTACTATATATTTATTATAGATCAATGTAGGTTTATTTTCTTTTATAGATTATGATGCTGTGGAACTTACCACATGGGTTTCATAAATATGCTCTGATGATTTTGCATTTTTTAATTTCCTTTTTTTTTTTTTTTTTTTTTTTTTTTTTTTTTTTTTTTTTTTTTTTTTTTTTTGCTTTTAGGTAGCTATTGTTTAGCTAACTATTGTTTTTATCTGAGTTCTGATAATTTTGTTCTGCTTTCATTAATTTACAGATGAGGCTGGTGTGATGACAGCATAAAAGGGAATAGCTATCTATATTTGACACTTTGTTATTATCAAGGTGTCTACGCTCTGATTGCTTTATGAAAGTCCAGGGAATAGTAAAAACATGAAATAATGTCAATTTTACTGGCCACTGATTATTTTGCAAGCATGGTGATATCAGTACTGCCTTAGGAAAGCAGACACTTGGATCATTTTCCAGGCATGGAGTGGATTATTAGTGACAGCTTAACTTGGTACAATGCTGTGCTGTGGCAATGTGGATGGCCAAGGTGAGAGCTTCACTTGATAATTATGAAATAGAGCACAACACAACAAAGAACAAAGCTTGCTGGACTTCTTGAGGAGCCAACCACAAAGCATTCTGAATGGGACAAAAACCTTTCCTGTGATACTGTGAATGCTTTCCCAGTGAGAATTTATTATGTTAAAAGACACCTACAACTTATATTAAAGCTGTGTCTTTCAGGTAAGGAGTAAGGATATGAAATGTGCTTGATTTGTAAAGTTGACCCAAATGCTTTTACAAGTTAACCTTATTCTCTTTGCCATTTTAGTATGTCCATCAATGCCTGGATTACAGGCACATAGACAAGTAAAGTCATAAAATTCTGTTACAAGGAAATAGAACAGTAGTTATTTAATAAAATGTGAATCCTATAATCAGGGGTAGGTGGAAGAACCTTGTGAACCCTGATAGCTTAACTAGAGAGCAACAGAACTATGCTAGTCATAATATATTACAAAAGCAATTTTGTATTGATTAATGATGTTTTCTGTGGCTGATGCTTAAATATATACTTTCGAAGATCAGGATAGATGCCAAAAATCGAAATAGAACTGAAGCTGTAGTTGAAGGAGCCTAATAACCAGAATGATTAGGAAAAAAGACGGGCATCACGCAGGCATGAAAATCATTCCCAAAAGGGTAGCTTTGGTTAGTATCCCTTAGAAGACACTTAGAAGAAAAAGAAACTTAATGAGTTTTAGGGAAAACCTGAGTGAAGGAAAACAAAATGAATAATATGGGCTACTCTGAATCAATAGGCCCCAATTTTGCTCTTTTGCTCATCCTGACATAGAGCAAAGCTGTATTTTTTTTATTTTTTTATTTTTTTTTGGTACTGGAGCTTGAACCCAGGGGCATTTAACCACTGAACCACCTCATCCCCAGGTCTTTTTTATTTTGAGACAGGGTCTCGCTAAGTTGTTTAGGGCCTTGCTAAATTGCTGAGGCTGGTCCTAAACTTGTAATCCTCCTGCCTCAGCCTCCTGAGCCATTAGAATTACAGGCATCCACCACCGCACCTGGCTACTGGAATTGCTTTTAATATTTCATTATTTTAACAAAAATATCTAGTATGCTCCCCTAGATATTTATAGTAAATTATTTCAGACTAAAATTTTTTCCTATTAAATTCCATAATGAATTTTTTTTTGCTGGGTCTGGAACCCTTTAATCTAGAAAGACAAATTAAGTAAAATCAAAGAAATCATGAAAAACTTTAGTTGTTGAAAGCAGATCCACCAAAAAAGGCTATTTATTATTTTAAATAGTAGAGATTTCTATCTTTATTTTAGCCAGTGTTTTTTACTGCACATGAGTATCATAACCCACTTGACGTCTTCTGTCATGTTGTTTTTATTTTCTTTATTGAAACTGCCATAGAATTTTCTTTAATTGTTATTTACATCCTTTAATAAGTGTTGTTTTTCAAATGTAATAGATTCTCTAAATTGCAAATACTCATTTTTGTCAAATTTAATTTATATAATGTTATCTTAAGGCCCATGAATTGATGTTCATTGTTTTTAATTATTGTTACCAATGAAAACAATAATAGCTATTCATCAAATGTGTTTGCTATGTGAAGTTACTGTTTTAGGAATCTTCTTAGTATTAATTCATTCGATCACTAAAATTCTCTTATGTGACTACTATTACAACCGTTAGTCTATTTGGGCTGCTATAACAAAATACCATGAACTGAGTGGCTTATAAACATCAGAAATTCATTTCAGTTTTGGAGCCTGAAAAGTCTAAGATCGAGGCATTGACAGATTTAGTATATGATAGGACCCATTGCCTGGTTCATAGATAGCGTCTTCTAGCAGTGTCCTCGTGTGATAGGAGAGGCAAGATAGCTCTCTGGGGCTTTTTATAAAGGCAATAATACAATCATAAAGACTCTATTCTCAAGACCTAGTCACCTCCGAATGGCACTACCTCCCAACTTTATCACCTTGGTTTCAACGTATAAATTCCAGAAGAGACAGAGACGGTCCAATCATAATACATCATTAATAGGAGCAGAAAGTTGAGGTAAAAATTTAAAGTCACATGCTTAGGAAGTGGTAGCAGAAGTATTTAAGACCAGCAGTCTGGCTCCAAAGCCTGGTGTTTTCACTACTATGCTACAAGGCTCCTAAGTGAGTGCTAATCATCACTTCCATTTTACAGATGAGGAAAAGAGCGGAGAGAGTTTGAGTAACTTGATGACTACACATCTTTTAAATTGTGGATCTCTAAATTTCAGTATAACTTTACAAAGTATGCCCTCTGGAACAGAAAATTTTCTGGTTTATCTGTCACACACACACACACACACACACACACACACACACACAAGAGCAAAGTCCCACAAGACACTTGGGAAGCATTTTTTAAGAGGCACATCTTTCTCTCTCATTAGCAAAGAATCTCTATTCTGTTTCAAGTGCGTATTGGTAGAAGCAGGAAGACAAACTCTGTTAACCAATTCTGCAGAGATAACTCTACATTTTTGTTCTCAGAAACTTTTCAGAATAGATCAAATTGCTGAACAATATTTCGGCTTTCTTCACTGTTGATGTATTGATTTTAATTAATTAATTAAAATATTTCAATGAGAAATTAGTTTGAATCAGAGGATACTAATTCTCCAACTCCATAATTCTGTATTTCAGAATAAATTAAAATGGATTTTATTTTTATAATTTCAACATAGCTTTTTAGTAGCTTTTAAGAATGTTTTTTCTGATGTCACAAAAATATATCATTGTACTGGGATAAGATGCCACAAATATATGCCACAGGCAAGCACAGTTAAGTTTCCAAATGAATGCAGGTTTCCATGGAAACAGCCTTAAGGTGAATAGACTTGATACTTTAAACATACATCAAGCCTATCCCCCATTTCCATGTTGATATCTGCTGGGGCAGAGGCACAGAATTTGCTCAAGGTCACTCCTTCTTAGCAGTAGGGGAATGGGATTTGAAACTCTGGTCCCTAGTTCTCCAGCCTGCTGTTCTGCTTGCTGCGTTGCCCTCTCTTCCAGCTGTTCATCTGTTAGTGTGCCCCCCAAGAACAGTTAGTAGTTCCCCACGGTTCTTATACAGAACAATTAAAGAAAAATCTATTTATGAAAGAAAGTGAATTCTCATTCCCAGGAGAATATTGTGTTGATGCCAATTCCTCAGGTCATAGAAGAATGTCTCAACTACAAAGCATCCCACTAGCATTTGCTACTGAATGGAACTGTACATAGAATAACCATCATTACCAGATTCAGACCACAAGGCTTGGCTTGAATTTCAATCTGCCATTCAATGCTGTGTGCCTTTAAGAAATCTCTTGTTCCCTGAGCCCCAGCCTCCCTTTTCTATAAAACACAGTGAGAATAATCTGACATTATGTGTGTACATTATGAAAGTATAATTGACTCCTAAATATTTTTTTGTTAAATTTGTGAACATTATATTGTAACAATGATGAAGCCATTGATTATGTGTTCTTTTGTATGATTACTTGATAACGTGTTTGATAGCTTGTTAAGCACTTAGTTTACTTTCAGTGAACTAGGAAAAAAATAATTTAAAGTGGTTTAAAATTTAGTAAATTTATATTATAAAACAATACTTCCAGAAGGAAGGAAGCTCTACAGGTGGTTAATTTTATTCCTGAATAAAATTGTCAAAATCCTGGGTTCTTCATAGTTTTCCCTATGCCATTTTTTTGTATATATCTTTCCTATAGATGCGAGTTTGCTTTAGCAGTAACACAGTCACATTCACACCTGGAGCTATCCTATTTATCTGTTGTAGTATTGAGGAAACCTTCTCTAAATGTCTTACATTGATTTCCTCTCTCGTCAATTTAGTTACAAGCATGTTCCTAAAATAATAATTGACAAAGGAAAGAATGACTATGACTGAAATATCTATTGGCTGACTTCATCTATACCTCCTCATTCCTCTTAAGTGTACGAGCAGTTTGCTGAACAACATGCACATGAAGAAGAGGGAAAAGACCTGTCTAAATCAGAGATCTCTTTTGAAGATGAATTGGGAGAGTCAAATATTGGAATATAACACAGAAGCTTTATTATAGTTAAAAACAAGACAACAAATCTTCAGATGCAATTGATTAAAATAAGAAGCAAACTTATGACATTTGTTCCAGAGAAATGAAGTCCTATGTTCAAAAAAAAATAAACAACAACCATTTGTACTATTTTGAAAAATATTTTGAATAATCTAAAACTAGAAACAACCTAGCCAGGCATATTTAAATGGGAAAATGGTAAAGCAAATTGTGATACCTCCACACTATAGACAGTATTCACTGATAAAATGAAGGAGCTATTGGTATAAGCAGCAACTTGAATGAATATCCAGATAACTATACTGATTGAAAAAAAATCCAAAAATTTATATACTGTATGATTTCATTCATATAACATTCTTAAATGGCAAAATACTAAAACTGGAGAACAGGTTGAAGGTTGTCTGTTTTGAGGGGACTATAGATAAGGGAATTTAACTAAGGAATATCACAAAACCCAGTAGGAGGTATTAGAAGATATTGATGAGGTAGCTAATGAAAAGGAAATTATTAGAGCCAAAGTGCTTTAAAATCTAAAACTGAGATCAATAATCTGTGAACTTAAAGAAAAGTCAATCAATTTAAGAAATTTTAGGAAGAAAGGTATCAGATATTCAGCCACATGTTCTAGCTAACAATAATTGGTGCTGTCTCTTGCCATTGCTCATTAGACAATCTGATGTAGAAAATAATGAAATCTTACAACACAGTAAAATTGAGACTAATTACTAGTGCATATTGTTGGTATTTGTATTAAATCACCTAACAATAAAGGGTAGACAGAAATGCTTTGGGAATACCCAACCAAGGAATTGCAAATTAACCACTGTTAAGAATTCCAGTTTATAGGAATCATAGGATAGACCCTGATGAGAAAAAGATCTTTCCTCCTTCCTCTTTCCTCCTTCCTTCTTCCCTCCCTTTCCTCTTCCCTTCCTTCCTGCCCCTCTTCTTTTACTTATCTTTGTTTTTATAACTACATATTCATGTCTCAAAGTTTATCTCAGCACCTATCTATTTATTGATCTACCTTTCTCTTTTATTGATATGTATTCGTGATTGATTTATTTCCTATCTTTTCTGGATGAGTAACTTCATGGAAAAAAACTGACAGAAATTATCATCCAAGTATATATGATTATGTATCATATGTGGAAAAGCTGGCAGTGGCAAACAAAAAACTGAAGAGTCCTGCTAGCAATATGTCATTGGAATTACAGGTTTGATTGAACAGAATTAGTATTTCATTACACATTGGTTAAAAATAAATGTTCACTACCATTTTTCTTTTCTTTTTTGGGGGAGGTACTGGAGACTGAACTCAGGGGTACTCAACCACTGAGCCACATCCCCAGCCCTATTTTGTGTTTTATTTTGTGTAGAGACAGAGTCTCACTGAGTTGCTTAGTACCTTGCCTTTGCTGAGGCTGGCTTTGAACTCACGATTCTCCTGTCTCAGCCTCCCAAAGTGCAGGGATTACAGGTGTGCACCACTACACTCAGCTCAATTTTTCTTTTTTGTACCAAGGATAAAACCCAGGATGGTTTAACCACTTATCAACATCCCCACCCCTTTTTACTTTTTTAATTTTTATTTTGAGATAGGGTCTTGCTAAGTGCCTTAGGGTTTCAATAAATTATTAAGGCTGGCTTTGAACTTGTGATTCCCCTGCCTCAGCCTCCTGAGTGCCTGGGATTAGATGTTTACCTTTTTAAAAGCATAGTTGTACTATGTCAGTGGCCATCAAAAAGTACATATGGCTAAAAATTATTATTTTCACCTCTAACTTGAAATTAAAGATACAGATATCAATCGTCACTCCAGTGAAAACTGAGCCAAAAGAAGACAATATGTCCAAGTATTTCCATTGTGAAACGTCTGAATAGAAATTGTTTATCAGTAGGGCTGGGGTTGCGTCTCAGTGGTACAGCGCTTGCCTGGAACATTTGAGGCACTGGGTTTGATCCTCAGCACCACATAAAAATAAATAAATAAAATAAAGGTATTGTGTTCATCTATAACTAAAAAAATATTTTCAAAAAAGAAATTGTTTATCAATTCCAAAAGCCTTTTGATGGAATTTTTAGGATTTTCTATTTATAGAATCATATTCTTATGTACATATATGCATTTTATTTCTCTTGCCTGATTGCTTTGGCTAGAAATTCTAGTACAATACTGAATGAAAGTGGTGAGAGTGGACACCATTTTCTTGTTCCTAATTGTAGAAGAAAGGTTTTGGGTTTTTTCCCATTCAGTTGATGTTGGCTGTTTCTGTCACACATAGCTCTTATTATGTTACATATGATCCTTCCACACCTAATTTATTCAGAAAATTTACTTTGAAGGAAAGTTGAATTTTTTTCAAAGGCATTTTCTGCATCTATTGATATGATCATGTGTACTCAGGATTGCTATGGCTATTGAGGGTCTTTTGTGATTCCATATGGATTTTAGCATTTATTTTAAGTTCCATGAAGAATGTCATAAGTATTTTGATGGTGATTGCATAGAATCTATAAATCAGTTTGGTAAGTATGGTCATTTTAACAATATTATTTCTCCAAATTCATAAATGAGAAGGTGAAGTATTTTCTACTTTTCTACCTTTAATTACTTCTGTGTTTTGTAAATTTCATCACAAAGGTCTTTCATATCCTTAATTAGGTTTATTACTAGTTATCTTATTTTTTTTGTGTGGGATTGTAAATAGGATTGCTTTCTTGATTTTTCTTAGTGAATTCCTTATTGGTATACAGAAAGCTTTTTTTTTATATATATATATTTTCTAACTGTTACTTTAAATTTACATATGTTGAACCATTCTTGCATCCCTGAAATGAAAACAATGATCATGGTGTATGACCTTTTTAATGCACTGTTAAATTCCATTTATAAGTATTTTGTTGAGAATTTCTGTATCTATGTTTAAAAGGAATATTGAGGAATATTGATCAACAGTTTTATTTTTGTTATTGTTGTTTCCTTGTTAGGTTTTTGTATTAGACTAATACTGGCTTTATAGAATGAGTTTGGAAGGGAAGTTCCTTCTCTTTCTGTTTTGTGGAATAGTTTGAGTAGCATTGATGTTAATTCTATAAAAGCCTGGTAAAATTCAGTAGTAAGTTCTTTCAGTCCTGGGATTTTTTTTGGCGGGGGGGGGGGGGCATTTCCACAAGAGTGAAGAACAAGCAAAGAGCATCTTTATCATTATCATGTTTTAAAGTATTCCAGACATTGTAGGCCTATCTACAAGAATTTTTTGCTATCTAGTTCATTTTATAAATAACATGCAGTGAGAAACATAATAAATAAATTATAGTTCATCCACAAAGTGGAAGTTACCTGTTAAGAAATACATTAT